>OY284490.1:27647939-28247939 GCA_958336395.1 Ctenicera cuprea
GGAAATATAACTGCGTGTGGGTATTTGTAATTATAATTATCAAGTTTTTCACATGGCTATAATAAACAACGTGCTAGTTTTATTGTGAGATTGTATTCATTAATCAGTGTCAGATCTGAACTTGAAACCAAACATGAAAATTCAGAAAAAAATATGCTTATCATTGCAATAAGAAAATCTAAACCATAATAAAAATTTTAAACTTTTTTTTTTGCTACATTTAATTGTAGAGTATCCTTTTGGGATTTTGTGGAATAGCGTCGACATGTTAATTAGAAATTTTGGATGATATGATATCGAACAATGAAATATCCCAGCACATTTATATGAAATTTTATTAACTGCACAGGACTAATTGAATTGAAGATGATAAGATTCACAAATAGTGTTAAGCTTAAGTACAGTAACAAAAATAGAAAAAAACTGTAGATTTAAACCTCACGTATTCACGAAAATAATGCTTTTAATTCTGTAAAATGTACAACCCAGTATGCTAATTAATAGCACGTTTAGGATGTAAACGTTTAAGTTCTGTATGGTTTCATATCTATTGTAAATATGGTTGCCCTCACATTTTTTTTTCTGTAATTCCTTAAGCAGAAAAAGCTCGAAGGCAGTATTATTTGTAGAGGGTAACGAACTAACTTTCCGTAAACTTTTCCTTTTGAAAAGCAATTTTGGGAGAACGAGAATGCAGAAAACGGGTAATTTAAGAAAAGAAGACGTTAAAAAGAAAGGAAACTTTGTACTCACCGTTAGGGTTGTAAATTTTATTTTTATTATAGCTGTTTATGTGATTTACGTTCCTAAAAAAGTTTTACGAACGAAGAATTTTAGATCTTTTTTCATACACTTCTAGGCATAAACTCGTAAAATTGTTTGCAAAGGAATGAGGAAGTCTAATGGCGGCCTACATCATTAATTTATTTTTAGGTAGATATTATAAATAAACTAGCATAATGCAGCAATGTTTGTAAATTGTGGGACACTTAATTATCGTTAGATGTGAAACTATATGCAATTTGCAAACACAAGAAATCAAAATAAACAACACCGATATAATATAATAATTAAATTATTCTTATTTGATGCATAATAACAAAAATAATAACCAGTATACTAATAAAGTGAATATTAATTTTAGATAATGAGATTCAACAATACACTGCATAAGGAGAAATAAGCCTACGATGTGTGATTATAACTAAGAGGACTTTAATGAAAATATTCGTCTTGCAGTAGAGAAGAAAGCCTTATTTTGTCGGCAATATCAGTTCACAATCTAGGCAACACTAAGCACTATTTTGGCACTCTGCAAATTTAGGGATGCAACGGATATTCGGTTTTTATCCGTTATCCGGCCTATCGGGCCATTTCACCGAATATTCGGTTTGGCCGGATAATATGAAATATCCGGCCGGAGATTTTTCTTCAAGTACAAGAGATTATCCATGCAATTTGATTTGGAAGTATAGACTAAAAGAATTGAAAGTACGAAAGCAAAAACCCCATAAGTTCAGTATTTTGCAGATCTGCATAAACTTACTAAATTTATATTATTGAGATCGGCATTTATGCAAGTTAAAAATTTGAAATGCTTTCAAACCACAAAAATAAGTATTATTTGTGAAAACCACGAAGTAATATATGTATAACGTAAGAAGTATGCATGAACCGCCTGTTGCTATGATATGCAGGTCTCAATTTTGCAGTACATGTGACAGAGAGATCCGAGACAAGGAATCTATAAAAAGCACTCGATCGTCAATATTTTATTTAAATGTCGATAAAAACCATATATGTTACGTTATGTCAGTTGATTTCTTGATGGTGTCGGATCTATCAGGACAGAACACGTTTTAGTTTTAACATTTGTTGAAAATTATTAATTCTTATGATTACAATCAATTTCGTTGACATACTTCCAATCTTAATTGTGAACAAAAAACAATATTAGAGCGAATCAGCACATCCTTGAAATATTACATTTAGTAGTTTCCATGTCTCGGTGCTCTCTCTCTAAAACACTACAGAATAAGACCATAGGATTCGAGCGTTGCATACTCTTTAAGTATATATCATGCTCTGTGATTAAAACCTAAATTTTACTGCATTTAAGCTGAAACTACTTCAAAAGTAAAAACTATGCCGGATAATCCGGTATCCGGCTGAGCAGCCGGATACCGATTATCCGTTATCCGGCATTTTGAAAAAGTACTGCTCGCTGCATCCCTATCTGCAATACTCGCCTATACTTCGGCAATATTCAGCAATATTTAGACAAAATTACTAAGCAATAATTCGATAATACCCGCAATTACTATATAATTTCGGAAATAATCGCACAATTTCTTACTATTGGCAACACATGAACATAATCTAGGCAATATGTGGCATTCTGCAATATTCCAAAATGCTCTACAACACTCGATAATACTCTGTAATTAGCGGCATGCGGCAATAGACTACAAACAAACAAACAAAATTACACAGCAATAAGTCGACAATACTTATATAATTTCGGCAATACTTGTACAATTTTGGGGTAGTGGGGAACTCCTCCCCACACTGTGTGCAATACTTGTACATAACCTAGGCAACACTAGGCAATGTTTGGCATTCTACAATGAAATGCTCGTTCATACTCTGTAAATTTAGGCAATATTCAGTATTTAGATGAAGATACTCAGCAATAAGTCGAAAATACCGGTAATAATTACATAATTTCGGCAACACTCATAAAGTTTTGAGGTAGTGGAAGACCCCTCCCCGCACTATCTGCAATACTTGTATATAATGTACCTATGCAATACTGGGCTATGTTTGACACTCCAATGAAATACTCGGCTATACTCGGCAACACTCTGTAACCATCGGCAATATTTAGACAAAATTACTCAGTAATAAGTTGGCAACAAACTATACAATTTTGACAGTATACTAGTATACTACTACTACAATTTTGGGGCAGTGGGAGACCCCGTAAGAAAACCGCTGCCACATTTTTACTTAATATTAATTTTAGATAATGAGATTCAATCATCCACTACGTTAGGAGAATTAAGCCTATGGTGTATGATTATAACTAAGAAGATTTTAATAAAAATATTTATCATCCAGTAGGGAAGAAACCCCATGGTTGGCAATCCTAGTTCACAGTCTACGCAATACTAAGTACTATTTGGCACGTTGCAATACTCGCCCATACTCCGCAAAAGTCGGCACTATTCAGCAATATTTAGACAAAATTACTCGGCAATAAATTGAAGTACCGGCAATAACTGTATAATTTCGAAAATAATCGAATGACTTTGTTTTTTTTAACTGTTGACAATACATAATCAAAGCAATACTAGGCAGCATTTGGCATTCTGCAATGATCCAAAATGCTCTACAACACTCGATAATACTTGTAATTAGCGGCAATAGCCAGCAATATTCAAACAAAATTACACAGCAATAAGTCGGCAATACTTATGTAATTGCGGCAATACTAATTTTGGGGTAGTGGGGACCCCTCTCCACAATGTCTTCAATACTTGTACATAACCTAGGCAACACTAGGAAATATTTAGTATTCTACAATGAAATATTCGTCTATACTGTGTAAATTACGGCATTCTTCATTCAGCAGTATTTAGACAAAATTACTAAGTAATAAGTCGGTAATAATTACATAATTTCGGTAATACTCATACAATTTTGTGGTAGTGCGAGACCCCTCCCCGCACTGCCTCCAATACTTGTATATGTATGTATAATGATATATTCGGTTATAATCGACAACATTCTGTAAATATCGCGGCAATATTTAGACAAATTACTCAGCAATAAGTCGGCAACAAACTATACAATTTCGTACAGTTTTGGGGTAGCAGGAGACCCCTTAAGAAAACCGCTGTCACATTTTTACCCAATTTGTTCTAGGACAAGAACCGATTTACTTATATTAAAAAAAGAATAGCTAACAACAGGTATATCTCTATTTTAGCCTTATACGTCATTATCAAGGTAAATTAAAAGTAAACAGTTGTTGTTGCTATAGAAACAATAAAATTTGATGACTTGATCTTTGTTGTTTATTCATTTTATTTTTGTTTGTCTATTTTCACTGAATACATTCAAACTGAATGCTGAAATGCTGAAAGCAAAGAACCCCAATTTAGATGCATTAATTACAATAACAGTTAATCCGTCTGCCGCCTTCTTTTCAGTTCGGAGTTATTTGCCTAACGGTTTTCGAGTTTCGGTTGCCGTTTACAGAAGTAACGGTTACGATACTGATGCCTCAAAATCCCAAAAGCTTTTATTTCATACAAATTATAAAATTTACACATAACTATTATGTTAAACTGTTAGAAAACGTGAATTAAAGAGACGCTTTGACATTTATAATATACGTATATTTACATAAGTTGAATCAGAAATATTTTTAGGTGCAAAGGAATTTTATTGAATCATGTTCATAACATTTGAATATCTCACAAGATAAAATTTCCCGTGGATGTAGCGGGAATGTCAAAGGAATCGATTTTTTATAAGGAAATTTAAATAAGAGTGGGGCATAACATGTTCGCCCTTATTCTCTTGTAGGTAAATCATGAAGTGACACAAATTCGTGTATAATTTCTATATTTAGCTAAAATGTCGTTTTAATTTTACTAAAGTACATTAAACATTTTGGTTTATTTTTGTATAGCTTTTCAATGAAATAATTTTGTTTATTTTAAACAAAATAATTTATATCACAATCTATTACACATATTTTACAAATTCAAGGTTTTGACAAAGATCTAAAAAATCCAGTTATTTTCATTCTGTATCTGTTAGTCACTGACCGTCGCCCAGTAAGATATTTTCTACAGCTACGCCAGACAGTTTGCAATTCTTTAAATAATAATAACGAAAGCCGCACACGACTTAACTGAATTTTACGAAAGGTAAGAATTTTGTCATGAAAAATTACGATGAAAAAAAACGTTTTTATAATTTGAATAAGAATAACGTTTAAAACTTTTAATTACTTCTACAAATATCTAAATTTAGTTCATTTTTTGAATTTTGTTTTCAAGAATAACCCGGTTTTCATATTATTAGCATTGTTTGATGATTATGAATTGATTAAAGAGCTATCCTATGAGTAAAAGAAGTCATAAGTCTTGGCCATAGAAAACAAAACTCATGTCGAAACTTATTTCATACAGTTGTAGACTGGCATTTAAAAATAAATAACTTTTTACGTGACAGAAAAACTAAGTTCCGACAAGAGCTTTGTTTTCCCATGGCAATATCTGCAGTTACTTAATTTCATGTATATTTATGTTGGACTACCTTATGATATCCAGAAAACCTTATTACACAATACTAGATAAATTTTAGTTTCCTTGAAATAACCAATGGATGTGGGGTTTATTTTATCTTAACATAAATTAATCTTTCATCAGTATTTTGCATTGTGTTTATTTTTTTTTCTTCTATTTTTACATTTTTATACTTCAATATAGGAAGTAAATTAATTCCATGAGTGTTTTCGGTTGCGAGATTTTGATGGAAATACATGTTTTGAACCTCCCAACAACTCAAAAAAAGTGTTTTTTAGGAAATGTGTGTCTGTGGGTGGGTATGTATGAACGTGGGTATGTGCGGCTCATATAATCCAAACGGATGGGTCGACATAGATGAGCTATGCAATGTGGAGAGATATCAAAAATTCTTCTCTAAATATGCATTTTAAAAAAATGCAAAACCGCATGGGGAAGCTAGACATGTTTTTGGTAGTTTTATTTTAGTTTTTTTTTAAATTTGAAAACGGAATTTGATTAAAGATCAAATTTAATGTTTTTTTCACGTACGTTCTAGCTTCAATATAGCAGAGCTACGATTTTTTGATTATGTTGATTGACTATTCAAAAACTAGATTAACTGATTAATGCAACATCAAAATTGGTATTGGAGTAACTCTACAGGAACTCAGTGCTGCTATAAAAGAATGTTTAAATTTTGAATAGCTATTAAGTTCATGCAAAAATACAATTTCTGAAATATAGTTAAGTACACGCCAAGGGCTGAGCTCATTGTTTTTTTAAATGTTTTTACTATGTAAATGCATACCATAGGTCAAAGTAGCAGTATTTTAGTAAAATTTTAACCGAGACTTTCACTGTTTTTTCTCTTCATTCAAATTTAAATATAGAATCCATTATTTTTAATTTACGTTTATAAAATGCTCCACTATATTATAATTTACATTCGAGTTATAATAGGATTTGTCTCCCGACTCATGTATTTGTTTATAATAATGATAATAATAATAATAAATTTCTGTCAGTTGCAAGATGTATAGTATTTATTTTTTATATTAATTTATACAGCTTCCATAATATCGAGATCAAATTTACAAAATTATGCTTTTGGAAAAAAATCATTTTTCTAAATCTATTTTCCTGCTGCATGTTTATTGGAGCACCCGTTCGGGAGATATTAGAAAAGGAACGAACAAATTACGCACCCACCCACAGCCACAGTTTCGTTCAAATCTCGAAATAGAACATTCACATGCAATCAATACTGTCTTGAACTGGACGTAAAGAAAAGTAAAAATTTAAACTCAGAAATCATGTAGGTATTATGAGACAATACAAATATATCTATTTATCTATCTATATATTAAATTCTCTAACTGTCTCACCAAAACATGACGAAGGGCTCCTGCACCTCCATAAAATTTATCACCATAACACGACGACGAGCCCTTGCATCTCCACTACGTTTACGGATTGTTTTCGTGGGATGTTCATGTTGCAGTCACTATTGTTAGTATAATTTAGTTATTTATGGCTTACATCAATTCTGCCAGAGCGGAAAAGAAAAAATAAAATGTGTATTTAACTATGCACAGCGCATTGTATGTAACTGTTTTCAATAACAGATAATTAATATAATCCACAGAACGATAATACAATTTTATTAGAATAAGCATTCATTACTAGGGCTGAGATTTTTAGGAAATCTTATTATTAAAAAAATGTTGGTATATGAAGCCGCGAAGCTATGTTTTAAAACGAATATTCATTCATTTTAGAAGGGATAGTGTTAAGCTCCATATTATTAACCCCGCAATTTAGTGCGGCATAGAGAGTATTGTTTAATTTTACATACTGAGCACTAATTCATACCTAACATATTTTCGGAAATATGTACAAATCAAAACAGAAATTGGACAAATAGATATTGAAGAATTATATTACAAGCGACCTGTGTTTATTAATTTCTAACATAAATATGGCAAAGGCAGGTTTAGCGACGACATGGAATAAACCAATTTGAGTTTATTTAGACTAACAGTTATAAACTAAACTTGACCCAAATATTGGGAACAAGAGCTACAATAACAGACGTCCTGGTAACACAGCTCGCATTTCAAAGGTACTAACTGTACTCGTGGGCTATACCGTACGTTTATTTTATTGGTAAGTTCAAACAAAAAGACTCGTTGCGCGCGCTTTGGGTTGTATAATTTCGGCTGCAACATCATTCCTCTCGCGGCAGGTCGAAGGGATTGGGATTTAATAAGTAGAATTACAGCAACTGCTATATAATTCATAAGACTAGGACTTCGATGCGCGGTCCGCTACACTACCTACTTCATTATATTATTTATTATTAATATAAAAAGTAGTGCGGCATAGCCCACGGGTTCCGCTAGTTTGCCATTGCGTTCCAGCGAATCTCATGAGAATGTTTCCACTGCAATAAATGATGAAACTCAGTTTTACCATACGAAGCTATATTGTTTATTCACATTTGGTTAAAATAAACATTTACACACAAAATTCGCCTAGGAAGTTCTAATCACAAAAAATATTGAAAAACTTATATAACCATAAAAGGAAATGAGGCTATTACTCAATATGATTTAATTTAAATCAATACGTTTTTCATTTACATTAGCTTACTTAAACAAAGCTGCTTTAAATTAAACTAAACTGATTTTAATCCAACCCATTACATAAAACAACACTTAACTTGTTTTTACATCAGCAATATTAAAATACAGTGACGATAAATAACGAGTAACATTGAAACTACGTTCGCTTACAGGAACGTGGGTAATTACGTAAAATTTAATTTTGCCTTGCTGAGAGATACAAATGAACTTTGGATACTCGCTCACACAAGTTTTCCATTAGTCTGGTGTATTTGTAATAACTAATAAGGTATATTTTATGAACACGTTCTTTAGTAAACGAGGGGAAAATTATTATTAATTTTTTTCTCCTCCTTACATATAGTTATGAAAAATCATAAAGAATTTACACCTACATAATACATGAACAACAAAATATATCAAATTTTCATCCTTAAACTTCTTGCTATTATATTTATCTCAAGGTGATAATAACAAATTAGCTTATATAAACACAACTTACTGTGTTTTCTGGTCTGTAACTAAAATCCATTTTCCTTTGTTAAAAGGCTGTTCCAACAGGTATTCCCGCAGGATTTTGAGATTTTTGGCACATTTTTCTTTTAACAACTGAATTTTGAATAAATTTTAATGCACTTTGCGCGAAGAAAACGAGAGTGAACGCTAATAAGTTGTCCGCGTTCGCCACTGCTTTAGGTTTACTTAAAACTGATGCTTTCAGAACTGAAACAAAGTTGAATACTGAAGGGGATTTCAGGAATCCCTGGAGTTGTGCCAAAAAGTAGGTATATTCATTTATGCCCATCTAATTTCGTCACAACATATATTTAGATCTAGTAGTCGTTTACCTTTTGGTTTACTTTTCGAATAAAAAATTGTAACAGTTCGATGTCCTTACGCATATACACACTATACACATGTTCCAGCTGGCACTTCAAGGACGAAATCCACGCAAAAGTCAATCTCTTGCTAAGAGTCTAGTTAATATGAAAGTAAACCATTTTACAGTGCTGAAAAGTTTATTCGTTGTGGGGTGATGTTCAATGTTTATGTTATAGGAAAATTTACGATTTAATTTCAGTTCAAGAGTACTAATTATAGAAATTTAGTTTAATGTAAGAGGTCCTGTAAGGTTGAAGTATTTATTCAGAATTACAAATACGTAAACACATTTTCGTTTTCTTATTTAAAACACAATTGCATCGAGTTTTTCTATTCAACTTCATTGATATGCAAATAGGAACATGAATGTTCGTGTCGGTCAGCGTTTAAAAGTTTAACCGAAGTAAATATTTTGTTATATTGTTGATTTCATATTTATTTCTTTTTATTTTAGGAGTTGTCTGACTATTTGATAATATAAAATGCATTACACTACATCTGTTTTCAATAATACCAATAATTACTATTTCGATTTTTTTTAACAAGGTTGACCAAAACAAATTTATATCAAAGTTAAAAGAACATTCCGTTGTGTGTAATTTTGCTTAATAAACTTTTTATTAACACCAAAGCCAAGAATTAAAGGAAGTAAATTTTTTTTTTAAAAACAAATTGTAAGATTGGACAAAAGAAAAAAGTCCTAGTAAAAATACGGTTATTTACTTTGAATGTGGAATGATTCATAAAAGGTAATTTTAATAAAAAGTGGTTACATTTCCGCCGATTCTAGTTCATGCGTGAAAGGTTAACTACACCTGGTTGCTTTGTTTATACCTACTGAAGTTAAAAACACAACGAACTTATTATTTTCTAGGATATGAATAAGGACAATGAAATTTAAGTACATGTTTACGAGACAAATTTTATAAATATTTTTAATATAAATGCTTCTGTCGATTTTGTCATAAACATAAAGCATTACAATCACATTTTGCTGTCGTTTCAGCAGCCAAAACAAAGTTTAACCAGATTATTTTTTTGAACATAAAATACTATAATGATAAAATTTAAAATAGATAAATTTAAAACTAAAATAGATGTACCAGCTCGATACATTATGCATCCAATAATCAATCACGTACCACTCGTGAGTCGAAAATTACTCAAACTTCCTGAATAGCAAATCGTGTTTGTTTTCATTGCGACCTGTTTGCCGCTGCCACAATTTTCATACAAAACAAACACTCGTTGTTGTGCAACAAGTTTTCGTCATTTAATAATCCGATTATTATTCAATTCGCTGTTTGCAGGGATGTGAACCGGAAAGAATATCGTTTCCGTTACGTTTTCCTTATGGCGCCAACAAAAATATCGTTTCCGTTTTTGGTTTCGTTACCTTAAATATTTAACGTTGCGTTTTCGTTACGTTACCGATATTTTCTGGTAAATATCGTCTCTGTTACATAAGTATTTTTTGAAGAAACAAAACGTAATTTTTTTATTAACAAATAAAACTTTGTACGCTGCACACTTGAATGTGTAGACCAAACATCAATGGGCGAAACACGTCGCTTGATACTTTCTTATACTTTTTACCTTTTAAATACTTCCGCGCGTATAAGTGATTGAAATTTACATCTACACGAGGTACTAAGAGGTCTGAAACGGGCCTTCTTACGCACTTCTGAGCTCTGTCGTCACATATCGCGCAGTGTCTGGTCTGTGGCCTGCTAGCTATGAGTGCGACTGAGTGAGCACAAACCGTGAAAGTACAATCACAATGTAAACATAAAAGTATGAAAATATCGTATCGGTATATAATTTTGATAAAATATTGCTTGGGTACAAAAATTAAATAACGTCATCGTATCGGTTGTCAAAAATATCGGTAACATTATTTTAACAAAACACAGAAAAATAGAATTAAAAAAGGTAACGCCCCAGCGGTGATTTGAACTTGCGATAGTCTTTCGTCTTTCCATACTTTAGTGGAAATATGAGAAAGTAAAAACATTCAAGCGAAAACTCAGCAGAACTTGCACTTCTCACAGAGTAGCGGAAAATGTTATTTCCAGAAAAAAATATCGTTTCCGTTTTCGGTACTAAAAGTATTTTTAATAGCGTTATCGCTTCCGTTAAAGTTCCTCGGAAATATCGGAACCATTTCGGTTCACATCCGTGAGTCTGGTGGTATAACTGTTGAAAAATTATTTGTTTTATCTAGACTATACAATTTTTTGAATTACAAATACCTTAGTAAGACGATTTTGGCATAAAATAAGCTATCGGGCAACCGCCCGCCACCTTCCTCGCGTTTATTGAAATTGTAAAAATATGAAAATTTCCAAAACTACTAAAATTTAGTGAAACATTTATTTTCCAATTTAAATATTTAGAAAATGGTTACAAATTTTGAGCATCAAAAATGTTAAAAATTATTTTTTTCGAAATTTTGTAAAATTCTGAAAAAGGAAATATTTTGGATTTAAAATATTTTGAGTACTTTATAAAATACTGAAAATTTTTACAGTTTTTGTAAATGTTGAATATTATGGAAACTTTTGAAAATTTTCAAATTTAGAAAATTTTGCTAATATTCTTAACATTTAGTATTTCCTAATTGCAAACAATATTTATTTGTTTATAGTCCAAAATCGATTTTCTAATTCGGGGGTAGTTTTTTTTAGCGATTATCCAATTAAAATGTTCAGGTAAACGAAGGTAAGGAATCCCCCAGAGGTGTTTTTATTAGAACGTTATTTCTATTGTAATTTAATATGGTAATACATATTTTGAAGCCAAAATTTGTAAATTTTTGACAAACAAAAAATCCCATTCCCATACTTCCAATTTTCTGGTTATTTATTGAGATTTTAACGAAAACAACAACAAAAAAATGAGCGAAACACTTCGCCTGGACTTTCCTATACATTTAAATACATTGTTTTATATTTTCCAACACTTTCGATATACACCTGTCTAGACACGACTAGTTAAAGTAAATAGTTCTTATAAGTTGTAACATCTTAAAGCAGTTGAAGAAAGACCGACCACAGCGCTGCAAGCATAAGGTTGGGTAAAATATTCGGACTGAATCAACGGAAGCGCGGAAATTGATATTTGAAAATATATTAATAACTCGAGAAGTATTATTTTTAGCAAGAAATTACTCTTAATAATTTGTATTTAGAATTTCAAAACCTTTCTGATTTTAAAGCCAAAATGCCACGTTTCCGTATTAAAATTGGAAACTCAAGTTTTTTTCTTAAATACAATCGAGAAGAATTTGCCCTACAACTTTGCTCTTGGGTTTGCGAGCCTATCTATTAAAATAAAAAAGTTAGCCTACACTGAACATTAAACGACTGGTACAAGAATACAACTGCTGTAGAAAGTATGTGAAATTCTTCTAAGGACAAAAAGATTATTAAGGGGAAAAAAATTCGATTTTTTGATTTTTTGTAAAAAGATTCTCCTAGAGCAAACAAAACAAAACACCAAATTTTTAATCTTTTAAAATTTGGGGAGAGGGGGAACAGTAGCCCCCTTAAATATGAAATTATCGAAAAAATATTATTATATTCGGATTTTGCTATCAGTGGTGAGCTATTTCACATTAACAGAAATATTTTATTGCCCCCCGTTAAATAAATAAAAGGGCACCAATTTTCAATTTTCAAAAATTCATAGAAGGCGTCACAGTGAAATTATAGCAATGCGCAAAAAAACAAATTGTAGAAGATTCTCAGCTCTATCAGCTTAAAAAGTTTAAACAAAAACGTGTGGGCAGTTTTTGAGAAATATTTTTTTGAAAACTTCCAAAATTTTGGAGTGATGTCATTGCGATCGTTTTTATATTTTCAAAATTAATTATATTTCATGGTATAGTACCCTTGAAGGGCTACCAAACAAGATGTAGTTGATTCCAATCAGATAACTGGTTTTTGAGTAAATGGGCGTTAAAGTCGAAATGTTCAAAAATTCGTAGCGGCCGCCATTTTAAAGCTAGAGAGTTCGGTAACAAATTGTTTGATTTGCCCTAAGGCCTTCTTTAATCTCCACTATTAAAATTTCCAAAATTCAGTTTCTGAAAAAAATGCTACCAAAAAAACATGTCTAACTTCCGCTTCCGGTTTCGTTTTTTTTTTCTTAAAAGCTTATTTTGTCGGTGAATTCTTGATATACCCCCTCATTCCAAAGCACATCAAAATCGGTCCAGCCATTCCGGAGATATGGAGCGTAACACACCCACCCACCCACCCATTCACAGAGAGACATTTTTTTTTAATTACTTTTTTGGGGTCCATGGAACCCCCCCCCCCCCCCCCCAAACTATTTCCGTTAAAATCTCAACTTTGAAATTTTGCATGAAATCAATACTTCCCTGTACTGAAAGTATAGGAAAGTAAAAATAGTATTAAATTCGCAAAAACTATCTAAAATTTAATTTATTAAATATGAAAGGGATTTAAAAAAACTTGTACACATTCTTAAATTTTTCTAGAACTACCGCGATCCTATGGAGTATGTAGCGTACAGAATGATAATATCGCAAGTGTAAAATGAACTTACCTAATAAAAAATTTGTATAGACCCTGAACTCTATCAACGTAGATAATGCTATAAAACAAACTTGCCCACAAAACCCACACGTAAAGAATTTTTGTTTTCTTTAAATTTATGAAAATTTACATAAAATTGAATTTCAAAAAGATTGTCAGATTTTCAGTCTTTATGTTTCAGCATATTTTTAAGACCAAAAGATGTCTTCAAGCCGTAAAGAGAAAAAATATTGTTAAAGAAGCAAAAAAACTCTGACAAATTATTCAATACATCTGTAAGCATCTTTTTCTAAAGCAATCAATCACCCTACGAACATTTTATCTCTTCGGTGTTTTTATTTTAGAAATGATGGCACGACTATTTTTGTCAACAAATATTTCTTTCGGACAGTGATTGAATAAATTCCTACCCTGTTAAACTAATCGCACAATCAAACATTCTCCTACATCTCTGAAATTTGCAAAGTCCATAATTCCTAGTTGGAGCCACACTGCCACGGCTTAAAAGCTTAATGTAAATAATTATACATATACAAATTAAACTTGACAAGTACTTTAAAAAATAATTTTTGTTGCTTTTTTAGGTATACTTACAAAATCTTCGAGTTACACACTGTAATCGCGTAAAATGTAGTTTACGACTTACCTGAAAAGAAAGAAAATATATTAAAATCAGTGAAGCACATTAGCAATATCAGTAAAAAGATAACAATTAGCAGAGTATCATAATTTAATATACAGGGTGAATGGAAGAGGTCCGGCCAAACTTTGGTGACAAACTCTACTGACCTTAAGCTGAAGTTTATGCAGACAGGTTCGGAAATACTTTGCGTATGGAGTTACAGCAAAGACCCCGAAATTGAAATAGTCTAGTCACCTTTTAATTAATAACTCTGCTATAAATTAAGGTACGTGATTCAAATTTTGTATATATATTTTGCTATTCATGATTTACAATTTCACTTATTTTCGTTTCAATTCATCAACCACGTCACGTCGATTTCTATTTTTAGCTCCATACAAAAATACACAAAAAAGATATTTTTTTGTAAGTCGGTAAATACAACTGTTTTTGAGATAATTCCATTTTTGTGAGAAATTCAGTTGCCGTAAAGTGTATCCTCAAAATTCGGAAACAGTCTGTACAAACTTTGAGGGTAAGTCCTACACACCGAAGCAATAAAAAGGGTTTTCTAAAGAGAGGCGCTGAAAGTTACATCCTTCAGAAGAGGAAAAAATCGGGACTTTTGGAACTGTTTTTTCTTCCACAGGCTGTAACTCCGTACGGATGCTTTGCCAAGCTCACGTTTATCAGTACTTTTTGGACGAAGGGTTGTAACTTCGTAGGGAAGCGTTTTCGGAACTAGTACATATGTCCACATCTTCAGAGCCGGTAGAATTCGCCACCAAAGTTTGTCAATATTATAACCCATAGTAAATAAATAAGTACAACGGTAGCAAGTAATTGTAATTGTTATTGTAATTGTAATTGTAATTCAAATTGTAAATGTAATTGTAAATGTAATTGTAATTGCAATTGTAATTGTAATTGTAGTTGTAATTGTAATAGTAAGTGTAATTGTAAGTGTAATTATAATTGTAATTGCAACTTGAAAAATCTTTATTAGTAATGTAATAAGCAATATATTAAAAGGGTATTTTTCCTAAAAACGTATGGGTTCAGTGTAAAATGTTTTAACTGCTAGGGAGTAGAGCTGGAAAAAGTATCATTACTTACTTAAAGTATTGATATGCTGTGGCTGTTATCGATTCCAGTATCCAAAAGTACCGAAATATGGAAAGTATCAAATGTATCACACTTATAGAAGTATCGAAAATATCAAAGTTTCGAAATTATAAAAGTATCGAAAGTATCAAAAATATTGAAAATATCGAAAGTATTGAAGTATCGAAGTATCGAAAGTATCAAAAATATTGAAAGTATCGAAGTATCTAAAGTATTAAAAATATGGAAAGAATTAATGGATCGAAAGTATCTAAAGTTTCAAAAGTATGGTAAGTATCGAAGTCGTAAAATTATCAAAAATATCGATGTATCAAAAACATTGAAAGTACTGAAAGTATCGATGAAAGTATCGAAGTATCGCACCACTTGTGTCTAATTTTTACAACCGGGAAAACTAATCAATTTCAAATATTAAATCTAAAATCGATGATGCTATTGACGCTTGACATATTAAAGATAAAGTTGACATTACTTTCGGCGAAACTTTCTGCATAAATTTAAGAGTTTATATTTAATAATTTAGAAAAACGAAATCGCGGGGTTGTAAGTTCAAACCCCCCGATTTCTTGTTTTTTTTTTGTTGAAAAGGTAGAAAAGAGGATAAAATTCATTAAAAACATACATCCTCTAAACCAATTTGACGGTTTGATCTGAAATCTCAATAATTATCATTAAAGATAGAAACGTAAATTTTTGAAGGAAGTATTATCGAAAGTAACGTCAACATTATCTTATAGTACCGTAGATATTTGATTTAGTATTTGACATTGGCTAGCTTTCCCGGATGTAAAATTGGGATGCAAATGGGTAGATAGAAAGAGACTTTCAATACACCGCTGTTGGCACGCTCTCGGGGACGAGTTCGAAACGGGGGGAGGGAGAACGGAATTTTCAAAAATTGTGGGCGGTCCGGGTTAAGAATGCGTTAGGATTTGGGGTTGAGGTAAGAGGTACACCCGTGGACAGTCGTCATATGCTGATCCGGGGTAAGTGGGTGGGTCAATGTTTTGATACGTTTGATGCGTTCGATACTTTTGATCTTTGCCATATTTCGATATTTTTGTATAGTTGGGAGACATAATGTGCAGCAAATTTTATTTCTGGTTTCGAGAAGATAGCTATGGAGAGCACACAACGTTATAGGATAAATATTTGGAAATTTTTTGAATAAGGTAAAACTAAATAGTTTGTGCTTATTTTAACTAGAAATATGAAAAAATGTAATACTTTCTGGATTAGACATAGGCAGTTGGAATAAATATAAGATAGTAATCATTTTTATTGTAAGCCCTACTATAATAATTCATGCCGTTTTCTGTATCAAAACTGTTGCTATTACGATTCGAAAATACACACTAGTAACTACCAACAAACAGATTTATCATTTACTGAATCGACTTCAGGAAGCGAGCTCACTTTACAGGCTAAAATAAAAACTATAAATTAAATTGCGAAACAGTAAGGAAGTAGGAGCGTATATTTACTGATGGTTTTAACAAGATTACCGTAATTATGTGGAACCCACTTCAGAATATTCCTGTCTGTGAATTTAAAAGTAAAACCGAAAGTTTATGCTCAATTCAGTGGCGTAACGTCGCACCCGCGAAACCCTGCAATGAGAGCCCAAAACTTCAGGGGGCCCGGACGGGCCGACTTTCCTCAGGGGGCCCGGCCGGGCCAACTTACTTCAGGGGGGGCAGACGGGCCCTTTTTTCAAAATTTGTGTTTATACAAATTTGCCATTTCCACATAGATATACCTACATTATAGTCGTGTTGATAAAATTAGCCTGACTTTTAAACACTTTCATGTTACAATTTATCAGAACTTATCATGTATCAGTAAATCACTCGCTCCATGATTTTTTGTGCATGATTTGTGCCTGCACTTCGGCTTTTAAAATGTTTATGTTTTATAATTGCACGATGTAACTTAAGGAGTTTAGTTCAAGAACAAAGAGAACTGAGTTTTTTAACAATTGTTGTTGTTACAACATTGATATTAAATTTAAAAAAAAACTTAACTCTACACGATTGTCTTCGTGGACACAAACTATAACAGCTGTTAAATTGCGCTTTCAAGATATATTATTGCTGCCCTTAATAAAATTATATCAACATCTAAAAAAAGGATAAGCGTGATGAAGGGAAAATAATACTATTTAGCATAGACAATTTGGAGTTTGTGTTTATTTGTATTAATTTAGATAAAATTTTAGGAGAAACTGACATAGCTTCAAAATTGATACAAAGTCGTAATATAGATTTATTGGAAGCTATAAATTTCATTAAGACACCATTAGAATCGTTAAAGGACTATAGAAATAGATATGAAGATATTAGGTTCGAAGCAATTATTCATATGGCTGAAAAATGGAACATAATGCCAGAATCGAAAATTTAAAGAACACACAAAATTAAAAATCATTCCGTTGAACTGTTACAAAACTATAGATTATCAGATGCAAATGAATATTTCAAAATTAATAAATTTTACAGATCATTAGACATTGCAATCACACAGTTAAGCGAACGGTTTTTGAATCTATAGTTGCAATAGGAAATAATTTAAATTTTTTGCATCCGAAGTTACGCTACTGGCTCAATTTCATTACTACATATTACTAAATAAATATGCAATAATTTATTAATTATTAACTCTATACTTATTGTTTATTTGGTTGGCCTAATTTTCTATACAGCATTATTAATTTAATATTGCTGAAATTGGGAATTACTAAACATCACTATGCTTACACTTTAATGTCCTTTAAGTCCCTGTGGGTTAGTTAGTTATTTCAATTTTCACGCTAATTAGTTTATAGTTATTTCGTGTGGGCTTGTATATATTTCAAAGGTCTATAACCCCCAAAAGTTGGTACGAAAAATAAAAGAGTTCTTTGAAAGAAATCCTTTTGTCTACATTTAGCTGATTTCGCATTACACACATATGGCTAGATTTCCGTAGAAAACCCTGCTTACACATCGTTTTCAGCTGAAATCTTTCAAAATAAAGTTCGCGATATACATAAAAAAATCATTTCAATTCAGCAGGCAACAACGGTGTCTGCACATCTGTATTAATTATAAAAGTTACAGGATAGTTTTGGGAGTGCTGGTTCCTAGAGATTCATCGGTTGAAAGATGTTTTCCAGATACCGACGGGGAATATTTTCCCAGCGGTGTCGTTTTATTTTTATTTTCCGCGCTTCTCGAAAATATTTACAATTTATATATATCAAGATCCTAGAAACGGATGTGAAGCGGTATTCTGGTAACAGTACAAAATAATATATTACGATACGATGATGTATAGGTAAATAGAAAATTAAGGAAGTAGGAATATTTTTAAATAATGAGTCGCGTTATTTTTGGTCAAGGACGCAGCATATTAACTCTGGTACGTTAAAAATAAATTAACGAAACTGGTTATGTCAAATGCAATTTTTCAATTTCCCTTTTCATCCTTATTCCGGAATAAATTTTGTCATCAGTATTTTAATTGATTTTCGTCTTCACAATTTTCAAACAAGGAAATTGTTAAACGGAACAGAGACTCTGAAATTCAATTTTATGACATTATTAAACATTAAAATTGGTTTTTCATTATTACTAATTGCCTATCAACGGATTTTATTGTAACTAACTAAATAATCATAAAAGTAAAAACGCAAAAAGTTTTAGGGAAAATTACTGCTTTTAGCCTGTTCGCTTTTGGGGATTCAGTAAACAAAAATGGGCGAAACATGTCGCTGATACTTCCCCATACTTTTTACGTTTTAAATATTCTCGCGTCAAGAAGTGATGGGAATTTACATCTAATCTATCCGGTACAAGCCCGCTGCAGGCTCAAAACGTTGGTTACTTACGGGCTGCGCGCTCTTTCGACGCGACGTGAAAGGCGCTAAGATATTTAATGCGCTCACGCAAATAGTTATAACAGCTTTATTTATACTTATTCTATCAAAAATTTGCAAAGAATGACAAATATTAATTTTTGTTAGAGCGAATTTATAGGCGTATTTAAAATCACGTAACTGCCGGAAAACACGTTGTTGAAGTAGTTCAAATAGTTTATCAAACTGATAAAAGTTTATAACGATCGGGGTTTGCGTTTAGGAATAAAAAATTATTCAATTTCAAAATTTTCAAAAATTCTTAGAGTGAAATTTGAGAAATTAGTAAAGAACCAATTTTGTTGTTCATTGCAAGCTTTATCGGCTCAGAAAGTTTAAAAAAATGTTGTAGTCAGTTTTTGAGAGAATTTTGTTTTGATAATTTCAAACTTTGAACCGTTAGTATATTCACAATTTTTATATTTATCAAAATATTTTAACATCACTGGATTATGCTTATCAAGGGCTATTAAATAATAGGATAATTTGTGTTGATTGGATATTTTGTTTTTAGTAATCGAGTAATAAAGTTTAAATTTTTAAAAATTCGTAGCGGGCTTCATTTTGAAGATACAGCAATTGGAAAAAAGGCATTTGATTTATCTTTAGATGCAGTACTGTAGCAGCCTTGGTTTTATCAATTGTATTTTGTAACTTAGCGACTTGGTTGCTATTTATGTAACTGTAAAAACATTCATCAAAATTATTTGTAAAAGTGAAAACTCGCATTAAAATTCCTCCTGCAAAATAGCGTTTTATTTACAACTCCTAACCAAACATTACAGTACAACGTTATGTATTCAAAATTTCAAAACAGTGTTTATAAAAAAATCTATACCAAAAAATCAGTCTAATTTTCATTTCCGGTTTCGGATCCGATTAACGACCTTACAAAGAACTGCCTGCAACTAAAAAACTTCCACACAGCAAATCTTATAAGAATCGGCCAACGAACACGCCCACGCACCCACCCACCCACAGACAAACTTTTTTGGGTTCCAAAATGAGTATTTCCGTTAAAATCTGAAATTCGAAAATTTGCATGAAATCATAACATTCCTTACTTCAGTAGAAAAATGGGAAAGTAAAAAGAAGCTGAAGCAAACAAATACAAAAAAAATACACGTTTTTTTTCAGTTTTTATGATTTATCGTAAAAGGTTTTTACGATAGCACATGAATAAGTAGATAGCTGGGTTTAAATCAATTGTAATTTTACGTGCACATGGGACAAAAACAGGGTAATAATTGTAATGGACAATTTATATGTACATTACTAAAGGGTTCAGTGAACCCGAACGTTACACATTCGATGAAATAACAAGTTGTTTGACGGTGTCGGACGGCAGATTTTTAAGTCGCCAAAATTAGGTCATACATACTCGGAATATATTATCTATCTACTGGTGTTGCTCCCAATAACTATTTAAAGTTTTTGAATCTTACTAGTACAAGTATGGCGTTTTAATCAGTTTCATCTCAGTATGTTGTTAAATTACTGCACAATATTGCTAATTCTTGTTTTATGAACAAACTGGTTTTCTTTTTATTTTGAGATCTAAATTGCATAAAATAAAAACGAACAAAATAATTAAATGCGAAAATCATCCTACACGATTATACAAGTCAACTTTCATAATTACCACGATATAACTAAATGCTGCGAACTTTGAAGCACGGTTGGCAAAAATCGCGATTTTTAAAAAGTCAAAAAAGGCGGACTTTATCAAAAGTCAAAAAAGTTTTTTTGAATTAATTTTTTGAATTGAATTAATTCAGAATTTTTTGAATTAATTCGCATTATTTTCTTTGTAAGCAGTATCAGAAAAAATTTTAAAAATCGTATTGTTTTAAGAAATTAAAGAAGTGGTAGTTTAAATTTAAACATTTAATATAACAAATAAAAATTAATAATAACTAGCAGAACCCGTGGGCCACGTACTTGCGATGTTTTTTGAAATACGTATAAGGCTAAAATAAAAAACCCGTTGAAGTTAAGAATTGTTTTATTTTTAATAAATTATTCCACTTTTTAACAGACTTCAAAAAAACGAGGAGGTTCTCAATTCGTCTGTATATATGTTTTTTTTATGTGTGTTCGGGCATAACTTTTTTGTTTATGAACCGATTTTAATGATTTTTTTGTGTTGGGTTCAGTATAGTTCCAAGGTGGTCCCATTATAATTTCATTGGTATTGGAGCTTGAGCTTCGAAGATACTCCTCAAAATCTATTTTTTTAACAGACTTTTTAGTGTTTGCGTATTTCATCTTCCGTTTCAACTAGCCGTCGTTTCCTCATTCGAGAAGCATCCTTACTAGGCCTACTCATCACTTAAAATTGTAAAATAATTAACTTTAAAAAAAAAAGAAAACCGACTTCAAATAAAAACACAAAAGTGACATAAGTTAACTAAAAAGCAAAATATAAATGTTTTTTATACAACAGTTTAATACTTAATTGTTGTTCCGTTTAATGTAATTAAGAAATTGTTGTTTATTATATAATTATTAATTGTTTTATAATTTTTAAATCGGTGCCAAGTAAAACATAAAAATTATATACCTTGCTGCAATAACAAATTAGATTCGAATTTTTATGTTTTACTTGGCACCGACTTAAAAATTATAAAACAATTAATAATTATATAATAAACAACAATTTCTTAATTACATTAAACGGAACAACAAATAAGTATTAAACTGTTGTATAAAAAACATTTATATTTTGCTTTTTAGTTAACTTATGTCACTTTTGTGTTTTTATTTGAAGTCGGTTTTCTTTTTTTTTTTAAAGTTAATTATTTATGATAATTTTCTAATAATGTTGAAACGATTAGAAATGCAAGTTTGGGTTTTAAAATGTCCTACTTACCTTTGTTGTTACCGCGGAAATGATAAATTTAATAACAATTTGAAAAACTAAACATCGAGTGTTGTTAAATAGTTTATTATTAATCATTCAGCTATTTAACAATTAAATTGTAATTCTGTTTTTAAATTTTCTTTAGCACTAACAAAATTAAAGCCCAAGACTAAACAATCGATTATGAAATTATTCCAAAATGTAGAATAACTTTGCAACGAAGCATTACGGACTTACTTATGTACTGGATTTCTTAATACTCAGTATTCACCAATAAATTTATTGCACATTATTCTGCAATAACCTGTATACGTTTATGGTTTACAAATATATAGGTTACTCTAAAATTATATTATATTCTAAAATCACGTAATAAGCTATTAAATTTGTAACTGTTATTTAAAAAAACACTCTGTAATTAAATAAAAGTATTTGTAAATATAGACAGTACCATATTATACAAGGTGTCCGCGCGAAAAGTTCGGGTGCGATTATTTCTGGTGTCTTTTAAGTTACAGATTTGAAATTATAGAGTGTTAGCCGATGTACAGGGGGACGTAAGTTGCTATAACTATCATGTCAGTACGCCGCCTTCAGCCACCCCCACTTCAATATTTCAAATGGGACACTATAATTTTTATGACGAATTATAAGAGAACATTTTTTTTAGTATGTCTGCTTGTAAAAAGTGCTACGTTAGAAGAAAAACAGTTTGATATTTTACTTTAAAATTTGAAAAATTGAATATTATTATCAACGCGGCTGGGCTGAGGCGGAGTACTAGCATGATAACTATAGTGACTTACTTTCCCCCAAGCACTAACCGACACCCTAAAATTTCAAATTTCTAACTTGAAAGACACCAGAGATAATCGCACTCGAACTTTTCGCGCAGACACCCTGTATATTATAACGAAATCTGTATATACTGTGTCTATAAAGTAAACCCCCCCCCCCCCCCCCCAACTAACATTTGAACGACTTGATATTTTACCACAAAATCGGGTGTGCTGTAATGGGAAATTAAATACTATTATTTAGTACATGATTAAATTTTGTATCATTCAAAACGACGGCTGGGCGCCATTTTAATTTTTTTTAAATAGAAGGGGGTCGAGTGACACCTCATTTGAAAGGTCTTTTAATTCTGCGTTTGATCCTAGCGTTTCAAAGAAAAATATTCAGCCATAACAAAATGGCAATGTTTGAAGATAAAGAAAACTATTTAAAAAACTACGAATTAAAGCAAAAAGAAATTAAATTAAGTGTTCGAAATGTTCCCCATTCACTTTTTGGCACATAAAAAGTCGGTTATAAAATTCCTGCCTTACATTTTCATAAGTTTCTGGAGTGATATTTCTGCAAACTTCTGTAATGCGTTGCTCCAGTTCTTCAATTGTTTCTGGGCGGGTTCTGTACACTTTCGATTTCAGATATCCCCATAACGAAAAATCGAAGGGGGTTAAATCTGGGGAGCGAGCCGGCTATTCTACAGGCCCCCGCCTACCAATCCATCTTCCAAACAAAACGTCCATTGAGAATGTCAGAAACAGGCATATAATAATGAGGCGGCGCACCGTCTTGTTGGAACATGACGTTTTCAATATCATTTCCAGCCACCTGAGATATTTCTGGGAAAATTTTGTCCTGCAAATGAAAAAGTGGACTACTGGATAGAAAAATCAAAACAATTTTGAATTGAGTGAGTCCATTTGTTTAAAATCCGACATTTTGTTATGGCTGAATATTTTTCTTTGAAATTCTAGGATCAGACGCAGAACTAAAAGACCTTCCAAATAAGGTGTCACTCGAACCCCATTTTATTAAAAAACATCAAAATGGCGCCCAGCCGCCATTTTGAATGATAATAATTTTTATTATTGGCTAAAAATAGTATTTAATTTCCCATTAAAACACATCAAATTTTGTGGTAAAATATCAAGTCGTTCAAAAGTTAGTTGGAGGAGGGGGAGGGGTTACTTTATAAACAGACGGTATAGGTACTGCGATATATAATGTACATTCGATTGTGCTGCTTAGTATTTTAACCTTAATCCTTTGTACATTTTCAGTGCCCCCGGCAGACCTAAATATAATTTTAGGAATACTTCTTTACATAGAAGTATCAGAAAAAGTACTTCTTTGAGTTGGTAAATATTTACCATGTTTGCAATATATTTGAAGTTATTGGTTTATTTAAAAAAATGCAACTACATAAATTAGTCACAATTCCACCCGAGTTCAAGAATCAATTCTTTTAATGGTTTTACCGTATCATGATTACATACTTTTGAAACTAGTAAGGTGTACTTGTAAACTGAACAGAATAAGAAAACCGTAGAAAACTACTACTGTGTATGCGCGTATGTGTACTTACTACTGGCACTCGACTCGAATAGTACGCATTCAGATCAACAAACGTGACCCGCAAATTGATTTAAAACTTAAACTATAAAACAGCACGTATAATTCAATATTTGTAAGTAGCATTGACTTAAAAATGACCGCTTAAACAACACAGACTAAACTTGAATAAAAAATATAATGTCAAAAGGTCAAACGTAGACCTTGGTTCATTTAATACCTGAACGGCAAATTGGTACGTGCTGCCCAATAATATTTTCGAGGTAGGACAAATATGTAGGCACAAATTGCTTTGACATATTGACTTGCATGTTGGAGAAAATTTCAGTCGCTACATTTGAATTGACTTGATTAGATTATGGGTTACGGCACCTCTTAATGGAATGTTTTTCAATTACGGAGATGCTACAATAACTAAATTAGTGCGAGTTCAACGCCTACTTTGAGAAAACGTTGCTTTGTATTCATCTAAAATAACTTTCATTTGTGAAGTTAATTAGATTAACAATTTGAATTAGCAACTCAAACCAATTAACACACGAATAGCGCTTGTGAAGAGCAAGTAAAAGTTAATTCGTATTTAAAAATTCTTCATTTTGTTAAAATTAAAATATTTTCTTTGCACGAAAAATACTTCGCTCTGTAATATCAAGTTGAATATCATTTCTTTGCATATAAAGGTGTTGTATCAAAGTAAACGTCACTAATTAAATTTTAAAATATTCCAGTAAAATTAATTAAAAACATGTAAATTTATGCCGTCATTTTCATTATCCTTTACGCGTTATATTATAAAAAATTAAAGTGGGATATGTTTGAAAAGTATCAAAAATCATACACTGACTAAAACTACATTCAAGAACAGTGGCGGTCCGTCGTATTAGATGGGTTAGGCCTGGCCTAGCGCTAGTTACGAAATAAAATAGGAACCTTTTCCCAATGTTAACATAAATATTATTAAACTTTCTTGTTCTAAAATTAGTACAACAATAATTATTAGTAAATTATTTATAGAAAAGGTATCGCTCTGCACTACTGCATAATATAGTATAGAGACCTCGTCGCATAGGCAGCAGTGATAGCAGGCCTTGCAGTTAAACACTTAAATTTTGTTCGGCCGTATGGCACTGCTTGTTTATTGGTATAACTACGCTGATATGATATACATCCAGCTGCGTTACCCTTTGATACACGTAGGCCAGCCTCAGCCTGAGCTTAAAGACGCAACATTGAATTTTTAAACCCACTCAATTCAGTTAGCGCTGTGCCATCAATTTAACGAAGTTTTTCAACTTGAAAACCTCTAAAAACATATTGTAGAAATACAGTGACCGAAACTAGATCAGGGGCGGTCATAAGGGGGTGGATATAAGGGTCACGTCCCCCCCAAGCGGTTCCCGCAAGTGCGCGCGCCGCATAACAGAATAATGCTTGGTAGAATGTTATTTTTAGTTTACTTTTTTTTTGTTTCTGTTTATTGAAAATTCATGTTAGTTTTTTACCTTTTACTAATAACATATCTTAGAAATAAAATAATTATTACCTTGGATGGGTATTTATTTTACCCTTATATGCTTTTATGGCAATAAACGTAAATTAGATATATTGGAAGCATTTAAAATTCACAAGTTTTGGAACAGAAATCAAGTCATCTGCAGATATAAATAACCAAGATCAAATCATCAAGCTCTACCCGTATAACCAAATCTATAAAGATGTCCTAGGCGATAGAGATATTTAAAGATGCGGTAAAGATTACGTGATACAGGTGTAATATGTATCGGAGCTGTACTTTAGCCTATACCTTAACTGTATAGATTAAATATTTACCGCATCTATATGATATCTATACTTGTTTCCAGTACAGTTTTATCTTTATC
The DNA here is from genome assembly GCA_958336395.1 of Ctenicera cuprea. NCBI lineage: Eukaryota > Metazoa > Arthropoda > Insecta > Coleoptera > Elateridae > Ctenicera > Ctenicera cuprea. The sequence continues at coordinate 27,674,060 of OY284490.1, forward strand.
ACATTGTATCACATCTTATTCTATGCTATACCGCACCGGTACTTCAAGCAGGGATTTATCTTTATCGGATCTGTAGATAATATATACTGATTGTCTTTACAGTTGTACCTTTAACAAATCTCTACAATATCTTCATGCAGGCTATATCGCACCTGTAGCGCAATTATCGATTTTGTCTTTATCGAATCTGTGCTAAATATATACTGCCTGTCTTTACAGTTTTATCTTAAGCCTAAAACCGCTGTGTATAGCGTCAATCTAAACACTATCTTTATTTGTTGGCCTTGTGTATAAAAACGTTAAAAATGGCGCATCAACAAGATCAAGAATTTAAAGTTTACGAATTTGATGGAACCTTGGATATTTGTGTGCTTCCTACAATTATAATAATAATTTATGACATAATCATTAACCAAGGCTGCTGTCTCCAATGTGAAGTTATTTTCGATAGGGGGATCATTTACCACAATATCTATAAACCACAAGTAAATAAAATGATAACTTTCATCATAAACTGTTATTACACCTATAACCAATACTATACCTTTTGATGTGCCTACAGCAGAGAGCATTTTCTCAGTTCTGCTGTACTTATAACGTCCAACCGCGGATTTACGGGGGTGGTGATGGTAGTAGCGGTAATAACCCCCCCCCCCCCAGAAGGCCAAAAAAATCACCTAAAGCACTAGAAGTAAAGTGTTTTTGAACATGTAATTGGAAAAACTTTGTAAATAAATATATTTCATCGGCTAAAAGTTCCAGCGAAACACAATAAGAATGACTCAATTGCAAAGAAACTTTCTTAACGGTAAAACCTAAAACCAAGCCGGACGTTAAACAATGCATGGCTTAAGATTAGCTCTAAACCTTTATGGGGGTTTATAAACAGACCTGTTTGGAAAGTCCACTCACCAAAAAGATAAAGATATTTAAAGCTTATCCCAGCGCCAGCAGTACAAAGTACGAACCGACATCAATACAATGATCATATTACGTAATATTTTTTTCTTGAAATTACAATTCTGACCTCAGAAATGGCGGGAAATTCAGAAATAATGTACTTTAAAATAGTTGGTGGTAAAATAATACAAAGACATCAATTATTTCGAAGTAAGATTCTCGAAATATCTGAACCTACTAAAACTGTTTTATATTTTATCCCCTATAATTCTTCACTGTTTATTTTTCTTAATACTTTAATCTGTTGTCTTTTTTTTTGTTTCGGCATCAGTTTATTAAAAACTTAGCAAAGCTACAAACGATACACTTTACCAACTATTTATAAAATGATTTTACTCTACATTAAAATTAATGTAAAAAACAAAATTAGAAAATGAGAAACATGAAACACATTTAACTTTAAAAATTTCAAGAGCCCACAAAAATGTCTAACTTTATTATTAAGCGTCCAATGCGTTTTCTACGTAGTCCCTGTTAATCACGTTTTATCCAAGCATACTATACGCCCTTAACGAGATATTATGCAACGTCACTATAAATTTTACTGCAAAAAAAACGGTTTAACCCTAACTGTAATTCTTGGTAGTACATTTGTATCATATTGTCCATCATAACCTTCTGTAATACTCTTAAAACATTTAGCGGTCGAATCTTATAAGAGGCGAGATTAGCTCAGGGTGCAAGGAGACCGACTCACAAACCAAAGATGGCCAGTTCGATTCCCCGCTAAGGTAAAGTATGCAGCGCATTTTTAAAATTAAAAATCTATCAATAAATACATTAGTGTAAATGAAATTAGCTAAAAAAATACAGAGGGGTTGTATAAAATATTATAAAAGATATTAAATACAGGTTCGATATAGGTTCTGTATTGTGTGGTTATACGGGTATTGTTCCTACAAAACATCACTTATTTACTTATAATGTGCCTTTGATAATGACGTGCAAATACGTTGAAATGCGTATAAAACGAAAACAAATACTTGTTAAAATTGTTAATTTTTTTATTTATGAAATTTAACCTACATAGGCCCAACCGGGGTGCAACTGCACCCCATGCGTTTTTTAAATGTAGATTGTTAGTTACTGGTTCAATCATGCTAGGAATTTAATTTATTGTTCTTAAGGTATTCTATTATAGTCTTATATTTCATACATTGCTTCAAATTTTTTTTTCACCTCAACAACCTCTCCACGATCTCAAGGTTTGTGTGCTACCTTTGTAATAGCAAATAAGAACGAAAAAGTACACAGTATTGAATTAAGTGCAAGCCATTTTATTGTGTACAACACTGTAAAACGCAGTTTGTGAAATATGTTCTAATTTAGTCAAATACGACAAAAACGTTTGTGCAGTAAATACGCATGTTCTGTAACGTTTTTCTGCTTTTTTAATACAGGGTTCCCACTAACTATCAAGAATTAGAATCCATGACTATTCCAGGATATACATGACCAAAAATCATACTTACCCATGACTCTCGACAAAAAAAATCAATAAAATTGAAAACGCAAAATAGTCACGTTTATGCGTTTTTATTAATTCACAACACAGTATATGGCGGTCTCACTTGCACCTAATCATAAGCCATATTACGTTCCTTGGAATTTAACACGGAAAAGAAAAGTACCTCAATGATATTTTAAATACCTTCAGCAGCAAAAGTTTTATTAGCGGCAGTTTTAAAAATTCTATTTGAAAATTTTAATTTTTTTTAAATTATGTTAACACTACTGCAAGGAAATCTGATTTTTTACTGTAAATCAAGAGAAAAATCTAGACTTTTAACAAATTTTGCATAAAATCAAAGACTTTCAGGTTAAAATTTTAATTCCCTGACTTTTCCATGACTTCCAGGTTATCCAGGGTCAGTGGGAACCCTGTAATAAATTAGTTTCAATAAAACACATAAACAAAAATGCTGGCCGTTTATGCAATTATCAACACTATTACTAAAGTCTATAATGGGTACATTTGCACCCCACTTGATTGGGCACGTATGCAAAATTATGTTGGACCTATGAAGATCTGAACTTCAACGAACTCAAGCTGGAACTTATTTTAAATTGTATTTTATCCACTTTTTCTTTGAAATCTCTGCTAGCAAATAAAAAATTATGTTTGCATTTGTGCCCAACCAGTTTTGAACTTCACGAACCGCCACTGTTCACGAAGATATTGGTCTTTAATAATACATGATGAAAATTGTATGCAACTTATATACATAATACGCAACATCCATCTCTTTAACCGAAAATTTGAATAATAAGGAATAATCTGATAATCCAAACAAATATGTTTAAGTAGAATTTCTTTTCGGCTTAGCTTCGTCAAATTTCATTTTTAAGTTAATATTGTTTCTCAAACAATTTTGTGCAGATCTTGTAATATTAAACTCAAACAAATCTTCAAACTCATCGTTCTTTTATTAAAAATGTGAAATCTAATTAACTATTTTTTTTAAATATTGTTGTGTTCTTGTTCACTGCCAACAGTAATGTATTTAAAATAAGTTTGTTTTACATACACTATTAAAATTGTAAAGTTTCTACAAAATTTAGAATTAACCCATAAATTTAATTTAAAACATTTTTTTTAAATTATAGGACATGAAAAGTATTACTTACGTGCATATTAAATTTCTGAATTTTTCTTTTATCTTATCTAGAAACAAGAAACGATTTCTTTTCGCTGATTGCATTCTACAATAACCGTCATAGTTAGCTTCTAAAATTAAATTTTCAAATTTTTAAAACGTGCGCCTTATAGTCTATTTTATGTACTATCACAAAAAGAGTGAAACACTGCACAATAACTAGTTGATATGTATTATTATTTGCTATCCAATATGAAAATTAACATAAACAAATTAGATTAATCCGGTTATACTGGGATTTAACCAGCTTGAATGTATTCATTTGATCCAGCAACGTAATATACAAAAATAAAGTTTAATTTTTAATGAATTTATAGAATTACGGCCAAACAAACTTTAAACATGAAATAGCGTAAATAATTTAGTAACTGGAGGATGACACGCGAGGCATTTGTTTATCAATAAAATTATCATGTCTATATGCAATTATAAATGCAAATTTAATAAACATACTAAAACATTATATGCGACATTTTTGTGAAATAGTTATAAATCTTTCTCCCCTTTTGCTAATTTTGCAATAATAAACACATAAAACTAATTGTGTTGAACAAGCGGAAAAATTCTTTCGGGCCACGTGTAAGTCTGGATCTACATTTTTGGAGTATAAAGCAGTGTTGCCAACCCCCACATTTGAATATATCCATATCAACACAAAAAAAGTATCGTACATTTTGCTAAAATTACCATGCGCTCTAAATTATCAACAACAATACCACAAGCGAATTAAAAATTATCGATATATCTGTCACTTCATTGACAACGAAATTGTGTTGTTGCTAGGTGCCTCAACACAATTGAGTTCACCAATGAAAGACAGAATTATAGATAATTTTTAATTCACGAGTGGTATTTTTTAGAATATTCTAGGAACAGAAAAACTAATTTATTATTTAGTATAATTAGTTGTTATATACTATCGTACAAACGCGTTATTTAATTATTAAATGCAAAATAAAAAAATTTGTTGACGTGTTGCTATGGTTATACACACCACAGAAAACACCGGAGCTTCCTAAAAAAGTCTTTCGCAGCCAGTCAGGGTCTAATTGGTCAAAAACCTGAAAATAACGGCTGCCGTTGGCTGTTACAATGTGAGTGGAATATTCAGTAGAAATACTACAGGTGAATTAAAAATTATCGATCAATCTGTAGTTTAGTTGACACGAAATTGCGAGGTTGCTAGGATGTTGCTGAAAGACAGAATTATAGAAAATTTTTAATTCACGAGTGGAATGTTTTAGAATATTCCAGAACTAAATATTAAAAACTTAGTTTTTATAATTATTTGTTACTTACTGACGTACAAAAGCCTTATTTCATAATTAAGTTAAAAGTAAAAAAAAATTATTTGTATGATTGTCATGGCTAAAACGGCTAAACTGCCAAAAGAGCTTCATAAAAAAGATATTATCGGGGCTAGTCAGGGAGCGATTGGTTAAGAGCCTGAAAATAAACGGCTGCCATTGGCTGTTACAATGTGAGTGGAATATTCACGTATAGATGTCAGAATCGACGCAAAAAAAAAAGGCGAGTGATAATATAACAGCCCCAAAACTGGAATTTTTTATTGAGAGATCATACAAAACCACAGATACCAAATGTAACAATTTAATTTGAGAAAAAAGCTGTCGGGAAACCGCTACGGGACGGGACCTTTATTGCATATGTTGTATTTTTTGAAAATTTTGAAATTTTAAAAATTGCGGGAAATTTCAATTTTTTAATTTGAAAAACAATTTAAGTAACGTTTAAAAAACATTAAAAATTTTGGTAATTTTAAAAACACGTTTTTGAAAAATTTTGAAATGGAAAATGTAAAAATGTTTAGTAGTTTAAAAAATTTTGAAAATGTCTGAAAATCGAAAATTCTCAAGAAAATATGAAAGTTTACTAGGTACGTTTTACTACGTTTAATCTACCTTTCTTGGTACTTTAAAAAAATTGTTGACGAATACTGTAAGCGTAGTGACGCGATTGTAACTTTTAAAATAGCCGCTTAACTATTTTATGCATTTAATCAAAAGCGAAGTTTGTTCTCTTTTCAATAGTATAAAACTTTTCTACCCTTACATAACAAAATGAAGAAGTCTTTCGTGTTTTTCTCGAAAATTTTGTTAATACATACATAAGTCTTTATATAAGTTTTATACCACGTAAAATCGAAAAAAATCTATATCGAATGAATGCATAAAATATGGTATGGTATGGTGCTATTTAAAAACAAATAGAGTCACAGCGCTTAAAGTGTTAATCAAAAAAAATAATTAACGTACGCAGAAAGATATATAAAAAAGCAATAAAAATCTTTCATACAAAGTATTTTTCGGTAGAACCATCATTCCATACTTTTGAAGAACCCTATATAATTAGTTCAGCTGTAATGTAAAATTCATCTTCAGCAGTTTTAGTTTTATTTTGCTAATGCAACACACAATTTCAGGAAGCGGTGTAAGATGACCATATTTAGTTGCTGCACACAGAAACCTTACCCGACTATTGACTCTAGAAATGTGAGAACAAAAATACTTGCTGGTGCTTCTGTTTTAGAGTTTTTGTTGAGTTTCAGGTAAATTTCACAAACTTATAGTTAGTGTAATATAAATAATATGAGTAACTTCCTTGAAACCTTGCATACATATAGTTTGATAGTGAAGAATCATAAAACAGTAATATTATTGATACTAAATAAAATATTTTAAAACTTTAACAATAATTATTTTTTCTACGCTGGTGTCGAAAGACACAGTTTCTAGTGTCAAGAATAGCTTTTCTTAACACAATTGCAAACAACGGGATTTTAAGCACTAGTGCACTAGTGCAAAAAATGGTTATAAATACTAGTGCGAAAAAAAAGTTTCAAGCCAAATCTATCTAAACCGTAGCAACGGCATTAAATAAAATCAAATTCAATACTGTCAGATACTAATTAAAAGTAACTTTAAAAACCCGGTCCTCTAATTTTTTCCAGTTATGGTTGTAATTTCCCTTTACTTTTGACACGCGCATATAACAAATAACGTATGCAACACGTGCCAAAGGTCTTTTTTTTGCAATTATGCGATTGTACAACGTTCGCATTCGTGCAAAAAAAATTGCTGTTTTGGCACTTATTAATAAAATTATTAGTATTGCCGTTTTTAATTTCTCGTAGTTTCAGTACAGAAAAATTTATGGTATTTTTCATTTTGAAATTGTCATTTTAACTTATAACGGTGTATTTTGGCTAGGCTTCTTAACCTGTTAAAAAAACACAATTTGCTATGTTTTTGTTGGTAATTTATTCATTAATTTTTCTAAAACACTTCAAGAGTTACCAGGAATTTTAGAGAACTTTATGTATTGTTTCAAGCAAAAAACACCGAGTTAAGTTTTCTACAAAGTTATGGTATTTATAAAAATCATTGTCTTATCCCAAAAAAGTTGCACGAATCACTGCAACGCAACGGGTAATTTTTTAGTCATTAGCATAATGTAAATGGTTATCCCGCAGACCTTGATTCATGAACTTTCGGTTATACTGGAATTTACTGCAATGTAGCGAGCGATCCAAAAAACCACATTACATCAGGTTTTAACCAGCGTACGTGACGCCTTATATTTGCCTAGTTTTCTGAATATAGCTAAGATGTCAAAGCCTCTCCTATTTGTATGTTTTAAAATTTGCAATAGTGAGAAAAATCGTGGTGACAATTTGGCTTTAATCTTAAACCTAAACAAATTACAAATCTAATAAAACAACGATCGAAAAAATTATAATAACAGTCCACATGTGACTTGACTACAACCACTACGTACGAGCATGGTATAATAAGGAGCTTCCCCAAAATTGGAGGAGTATTTCGTATTTTAACTGCAGCATTTAAAATTCACTGAAGCAGTGCGCCTTGGCTGTTTGTTTACTGCGCATATACTTTTGCTTTCGTATGTCCCCAAAAGTATTAATCGAGCGAATTTAGGTCGGGGGATCGTGCTGGCCAGCCATGTGGTCTTCTTGGCTGATCTAGCGATTTGGCTAGCGACGACCGGGATACTCCGCTACAATATTGTGGAAATAAGAAGGACTTCCATCCTATTTCAAATACGAAAACTTTGACGGCATGTTCAGAGTAACTAACCGCGCACAAACAAACGTTTTACGTTTGACACTTAACGCTTAACTTGACTTTTAAGTTTGATAAATATAACAACGACTAACGACCGAGCACTACTTTAGCGAATGTTTAGTGTTGAAAAAAGCGTTATTTTCGCAATCTTTTCCTATGAGCGGCCATAACTCTGTAACTGTTTCAAATCGGACTTATGTTAATTTGACTGATTTTGCTTTAAAATACTTGTTAAAAATATCTTTAAAGTTAAATAGATTCCTCTTGAAACTTCCTGTGTTTTAAAAAAGTTAGTGAGCAACAAGATACGACCTATTAAAATTGAATTTTTCATAAGATAAACAGCTGGAAACGACAAATAATTTATGCTACCCTCTATTTGACCATAAAACAATAAAGAAATTACAACCGTCATCTCTAGAAAATTATAAGGGAATCTTTCTAAGCTCTTCAATGAAATTAACGATTTTCATATTTTTCCTCTTAATAATGCAGTTCGTGAAAGTATTCAAACAGACCTTCGCACCATACGCTGCTTTCTCATAAATTGCTTATTGCATTAATATTAAATTCCATTGTATTTTCTTTTTGTTAATAATTTATTTGAAAAAGACAATGTCAAGTTTTACTTTTTTTAATTAACCTTAATTACTCTGCTATGTCTTCTAATAAATTTATGTTTCCCATCATTTCTTCGAAACATAATACTGCGGTTTGGTATCGGTAAATACGAGCCATACTTGATATATAATCAGCCGGTTAAGTCGATTTGGTACCAAATAATTTTTGATAGAAAAATTAATAAATTAGATTATAAAGATTAGGTAAAAAATCGGAACAATACTGAGAATTGGGTTGTAGAACTAGAACAAGAAAGCAAACATGTGTCGAGTAATAATTAATAGTTGGAAAAGTTCTGTTTGATCTACATATTTTCCACTTGTTTGGAATCACTTGTAAATTTTTAATTAATAGGTTCAGAAAACCCAATCGTTGAGTATATAAATACTTAAAAAGCTTTTAAATTAATTGGAAGTTATTGCTGATGTCTAGAACAACACAAAAATAAAAATACAACAGAAATCTGCGAATTCCTGGGCTGTCCTATTTAAAACTGTTAAACATCGAACTCAAGGTATTTATTGTTAGCCGAATACTGTGTTTCGTAACAGTTACGGAAATATTGGGGTTCTTTTAACGAAAATGGCTGTTTCTTTTTGAAACAATGAAAATAAAATTACATAAGTCCCATTGTTTCCTTACACACTAATTATTAGATGTTTTCAATTATAATTGTATGTTTCTGTTAAGTAAAAACAAAGCTTTGCTCAATTTCGTATAATTAATATTAAATTACCTGTACAATACCTCTCGGTAGTAGAAAATATCCCATATATCTTTTTCCATCGAAACGCTCGATATCCAAATCTTTAAAGCGTGAGTTTTAGGTTTTTAGCCTATTTTAACTACGTGCACTAATTACAATTATTATTGTTACCTAACATTAGTGCATTTAATGAATTTAATAATCTAGACACTACATGAACACATGATTATGTTAACAGGTGAGATATAAAATATCAACTAAATTTAAACATAGTAAAATGTCCGGGAAAAACATGGGAAGTGACGCACGATATGAAGGTCTTTATAACAATATGTAATTTGTTCCAACTTTATACGGTCTCACGTAAAAAGTAAGATCATAAAATATGAAGAACGTCACGTCACGTGGAACTGTACAGAACCTAGAATTCCGGTCAGTTTCAAATCCTCTTAATAGTTAAAATGTGGGGTAACCTATTGGTCCAAAGACCAACAATTAAATTATTAAGTAATCAGTTAATCAATAAAAGTTAATCAAGAACAGCAGGTCAAGAACAGGCCAGTAATATGTTCTGTGTGCTGTTGGTACTTATAAGAGAAACCGTTACATTTGCTTATTTATTATATGATTGTAACAGCGCAGTAATCATTCAACAGCTAATATATGCTATTTCATGGTCCAATTATCTTTACAGCTTCAATCTAAATTAAAATTTTATAAATTCAAATAATTTGTAAACCTGTTATAGTCGCGCCCAGCGTACGTTAGATAATATGGCATAAATGTTCGTTATTATAATCGATGACCAGGAAAAATATGTACAGTATTCGACTAAATAAATGAACATATATTACTGTAGTATTCATAATAATGTTTATAGGTATGCATACCTTAAACGACTTTGTATAAAAAGGTAGCATTAATCAAGTAATTGTACTAATGTAAATGTAGTTCTCACCAATTTTAAGACAATTTTGACTATACCACTCACATTTCATTGAACCAATCACAAATTTTCCTTTTCATAAAATGAACTAATCACGTTTGTTTTATGCTGCGTAAATTGCACGGTACCGTTTAAATAAGTGATTAAACCCACAGTAGCTTGGGATAATCGCACTTAAGTATTAAATTAAAGCGTTTAAAACTGATGTGCACTTACACTTTTGGGTATATTTATTATTATTTTAATACAGTTCTTCATTGCTTCGGCCAGAAGTAAGTAACATATTTAATTATAACGTAAGTTATGAATTAAAAACAATATTTGTTTCTGTCGTCCACAATCAAAGAGCAAAATACGAGAAACGTCGACGGTAGCCAACGATAACGATATCAACCAACATGAATCGCGAGTGTTCAAATCACGACCGATCCTAATTTTAATGTACACCTATAATAAATATAATAACAACATGCTACTATGCATTGAAAAACATAAATATATATTTACATTAAAATTGTATCTTGTTTGACGGGTTATATGAACCAAAATAATGTACATACCCACAAAAATTGTATGAAATATCACTTAACGATTTACAGCAACGGTTCACAGCAACAGTAAATAAGAAAGTCGAAATAAAAATTAAATTTACAAAAGGACGACAGTACAAAACATTTGAAAACAAGCAAACAATAAATACTATGTTAAGAGCGCCAATTTCCGAAAACACCCGAGCATTTCCGACTAGTTCAGTGTTACCAAAGACTATAACCCGGGAGGGGTTATAGTCTTTGGTGTTACCAAAAATGCGTCAAAATTAATGTGAGTGATGTAGTCAAGACGAATACGACTCGTGTACGATTTTTCTTTGATAAAATTGTGGTGTAAGTTAACTCGTGCTACTTAAGATTTAGGAAATTACCATCTTAACTAGCACTCGTGTAAGTTACACCACAATTTTATCGAAAAATTGCAATCACTCGTTGTATTATTTATGATAACTTCCGCTGATTAAGGATAAATTTGAAACGCAAAAATAATTTTTCATGCTTTTTAAAATAACATTAAAAAGAAAATAAATTCTTATTACACTTCTCAAGTAATATTGTTTACACAATAGTCTTATTCAAATTTGCTTAGAAAGCCAGATTCCAAGGAAAAGTGACACCGAATTTACAAGATGTTTTGTAGGGTAGGTTACGAAACAGGGAGTTGAATTATTGAACAGATCTTGATCAATGTTCTTGTAATGAATTGTCTTAAAATGAAAAATGGGAAAGACACACAATTTTATGAATTTATCCAAAAAAAATTGTATACCTTATGCTGACGTAAAAGTTGCCCTTCGCGTAGTTTTTTGCTAAGAAAAATGTATATCTGAAGCATTATTAATGGAAAAGCCTAAAAACAGTTTTGCTTTTAAAATTAGCTTAATTAACAAGATTGATCTATAATTAATCAGCTTTCAGAAATGAATTAAGATTATCTAACAAACGACATAAAACGTTTTGTGAACTTTAGTATTTGTAATATTTGAAACTACCGTATTTTCGACAAATACTACGTGGCTCTTTTTAATCGTTCCTAATTTCCAAACTAGTTATCTTACTACCTATCAAATTTAAATGCGGGTATAATTAACCATTGCATAAAATAGGCAATTTGTGAACTTGCAGTAGGACAGGGCAGTTTTGCTACTTGGTCTATATACAGGGCGTTGCATGCCTTTCTGAACAAGCTTAAGAAACAGATTTCTTGGGTTATTTGAAGTAGAATGTCTGATAAACATTAGTTCGGAATCGCTTTCTTACGGAGTTATAGTCACCCAAGATAAAACGGTGTAATCTTGCTTTAATTAATACTAGCAAAACTGGTGGTCTACGCCCCACGCACTATTTGGTAACCTATTTTATAAGACTAATAAATAATCTGTGTCTAGACAGGAAATACCTAATCATTAAAATAAATGTACCGCAATTGTAGCCACTTTCCCTTTCAGTTAGCCCTGTTCAGTGTTCATAGTGTTCCTATTTGTAATTTTCACATTGGAAACCCTTCTACCTGTAGAAAATGATGCGTGTGCGGTTGTAAATGAATTCGTAGTAATTTAATATTGCAGTAACCCAACGAAATTAGTACAATTTCCTCCTTTGCAGTGGTCCGTAGTACAGCTGTGCCGATATGCATTATAATAAATACATGTAAATTGTTGCGCGAATGTGTGAAAACCCCTAAAAATGAATATTAGAAGGCAGTCATGAAGAACTACTCCATGCTGTTTGCCGGCGCCCGTGTCCTGGGGACGTCAGCCGGCATCACATTTAAATTAACATTGGCGCGGCCGCTCTCGTTGCATGCTTACTAGTCAGAGTTTGTTTTCAGAATGCCAGCTATCAGCAGATTATGTCTCAATAATACAAATAAGTAGTATACACTAAAGGAATTTTATCTGGGATGAATATTTAGCGGGCCACTGTGCAAAGAAACCTGTGCCTTATATAATTTACGAGTAAATATGAAGGTTCTTGCAGCGGTAGTCCCCCACGACTAACAGTTGAGACAAGCGGACTTGATTTAGACTTTGTATAACACTTTCACTTCTATTCGTTCAAATTCATTAACCAGGACTGTAGATGAGGGGGGTTGGATATTTGAAAGAAAAGAAGTGAGAATATAAATTATAAAATGAAATATATCAAGAGATCCAAAAAAAACGTATCCTCGGCGGGCTGTGGAATGAAAAGTCACGTCTTTACTAGACTAAGGGAATGCTTATAATGTCAATTTCAAGTTAGGTATTAATTATTATCTGACATTATAAACATTCCCTTAGTCTAGCAAACACGTGACTTTTCATTCCACAGCCCGCTGAGGATCGGTTTTTTTGGATCTCTTGATATATGCAGTGAATTCCCCAATTTAGGTGGAACATGCCGGTTTAGGTTGTAGATTTTGTAAATTTGTTTATGTTCCTAGAAGAATATTTTTATTTGCAGTCACGCTACATTGAAAGATAACATTTCTTTACATTACCTGATGGCATTTTATTTGCAAATTTAAAAACTGTAAAAAAATTATTCAATAATAGTTAAGCCACCCCTTTATGTACCCGGTTGCGAAAGCGGTGCTAAGGTGTCATAGTGTTGCTGGTAAAGGATCTGTTTTGATGCTAGGGGTTGTGAGTTCAAGCCGTGATGAGATCCGATTTTTTTTTTTCTGTAAAAAGATAATCAGGTTTATATTATTTTATTTAAACTAGATAGTTTTTACTTGTTACTGCAACATAATACAATTAATCTGGCGAAACATAAAAAATTGTCAATAAACTTTTTACAGTTAATTAGGTAGAATTCATTTGTGTTCGGGCTCAAATGAATTGTTTACTTTTGATTATTTTGTAAAATAGCAGTACGAGTTATAAGCTTCAGTTATGTACCTACTTACGTTCTTCAGCTGTAAAAGTTTTACAGTTAGCTGTTTATGTTTCACCCGATTAATTTTGTTATAAAGCATTAAAATATAAAAATTATTCATTTTGAAATAACATAATATAAACTTGATTTTCTTTTAACAGTAATAAAAAATAAAACAAATCGGATCTGATCACGGTTTGAACTCACAAACCCCTAGCGTACGAAACAGATCCTTGACCAGAGCGTCACGACGACACATAATCTGTTTCGCAACCGGGTACATTAAAGCAGAGCTGGCTTGGCAATTATTAAATAATTTATTTAGAGCCTTATTTGAATTAAATTTTCAAATAAATTGCGATTAGGTGATGTAAAAAAATGTTATCTTTCCATGTAGCGTAGCGTGACTGCAAATAATAAACAACTTTCTGAAATCTACATGTTAAACAGGCATGTTCCACCTAAATTAAAATTCACTGTATACAAAGTTTAACGAAATATCTCAATTAACGGCGCAAATATTAATTAATGCGTGTTTAGTGATTACAATGTTCCATTTTTGGGAGGCTGTGAAAGGAAGCGTGTCTTTATCAGACATCTTTAAAATAACTGCAAAACTGTGCTGCTGCTCAAGACGGTTTTAAGTTTGATTTTCGATTTTTTAGTTTATACCTTGAAAAATTAATGATTTACAAAAAACTGTAGTTTGTAGCATTATTTTTAACATCTAGTATTTTATTTTATTTTATGTAGAACTTTATAAAATAAGTAGGTATGTGGGTTGCCAACAATCGCAGGCTAGTGGCACGGTTCATTGGACCAAGAGCTAGTAATGGAAGTTTTGGGTTCAAATCCCCACCAGGGAATATAGGTTTGTGTCGTCTTGTGGGGCCATATGACCTCAGCAGTTAGTGCCTTCCCGCACGTGTAGAGTAAGTAAGTTATTTCTACTTTTCTTTTATTAACCTCCACGTTATTGTCAAACGAAATCATCTCAATATTCTACGCTATTTCATTACTTCAAGTCAACAAACTTGGGAAAATTTTCAAATCGATACTTTTCAAAAGTCACTGTCAAGGTTTTTCGCTACCCATAATTATCGTAAAACAAAACCGGCTTTCCAATACTGAAACTATAAAAACGGACGATCAAATCTGTAATTACGGTGAGATATGATGGTACAATCATCCCCTCTGACATGCATATTTCATAACGTTCTGGAAACTTCTTGGCCAAATAATTCATTCGAATAAATGGGAGCTTTCTCACGATACGTAAACGAGACACGTTGTTATTATGACAAGATAAGGATTCATTTTGATGTCGTGGTACCGATTTCGTAATTCGGTTAATGGGATTGGGAAAGTTCTGAAAATTGCTTTCTTTGCCTCGGTTTTTCTGCTTCTGCTTTAAAAAACAAACCGCTCTTAGAGCTTCGCCCCACTGCAATAAACGAGAAATAATGGGCAATTACTTGGTTTCTTAAAATACACCGATACACTTTTCGACTACCTACTGTTCTAAATTTGAGGCTCAATAAATATACCTCGTAGACTGGCAGCTGTGCATTTGGGATAATTCAATAATTCTTAAAGTTCTTAAAAAATGTTTAATTTTATAACTGTTTATATTTTTAAACACCTTCTTTAATTTAAAAATATTTGTATTTTGGTAATTTTTTACAAAATTCGAATTGAATCTTTTTTTCTCAGGCAAAACAATTCTGGAACAAATTTTTAAACTTTATGAATCTGTTTTGATATTCATGGTTATTACACATCATGCTAAAGGAATCTCGTCATATTATAAACTTTAATACCTTCATAATATGAAAGGAAAAATTTCTGGCTTTATTTATCTTAACTTCGCGTTTTCTTATTATCTCTAGAAAAACAGGGAAAATAAATCACCTACTTCAGAGCACAATATACTGGTAATCTACCCCTAATCGATCCTTTTCTCTGGAATACTTTAATCTCTCTTTTATTAAGCAATTAACTTAATTGCCAACTTGAGATTCGCGGGATTGGGAATACATATATACGTCTGCGGAACAACCCACATAGTTTTCAAGAACAGCTTCAGGAGAAAGCCTTTTGGAGTGTAATGAGCTGAAGTTAAATAGAAAATGCCGGCAAAACGACACTATATGTGGGGGTGATGATTAATTACTTGCATTCTAAGGCTAGGCAGTACATAACTTCATCAATAAGTTGAAGGAAGTTCCCAACAACTCCAGTTGTTCGGCGAATTCGAGAATTCATCCTATTTTCCCTGTGAATCATTAACTCCCCGATCGTATTAACGCTGGAATAAAGCGAAGCATCGCGTTGGTTATTCAATAAATAGGGAATAAGGTATGCCTATCTTTTAAATTCAACACTTGTTCTACTATTAACTGCATCCTGTATAAAATTTAGTACTAAGTATGCCATATAAAGCTCGTCATAATATTTTGTTTCCGCTATGGAAAGAAAAGTCCACAACAAACAAATTAAAAATTGAAATTAACTACCAACACGTTTTTTTTCACTTATATAATATTAAGATAGGTGTGTTGTTTATTTAGAAATAGATGATTCTTCAAGGTTTGTTAAACAGATTTTAAAAAAGATTTTTTACCATTTACAATAATATATAACCGACAAATTTCTGAGTTTTGGTGTTATTTTAGATTTAATTATTTATTCAACTATACGTATACGGTATAAGGTTATAAATGGCGTTTCAAAATGGGGTAGACTTCTCAAGCAAAAACAAAATGAAAAACCTTTACATTTTTTTTATTTTCTCAGAAATGGCTGCAAGAAAAAGTTGATGAAAATACCAGGGTAAATATTATTCAACAGTAGTCATATTTCACGATGACAATGTAAATATGATAATCTAGTGGCGTAAAAATGTGCTTCCTTTTCCAGATAAATTTGATACACCCCTACCGTTTTCAATTTTATTGAGATTAGTTGTTTTCCAGTAATTTCACATTTAAAACATGTATGGACGTGTAAAACGTTAGGGGTGTATCAAATATATCCAAAAAAGAAAACACGTCACTCATAGTTTCTACACCAGTGGACATTTGAAGCCGTTGTAAAATATGCGAGGGGATAACGACGAAGGAAATCTGGTGTAGGTCCAAGAAAATCCAAGGAAATCCCGAGGAAATCCAAGGAAATCCCAGAAATTCCCGAGTAAATCCAAGGAATTCCCGAGGCTATCCAAGGAATTCCGAGGAAATCCTAAGGAAATCCTTAAGAAATTCAAGAAAATTTCTAGATACCATAGAAATTAATTGCGCAAAATTTAAAATTCGGAGCCCTCTCTAAAATAAACAGTAATTACGTCACTACCTCGAATTGATTGAAACGCGTGCATAAAAATGTTCGTTAAAACTGGACTGTAAACATCATATTTCGCAAATTTCCATCCCTGTCTGCTGCTGTCTACACATGAACACGTACAGTGTACAATTTGATTCTGCTCCAAACAGTAAGAAATTTACGTCAAAAAAGAGAAAGAAAGTTAATGACGGCCCTAGTGATGATAGTCGAAGCGAAACATCCACAGACGAATCTCGGTGTATTTTAGATGACAGTACGGATAGCGAGACGGACACTGAGTGCTCTTTCAACGAAGGTGATGAGATTTCAGTCAACGTCTTTTATTATGACCCCAATAATAGAAAACTACAACGCCATTTTTTTATTACATGAATTGGTATTTAGGCAGAGTTATTGACATTCTAGAAAATAAGTGAAAATTAAATTTTTGAAGCAATTTTTAAGGAATATGTTCGGCCAACAACGGTGGATCAACACAGGCAATAACGAATACATACTCCATGGACCAGTAAATTTACTAGGTTCAGGACCCTGTCGAGTTGGTAGAGCTGAAAATGCAATAGTTAATAATGAAAAAAATCAAAATTTTTTCCAAACAGATTAAAAATTAACCATTATTAAGTTATACATATAAAGTAACAGAAAGAAATATTTTAATGATTATGATTGTCGTGCTTAAACTAAGAATTTTGTATTATTTGTTTAATGTTTTTATCTATTATTTAGAATTGTCTCATAATTTGCTTGTTTTCCCATGTAATAAAACATTTTTTTGTCCGATGTATTTGCTTTTTTAATATGATTTTTTAAACAATTTAAGCCCTCTTTTTATTTTTATTTTCAGTTTTCTATTTTAGGCATCGGATAAATACGCGGATAAATATGTACATAATATGCTTACGGGTGCAAGAAAACTGAAGAATTTCTTGGAAAATCCAAGGAAATCCCGAGGAAGTCCAACGAAATCCGAGGAAATCATTCAAGGAATTCCGAGAAAATCCAAGGAATTCCGAGGAAATCTCGGGAAAATCCAAGGAAATCTTTATAAAGGGAAATATGGTGGACACAATTTATGGCCGTGATGTACCCCTCGGAAATATGTCTACTTTTGAGTCATATTTACCCTGAAGATTTTCCTCCAACCGGTTGTGAGAAAATGTAAACAAAAAATAAAATATTAACGGTAAAACTTAGACTTTTTGTCTTGTTTTTGCTTGAGGAATCTACCGGAATCTCGCTGTCATTTTGTCTCACATTTCTTTTGACCCCCTGTAGTTTTTGTATTTACATACCTACCATTAAATAAAAATTTAGAATATTTCTTTTAAATATAGAAATTTTTAATTCCTCGTTTTGGAAATTAATACTTCTCATGCATTTAGTAAACAATACTGTTGTTCATCTGTGGCATATTTCCTTTTTTCTTTAAATGGTTCTTATGGTAAATATAAATATATACTACAAGTAACTGAACGTAACGTTTTCAATTTCCGTTTCGCTTTGTTTAATAAGTCGAAATTATATAAACTCACACTTAAAAAATTAATGAGTGTTACGTATTTGTTCTAAAATTCAACAACGCACAATAAAAAGAAAGTGAACGTACTCCAATGGCCTATACTTTTAGTTTATAATTCAGTAAATTAAATTTTATGGTTACTTCACCCTCATTGACAAATGTTTAGAGGACTTTAATTGCTAAGAATTAAAAGGGTTTTTATAAAAGCCAGAACTCTGTATAATAGCAGGAATGCTAAAAAAAACTGTCGAATGTGCCCGAATATGCCATTGCAGCAAATATCGGAAAATCTGGAGCATTCAATGAGTTTTAAAACGTCAAGTAAGTGCTATGCCGATAGAAATTCGAAAAAGATTGAAATTCGCAGCAGTCTCGTAAGAGCCATTGAGAATATATGAATGCATAAGATATCGGCAAATCGGTTTCCAGCTTGAGAAAAATGTAAAATAATTTAACTACATTTGTTTATCATATTTGGAAAATACACAATTTCTTTTTAGTTAGTTATATTTAACAATAACATTTGAATAATGTTGCTTCGACCAAAATCTATAAAAAAATACAAATGGCGGTTACACCTACAAAAAGGAAATATAAAAAAGCCAATGTAAAATTTGTTTTCATTTTCACACTATTTAAAAATAGTTTAATGTTATTAAACGGTTTAACAAATTTCAATGCATTTCAAAGAAAATTCTAAGAATTTCATAAAAACTCCATGCGAGTCATGCGACAATGTTAAATTTTTTCTATGCTATTTTATTGGAAACTTTGAGTTCCCTGAAACTTACAAAAGAAATCAGTTCATCATAGACTAGAAATGCTGTTAAAATTGAAGGGTGTTTTTCAGTACAGTAATGTGTACACCTCGGGGGTAACCACGAAGGAAATCTGATGTACACAGCATCGGAAATCTTTAGAAAATCTTAGGGAAATCCAAGGAATTCTAGGAAAATACAAGAAAATATCCGGGATATCAAGAAATTCGAGAGAAATACAAGGAAATCCTGGTAAAAATTAAGCATTTTTTTTTAATAGCTGCGGCAATCATAGAAATTAGGTGGCACTTGTAAAAATTCGGGGCTCTCTCTAGAATAAACTGCGAATTACGTCTCTGCCTTGGGTTATCTTGATAAATAGAAATGTTTATTAAAACTAGAGGGTAAACGCTGTAATTCACAACAAAAAATAAACATATAAATGTGGGTAATTGGTGTATTTTTTACTCTAAAAATTTTCGTTTTGAATCTTCAGGAAATAAAAAAAAATGTTTTTAAAATATTGATGAGTTTACAATATCAAAAATTTATCAACAAACAAACATTTAAAAAAATCGAATATTAAAGTTAAAGTTAGACCTGCTTTGTAGTAGTATTTTTTTCAGAAACCGAATTTTATGAAATTATAAGCGAAATATAACCTTAGAGCAAATACAAAGCAGTTTTCTCGCAAAAAATTTTGTTTTCTAAATGTATATCAGAAGTTCCTGATAACGTCTAGCGCGCAACCAGTTTATTTTACATCTCTTAAAAAAATCTAATACTAGAGTTAAAGTTAGACCTGCTTTTGTAGAAGCTTTTTTTTTCAGACACAGAATTTTATTAAATTATAAGCCAAATATAACCTTGGAGCAAATTCAAAGCTGTTTTCTCCCCAAAAAACTTGCGTTTTCTAATATAGATCCGAAATTCCCGATAACATCTAGCGCACAACCAGTTTATTTTTTATCTCTTTCTCTCTGTCTCTCTTTGGTTTGTGAAAGATATCCCGTAGACCAAAGCATGCAGTCTAACAATGCATGACTGAATTATACAAAACAGGCTGCTTTAGTACTTTCTCTGTTTTTAGCCAGCAATTGAAAGATTCTCAAAAAGTTTATACTTATATTTTTATATGAAAGCTTTGTTGAGTGTAGTTTAGTTGACAGTACAGATACTGAATGTTTCTTCAGCGATGGTGATGATGAGAAATTTCAGTACATCCATACATCTTCAAATGTAACTCCATTTATAGAAAACTTTCCATATTTTTCATACAAATATACAAAATTATTAAAAACTTTAGAAGTTTTGTGAAAAACAAAATTTTGTAAGCACATTATTTGGGGAAAGCTAAAACTGCTAGACCCCAAAAAAATCTTGTAATGCATATGTCTGGAGCAATTAAATATTTGAATGACCCCAATTCATTGGAATTTTTAAACCAATTTCTTTCTTTATTTTGGGACGCGTTACAAATTAGGACCTCAGTGGCTTTTCAGATTTAAGCACCTAAAAATTCCGAGAACGGCGTTGTTAGAGTACCAGGTGTGGTAATCTTCAAGACAAAGAACTTATTAAATATTTTCGAAGTTGAAGAACTTCGAGCCTAAAAGTTTGAGGCCGACCAAGAGGGCTTATTTGCAGCAAATGTTTTAGACATTTTGGTCTAAGCACAAGTTGAATTTGTGCGGAATTAAGGTATACAGTGAGGTGTAGCCTCGGGTATAGTTCATAACTGTTCAGTGTTCCATAAAACGGGAGCTAGTGGCGTAAACTAAATTTTTGGTTCTGGGAATCCCCCATCTTGGAGTTTGGTTTGATTCACGTTTTGGCAACTTTGAAATGTTACAATTTCTTATTTCTCCTGCGGTATGTACGAGAATTAATCATTACTTTTATGGAACTAACGAAAGCGTTTTGGGGAGTGTGTTTGTGGAGGAGTACTGTATCCCTTTAAATTTTATCGTAGGTACGGTGATGTTCCAAAGAGTAATCACTGTAGGTACCTTATGTTTATTTTACGGGCATCGTAATTTGATACCATTTCTTTCAACACACCAACTGACTCGGACTCACCTAGATTTTCGGAGTAGTTTATTTTTGACCATCTGAAACTTCGGTTCTTTGATATCCTTGCCATCTTTTTCTTTTCCATCAAATCCTTGCACGAAACACAACATCACAGAATCACTCATACACAGACTATACTAAAATCCCCAATTAAATGAAAACGTGGGTTGCGAAGTTCAACGAACAACTTGTCGTGTTAAAAACCTTTACTTTAATTATAGCTATTCTTCTGAACCAAATTTTTGAATATGATACAATCACTTGTATGTAGGCTGTGCCAAGTGCATTCAAAATTTATATGTTTTATTGTTCCTGGTGCTGTATTAGTTTAAACTGGTTAAGTAATTAAGGCAATTAAGTTTTGTGGGTCGTATGTGCATTTATATCAAACAATGTCTTGTGGGCACCAAAGTTAGATGTTATTTAGGTACGCGCATTTAGATTTTATTAAATTTAAACAAAACGTTATGACAGCTTTGCATCATACGTAGAAACCCAATTCTTGTCTAGCACGTACCTATTAGGTCAATTTTTCATTAATAAAAAATGAACAGTACTGTAATAAGATGGAAATCCCGACGGCGTAAAATTTCACGTTCTTATCCCATCCCGGATGTGGTGGGCAAAAAACAAAAACTTTCAACTCGAGCTATTGAAACCACAAAATTTGCAGTGCATTTTCGGTCAACATTCTTGTGCTGTTTGTCAATTTAATGATAAACCCGGAGAAACGGCGAAATTTAAAAATGTTAAAATTAATTTTTGGTTATAATTTTGAATGAAAGTCAACTGAAAGAATTATTGTTGTATCGAAACTAGAAACAAGTATGCTTGTAAATCATTCAAACTATGTAAAAAAATCAACTTTAACCACCGCCAATTCGGTGTCGCGAGATCGCGAGCGCGGCTGTCGGAAACTGACAACGGTCGAGCTGTGCGTCCGCCGTTCGCTTGTGTATGTGCCCCCAGCCCCCCACGTCTCTTAGCAACAGCTACAGCTGACTTGCTCCCTCGTTCTGTTTTGCTATCGACCGCACGTGTGTTATAGGAAAGCCAAATGAGATTGACTTCTCGTGTAAAATTGCCCTTTTCTTGCGATTTCGGAAGTTGCCCAGTTTTAAAAATAGTCCGATTAAACTAATAGCGGTTGTAAAAGTTCCATAAATAGATCATTCATTCCATCTACTGACACATGCGACGTGCTTCGCAATAGTTTTCTATGTGTGACATCACAGCCACTTGATGAAAATATACGACATCGTATCGAAGTGATTAAATCTGGAAGATCGGGCAAAATACTATTATCTTAATTCTATAAGGATGCACTTACTTCGCCCGTTATACAAAATAGCAAATTTAAATTATCCACTAAAATTGCAGGTATCACGCTTTACACAACTAAATATGTGCTATTAGATTGACAGCAAAAGCATGTCAGTGGCAATTTACCAAAATTTAGCATATTGATTCTTACTTTAAGGTTTCGACCGTTTGGTTAGAAAAATGGGAGGAGTTAGCACATTCTTATAAAATTAACATAGTAGTAAAAGTTTTTTTAAAACCACCGACAAAGTTCAAGAAGTGATTTTCCGCTGCAGGTCATTTTAGAAGAAAACGTCTGTGTTTCCATATGTTCTAAAATGTATTCCAACTTCAAGGAATTACAATCGCCTGAAGGGGATAAGTGAAACTTACTGTTTCAGTAATATCTCAAAAACCCTTTAATAAGAAGTAACGAACTTTGTATTCGGTATGGGTACTACTAATTAAAGTTATTTTAACCAGAGACGTCCCAATCTGTGTGAGGCGGGCTATTTCCATTTTATATTTTAAAGTCTTAAATTTCTTCACCAGCGAATTTTCTGGAAAAGGTGTAGTCTTACAAACAAAACTAAAAGTACCATTTTGATGCATTTCTTAATAAAGAATTATATATCGTGAAATTATTTAGTAAATCCCATCCAAAAATGGCAATTTAAAATATCAATATGTAATTTACCAACAAGTTGTTCTATGGAAATAGTTGCTAAATTTGTTAGGTTCCTGTTTCTCTGTATACAATTAACAAACGATAATCGAATATCGTATAACCATATAGTAGGTATAACTTACCCACTGGTACTACTCATAGTCATAACATCATACTCTTAAATATCATTAGCTGCGTTAGCGTTTTTTAACATAAAGCTTTAAAATCAGTGATATAATACTATGTACCTAAATTAACACTTCGATTACATAATTTTAGTTTTTACATTAAAATTAAAATTTGTTTCACCCGAGTAAAGGTATATAAATACATACAATGTTTTTCTTGAAAAATAATTATAAAAAAGATCGCAAAAAAGAAGTTTTGTCGCCCTTTTAATCAGCCGCCCGTGTGTTACGCACACGTTGGTCTTATAGTAAAAATAGCCATTTTAACATTATATTTAATCACCCTGTACAATGATGTATAAACACGCCTCATAACTCGTGAACAGGTGGCCTGCTTTCCATTAGTTCGGGGTGCCTATATCAATAATTTACTGATAAATAAAGGCCGGATTTATAAGCATTTGCACATTTTTTGCTAGCCGATTTCGTATTAATTTAAAGTTTCAGATGATTCTTTTAATAGTCTAATGAAAACAGAATGAGAACTATATAAGAAAACTTTTGGAAATAATGGAAAACCAAAACTTAGTTACGTACGGGGCGTGCTCGCCGACTACGTAATAAAGGCGATAGGTAATGCGCGGATCAAAAATGGTTATAACAACTTTATTTATAGAGTTATCAAAAATATGCAAAGAATAAAGAGATTATTTTTTATTAGAACTAATTGATGGATACTTAAAATCACGTAGCTTTCAAAAAACGCGTCAATATCAAAATTGTCAAAAATTCCTAGAGGGCGTCAGAGTAAAATTTGGAAGATTAATAAAAAAAAACAAATTTCTAGTTCATTACATGCTTTATCGGCTCAGAAAGTAAAAAAAAATTGTGTGGGGCGGTTCTTGAAGAATAATTTATTTCATTTCAAAGATACAGCATTTGGAAAAAAAGCATTTGATTTGTCTTAAGATGCACTACAACGTTATATATTAAAAATTTCAAGAGTGTTTAGAAAAAAAATCTATACCAAAAAAACAGGTCTAATTTCCGGTTCCGTTTCGATTAACGACTTTACAAACAACTACCTGCAACTAAAAAACTTCCACACACCAAAAGTTTTCACACACCAAATCTTATTAAAATCAGGCGAGGGGTTCCGGAGATATAGGAACACGAATGCACCCACCTACGCACCTACCCACAGACAAACCATTTTATAAAATCACTTTTTTGAACTTGAACCCCAAAACAAGTATTTCCGTTAAAATCCGAAATTCGAAAATTTTAATGAAATTATAACTTTCCTTACTTCAGTAGAAGTATTGGAAAGTATAATGCACAGTTTTACATCGTCAGGAGTAAAAATTAAAAATTTGACCAGTAAACTGACAGGTTATAATTTTTTTGATTATTTTAACACTATTTTAAGCCTATAACCTATATAACTAGTTTGCGTAATTTCAAACAGGATTAACCTGCGAAAAACTGCGCAAATAGAGTCTTAATTCGTTCTGTATAGTTTTCGATACTCATGAAAACCACGTTGTTGGTTTTCTGAATATGGTCTTTTATGGTGCTGTCCATCGAATTTATTATTCCTCAAAAAATACACGTATCTGCACTTTTTTTTATTTTTCATCGTGGACCCGTGAAGCAATTCAATCAACTCGATCAAACCGAATTGTTCGAAGACATTTTTGTGGTAATTCGTAACAAACTATCCCCCGCGCATAATAAACAAGCCCACACGAGAACTTATTTAATGCCTTCATAACCCTATTGAAACGCTGTAAATCCCCCTATGGCTGGTTTCACACGAGACGACAGCGATACGATATGTCGCGCGCGATATATCGTATCGCATCAGCCCTGGTGTTTCACATGTATACGATAATGTCGCGATAACGGTAATTTAGATTCTTTAAAAGTTGAAGAGTTTGCCCAGTGTTGCCAGTGTAAAATAATCGAAGATGGAAAGAAGACGTGTTGTGTTATTACTCTTGATACACCGCAGGCTCCAGAGAAAGGCAGCAGTTCTTAGACGGTATTGGGTTCATCCTTTACTAAAAGTTCGTTATGTAGAAAGTGCTTTTTACACAGTTTTTGAAAAGTTATTGGAACATGAAGATAAATTTTTCAATTACTTTAGAATGAACATCGATACGTTACCGGTCTTCTGTCTTTCGTTCTCCTTTAGATCGGCGAAGTCTTTGACAAAGAAATTACAAATTTCATTCCAAGCCCTATCACGTATGATTTTGCTTTTGTAGTCTTCATCGGTTTTGTCCCAAAGACATGGTCTTTGTTCGACCATTTCTATTAAATCTAGCGGGCACAATTCACTTTTCTTCTTGTCGTCATATTTTTTTAGCAGTCAACCTTCATCCATGCAACGCTGCGAAAGACTAAATTTCCGTAGTTCATTGGTAATCCAGACGATACTGTACTGTTTATCGCTTCCGTGTGCAACCACACATATAATATGCATTGACAGCAAGAGTCGTCGCGATAACAATCCGAGGCGGTTCTAGAAAACAAATCGCGTGTAATTGCGATATCGCCTTGTCGGCGCGATACTATTTATCGTATCGCTCTAGTGTGAAAGACTCCCGCATATTACATAGACTTTTGCTGCATCCGATATCGTAACGATATATGGCGCGCGACATATCGTATCACTGTCGTCTCGTGTGAAACAGGCCTATCTCCCAATGATCGTGCAGTTCCTTTATTGTTCCGTTTGAACGTCATTTTTTGTATGTGCCCCGCTCTGATCGATGTTCTAAAAACATTTGTTTAATTTTGGATAATGCAAACGAACTTCGTGCTACTAACGACTTCAACAAAATTTATTTTCTTTGATTTAATAATACAAAATTTTTAAAATACGGAATCGTAACAAATTAATAGCGGTGCGGACAGTGCCCGTTGCCCTCCCTGTACCGACCGCCACTGGTAGTACTAGTAGGTACGTACTCATCTACGTTCACTTTTAATGATAGTCAGAAAAAGTCTCTCAAAAATACATTTTTTACACATTTAAGGTTGCGTGTTTACGAACTATCTCTACATTACATGAGCTGTCCAATTTCGCCAAGAGACTGCAAGATGTGTACTAATAAAAACTGCTAGCGTACCTACTAAGGAAGGTCAAAAGGTTGACATTCGATATTGACTTTTGCTGAAAAGCATCGCTTCTCCGCAGTAACAAAGATCTTCGGCATTTTTCTTATTACTTGCATAGAGAATGGTTCAAATTTAGCTTAAACCCTCGCAATTATTATCAATTGTTTAAGAATGTGTATATTTGTTAAATCGTATTAGTTCTTAATTTCTAATATTCTGTACAAAATCCAAATTTTTTTGTAACCTAATAAAAAAAAAACCTAAATTTGTAAGCTTCATAGGTAAGCGTAAGAAAAGTTCCATAAGAAAAAATAGTTATTTTGGACTTTTGAACGCACAAAATTACATATTGAAATTACTTTTAACATGTGCATACAGGGTGAGAGCTACGGAAAAATAACTGCACTGATGTTAGTGTATATTTTACAAAAAAAATACCTAGTGCAAGGCATAAAATATCAGGCTAACATTTGACATTGTCAATTTAATTATTTTAACCACATTTGGCTGTTAAAATTCTTTTATAGTAAAAGTCTGCCATTCTGTTCAAATTTGGTGCTTTTTAACGGGGTTTGCAAGTGCCTACTACTACTCCACTGATATTAATTTGATTTTGTGTCTTAGCCCTTAGGAGTGCTTACATATCGGCGGCGGCGGAGTGAACAATGCGTGGGGAAGTCTGTTGATAAGTGTTTCAAGTGAAACGTAAAAATATTGACTACTCTTAAAGAGGCACACGTTTAAATTGTGAGCTATTTCAAACAGATTTAGTAAAACAGCGATAACTTTTAAATAAAATACGGTGAGAAACATGAATAAACGCTATAAGCTGAAGATGATATTTTTAGGTCTGTCTGTAACCCGAGTTTGGCGTTCTCGACGTTTGCTAAGATTAGCGTCTAGCCCTTTGGCCTCCTGTCGATCCTACCTCGCATGACTTCGACACCTCCTCTGCATGCAGCTGAAATGTGTGTAAACCACAACATCGTAGTGGCACAGATGGATATGCGGGTGTGTTCGGGTGTACTGCTTTTTTACTGCGTAACTATTTATTACTACAATACAACTGCGGACCCTTGCATGTCGGCTCAGTTTACTGACTGTTTTTCTGTTGCTGTTACTTCTGTTGGTACAATTTGGTTATTTGTGGTTTACTTTAATTCTAACGGGTCTAACATACCAGACGAATTCCGCTCTTCATTGACTTACAAATTGCGAGCTTGATTAGATTTTGCTTCTTATTAAAAAGTATGTACTCTAAAACTGTTTACTACAAACTATAAATGCTTCTGTGGGAACTCTACTTTGAGTGACGACTCATCACGCAGCATCATGTCCTACAACTCGAGACAGCTTATATATTTAATATGATCCCAAGTTCCGATATTTACGTTTAAATTACGTATGTATTAATTATATTATTACATCTCTGACTTATATGAATAAGGGCGAATTTCATTTTGGAATTATATGCAAATGTCTCACAAGATTTTTAGTGCGTATTAATTAGTGCCAAAGCCATTTTGAAAATCTCCGTTGAGTCACTTTTCTGGAATTGAGGACAAGTGATAAGTTTAATTAATTTTTTACAGCTTTTTCCAAAAGAATTTTACTGGGGCTGTAATAGGATTTTTTAGGAGGATGTTTTTTTTGCGATTTTTATCTTAAGGATGGCGACAAACTGATGAAATAAACAATCATCATAAATTGATAAATGGGTTGAAACTTTTGAATATTTTTTGGATAAACAAATATTTTTTCAAATAATTTAAAAATTGATGAGTTTGATTTGTCTTTTGGGCTCGATTAAGCTAATATTTTCAATAATAAGCAATATGTAAGCCGCAAACAAAAAAAAGCAACTACAATTTAATAACTTTTCTTTTAAATTTGTCCTTTTATTTTCTCCAAGAAAATATTGTCACCGTACTTTAGGGAGCTCAATTTAAAGGGCTCTCCCTCCCTTTTCTTATTTTTTAATGTTTATTATTATAATTATAAGTTAGACATGTTTTCAGTAGCATTTTTTCACGAAGGAAATTTCATAAATCTAAACACAGAATAAGGCAGACGGCGATTAGACAAATCTAAAGTTTTTTTCGGAGCACTCTAGATTAAAAATGGCGGCCGCTACGATTTTTGTAATTTTCGGCTTTAACGCCTATTTACTCAAAAACGAATTGACAGATTGGGAATAAATTTGAAATTATAATCGCCGTAGGGGAACACAATGTGAGATTGTAAGAGAATTTTTGTACAAATGAAAACTGTGAAGTGAAAATATTTTCAAAGGTGTTGACATTGTCAAAAAACTGTTACTTACAAACTGGCCAAACGATTTTTGTGAACTTTGTAAGCTTCTAGAGCTAGGAATCGGTTACAGATTGTTTCATGTTCCAGTCAACTAACTTCTCTGTGACGCCTACTATAAATTTTTGAAAAACGTAAATTCTTTAATAAAGGACGACAAAATACTTTTGCTTAAGCTGAAGTGTTCATGGGTAATAGTAGAATAAGACAGAGAACTCAATTTGTAAGTGCAGCAATATTTAGAAGGGTT
The DNA here is from genome assembly GCA_958336395.1 of Ctenicera cuprea. Taxonomy (NCBI): domain Eukaryota; kingdom Metazoa; phylum Arthropoda; class Insecta; order Coleoptera; family Elateridae; genus Ctenicera; species Ctenicera cuprea. The sequence continues at coordinate 27,702,944 of OY284490.1, forward strand.
AACTTCTTCCCCTTCCTAATTTGGCAAATAAATTAGTCAAAATCGATTTATATAAAATTAAAGGTATATGAAATTCATAAAATTGGGACCTCGATCGAGTTTGCTGCACTATCAACATAAGCAGCTTATTCATTATTGGAAAAAGAGTGGGGCAAAGCCCACGAGTTCCGCTAGTGTTGTATAAAGCTAAACGGTAACAATACAAAGGATGTTTACTGTCCGCAGTCACTTTTGGAGCCGTTTCACACGAGCCACTTTTCGTGGCGCTACTGTGGCGTTTGCGCGTGTGAACGATTTTGAATTTAGTAGTTTCGTGTATGTTTTATGTTAGTAGCCGTGAGCGCGCCACAGAAGGAAGATGTCTAGAGTGGCAGAAGAAGTGCTTTTAGCACTTTTATTATTACGCCGTAGAAAGAAACATCGGAAAAAAGAAAGTACTGGGTGCATCCATATGTAGGTGATAGCTTATTGAAAGGACAATTTTATATATCCTTTCGATATTTAAAACAAAACGAAATCAAGTTTTTTTAACGTTCTGTATCAAACTCCTCCATACTTAGTACATTCTATAAAAATGCGAAATATTTTCAAAGTTTTCAACGTCGTTGCACCAAAACCTCTGTTAACTTTGATAACTCAAGCGCGATTGAAGCCCATGTGTGAAGCTCGTGTGAAGCTGTTAATATGATTACGGGTACTGCCGATTGTGGCGACGCAATTTGTGGCGCGATTTTAAGGGAGACCGGCTATTCAATTGCCACAAACGCGCTGCATATTGGTGGCGCGTCTATAGTGTGGAAACTATCATTTAAATGCATTACTCTCCAAAAGTAGCGCCACAGTAGCGCTACAGTAGCGCCACAGTAGCGCTACAGTAGCGCCACGAAAAGTGGCTCGTGTGAAACGGCGGCGCCACACATTCGGTATTCGCCGAATCTCGATTATTTGCCGTTTGGCAAAGGTATTTGCCAAACAGATTGTTAATTGGCGAGCTGTAAATACACACATATGCTCATAGTTTCTATGCGAGCATTTTCATGGGAACAACAATTAATGTTCGTCCACAAGCATCTCATCATCATTAATAATAATAAAAATAATAATATAAATATAGTAGTGGTGGTGGTGTAGGCCCAGGGGTAAATTTTAATTGGTTTTTGGCAACTGTTGGTTTGGAAAATGAATGCTGATGATCATGAATCTGCAGTAATTGCTACCGCAACTTTTGTAGTTTTGAGTTGTGCTTATTATATGCAGTTACTGAAGAAAAAAAAGAAGCCTTGAAAAAGAAGATGGTGGATGGTATCACTTAATCATCACTTGTTCGTTAGACCACTCCATAATTATCAAACTTTAAAAATATTTTTTTTGTTTACTACACTTATTTAGCACCTAGGTAGACTACGATTCTCTGTATTATTATTAAAAAGCTACGTGATAATTTCACGACTACGTGTTGCATGTTTAGTTGCCTGGGATTACCCGAGCATCGTAAGTGTGACGCTGTTTTGCAAGTAGGCACGCAGCGAATACTTGTGCACTTTGATGTGGCATAAAATACCGACTTTTGATGGGAAACAGCGAGCATCGAATTTTTGTTACGACCAATTACGAGCAATACACAAGCCACCCATCCACACTAATCGGTATTTCCCAAATCGGTGCTTGAAATTCGGCGAATACCGAATGTGTGGCGCCGGCTTTAGTTTAACATCAAAAGATTTAGGGCTCACCGGTAGCTGGTCATAACGACGGGGCGCGCATTGCGCGTCTATACCATAGTATTTCAAATATATTAAAAAATGGTTTAATTAGTTCAAAAGGTCACTAACAAATTTTGCAATAAGGTAAATTACGCTATTATTCATCGTTTAGTAAGGCGTGGCCTACCTTATTTTTCTTTGGCCTAGAAGTGTCCGACCCTGCCAAAAGATGTTAGTTACGTCTCTGGTTTGTTTTTTTAATAATAACTTTTATCTAAAGTAATTTTTTTTATAAAATGAATAACAGCGTCAATAGAATGTATTAAATTTTTAAATACTGATCTTAATTTAATTCCTAACAAGTCTACAGTCTAGACATTTTTGTAAAGAACCTTCAAGTTGTCCTGGTTAGGGTTTCAACAGCTTTCCTGGACTGTAGGTATGTAAATGGTGGAGGTAAAATCAATCTTTCAGAAACTACGAACGGAACTTTCCCTAACTCGAGCATTGTAGATTCTTACCACGGAAATTAACGCAAGGCGTAGAAACAAAAAGCCGACATTTTTATGGGCTTCCGAAAGACCATGCGAAGTAGTTTCGAAAATTCTAGACGACATGGCACGTAAGGGTCAGATTTGCCTTGAGGTGACTGATCTCGTCTTCTGAACTTCAGTCAATAAATCTTTAGATTGCTCATAAAATTTGTAGGAAACAGCAAGCTAAGCTTCCTTTATTTACAATACTGCTTTTTTCTTGCAAACCTTATTTTATCTTCTATATGGTCTTCCACATGCAAGTTAATGTAGCTACAAACACATGATTATGCAGGGTTAGTTCTTAGTGCAATATTGTTGTCTAATGTTTTTTATAGCAGCTAGAAAAAAAATTTAAAAGAAAAATTGATGGTTGATCTAAAATTATTACTCATTAAACTGAGTGTTTAGTTGAACAACACAATTACTTTGCTATTTTAAATAAAACATGTTATTCCTCCATGAAAATTAAGGCAATTGGCCAAAATGTTGTAATCCGAAAATGCACCCCTAAAAAGTTGCAAAAGAAAAACAGCATAATAGCAAGTACTACAGAGCGGTTTCAGTTATAGCGATCAAATTTAGTAACAATTTTAAGACATATTCGAAAGATAATTTGGTGAAATATGAAGAAAATTTCCAAACGAGAAGGGTGGTGCACCCGCTTTCCACGCCCATTTTTTTTGTATTTAATAAAATTAAAATAATATTAAGACCATTAAAAAGTATGTTTTAAAATAAGCATTTTGTGTCTCTTTTTCTTCGTAAGAGTAGCCGTTTTAAAGAAATATGGAAGAAACGCTGTAGGTAAGTGTTAGTGCTTTATAAGATAAATTATGAAACTAGAGATCTAGTGTCGTGGATGCCTTAAAATAAAAACAATTGATATTTTTTTATTTTTCTTCCTGCACTTTTATCAAGAGATGTAAAAAAAAACTGATCCTCAGCGGGCTGTGGAATGAAAAGTCACGTCTTTACTAGACTAAGGGAATGTTTATAATGTAAATTTCAGGTTAGGTTTTAATTATTATCTGACATTATAAACATTCCCTTAGTCTAGCAAAGACGTGACTTTTCATTCCACAGCCCGCTGAGGATCAGTTTTTTTTTTGATCTCTTAATATTGTTTATAAAACATTTGCATTGAGTTGTATACAGTTTCCTACAATTAATACAGATTAATTGAATTAGCCGATATTAATTTAGTTTATTGTAAATGCAATTGCAATTCGTTGGTAACAGCAAGACGATACATAGAAAAATATCGCAATCGTCAAAGTTCAAAAATTTAAAACCATCAATTGTTTTTATTTCACGGCATCCACGAGCACTAGACCTTTGTTTTCATAATTTATCTTATAACACTTACCTGTAGCAATTCTTTCATTTTTCTCTAAAATGGTTACTCTTACGCAGAAAAATAAAAACACAAAATGCTTGAACTAAAATATTATTTAAATGATAATAAAGACAAACAATTTAGGCGTGGTAAGGGGATGCACTACCCCTAAACGGGGTAACATTTTAATCTCTTAGTTAATAAAAATATTAATAAAATAGTAAGAATGAGTTTAAGTTAATAAAGCATAAACTTTCACAAAAAAAAACTAATTTAAAAAAAGTTGGAGTGGATTCGAACTGTATAACCTTCGGTTAGCAGATAGAAACTTAACCACTGAGCTACTATCATTACTTTAAATAAAGCAAGGCGTTCAAACAAGTTAAAACAACCCTAAATTAATTAAAATATTTAATATTTTTATTATTTACTCCATTATGTACCACAAAAACGTATTACTAAAGAAGTTGCAAGTTCAGTTTATCGTTCTCTAGCAACACCTTTCATTAATTATAAATACAAAATAAATGTTTTTCTACTCCTATGTTTTAATTTATTTATTAAGTTGTTTGCTGCCTATATCAAAATCATACCTATTTCGATACAGATTTTCATTATGAAACGACCCAAACTGACCAATAGCAGCAAAGCATTGTTTAAACTGACCAATAGCAGCAAAGCATTGTTTTTGGTAACTTTTTTAATGAATATTTTTTTAAATAACTAGTCGTAAAAAAATAGTGTATGCAACTCTTATATAATGGCTATTAATACACTCGTTTGAAATGTGTATTAATAGCTATCATTATAGATTCGGTGCATAATATACTATTCCGACATATGTAAAATTGCATTGGATACGCTATGATCACACTTGAAAGTAACTTCCGGTATGTACAAAAGTATTTAAGGTCCTAAAATTAATGGTTCTCGAGTAATTAGACTTTTTTTAAAAGTTTGGTATTTACTGAGCATATAATGCTACATTTGATGGTGTTACAAAATACTGGGTGTTCCATTTGAAAAACAGTGCATTTATATAGGGTATTCCATTTAAAAAACAAAAATTATATTCCGTTGTGCAAAAACAGTAGGCGCTGTTTAATATTGGCATACGGCATTTTGTGCTATACATTCTCCCATTCAAAACAAAAAAAAAATTTATTTCGATATCTTTATTAATAACAAAGTTACAGGCTGTAAAGCGATTTACAAACACCCTGTATAAATAGCAAATTTTTTATGCCAATACTAGCCCATTGTTTTAGGTTGTACATTCATTAGTGCAAAAAAGGTACCTACCGGAAATCGAGCATGTGTTCGTTAAGTTAGATTAGGATTTTTGCCTCCCTCCCTGAAAAAAAATACTTTCTACGCCACTGGTGGTTTGTAATAAAGGTATAGCCTTAGCACTGCGGTTTTTCAGAGGAATATAACATTTAATACAGAAGGCCACTATAGTGGCCTTTGGTTCACGAAGAATGTAAATAATGAATGTTCTTGTAAAATGTCAGTTTAATAACAATAATAAATACTTATGTGGTTTATCACTTATCAGGTAAGTTGCATAACTTCAATGTGGTACTCAACGTGATACAAACTTATTGTAGTCTTAAAAATGGTTTAAAAATAACCGATTTTTCGTAAACATGTAATTAAATCTTCGTAGAGGCAGAGCTTTTTACAAGTTAAATTGTTAGTTTTTAAAACATAGTGAAGGTGTGAACGGAATCAATCAAATTAAAGAATATTCTGAATAAGCATTTTTTTATCAAATTTTTTATTAATAAGGAGATATTAAGAAATCAATACAACTGCCGTTGTGGGGTTGGATGTTGCGTACTGTTGTACATTTAGCTCTACTTCATAACAACTAATTTCTTTTGTAAAATAAAGTTGATATTATTTTACTTGGGTGTCTTAAATATACGGATACATACAATAAAAATTAAATAAATAAGTTTTACATTTTTTATCAACTACAATGACTTAATTTTTTCCAAATTTCTATTAAAATTAGGTCATTTTGTGATCATAAAACAAACTGGCTTATGCCATTTTACACAATTTTCTTATCCACCTACAAACACACGGATAGGTACTGCAGTAAAACATGAACATAATTCAATAGTTTTTAATGAGAATATCGTCTGAGAGTGCATGTATGCAAACTACGACTGGATTTATGGAAGTTTTATAAGCTTTAATCGCGTGTTAAAAAGAAAACAATCAAACTCTCAAGCATAAATTATATAATATCTTAATGACTTCGTTATTTACTGCAGTAAAGGTTGTTCAAGTCATATCGACGAACGAATTTTGTATTCCCTTCTCTTCAGTTCAGGAAATTATTGATTTTCTGAAAATGTTCGATTTCGAACTCATTAATAAAAAAAAAGTTTTGGCGCTTACGGAAACTAGAACTTTTTTTGGTAGCTGTTTTCTGTGAATGGGTAAGAGTGTAAGACTACTTACTACATTTGCTGCTTGTCGTAGCGATAGCGTTGCGTGCGACTACATAATTAGTAACCTGATCTTATCATAACTGTTAGGTTAAGATAAAAACGAACCAAAAAAAAGTTTTTTTTTTATAAATGTCTGTCTGTGATTGCGGTAACAAAAAATTATCCAAATAAAATTAAAGCATGGATAAAATATTAAGAAGCAAAAATATATTTGGAAAAATTTTCAAAATTATACCTATTCTATCAAAAACATAGACATAGACATAGCCCTGTATATGTATTATTATAATGTTTTCAAAAATATTATAAACAAAAGATTTGTAGTAAATAAATATCCATACAGGGTGAATAAAAGGTGGGGAGCATCGGTGCTACAGCCTTTAATATTAACTTTTTCAAAAAATGTTCATAACAAAAGAAAATAGTCGTTTCACCCAATTAATAGCTGATAGGGGTTGGTTAAGTGATAGCTGGTAGGGGGTGCCAACGCCACTGCCGCTATTATGTGAATGCGGCGCCCACAGTTTCCTGGAATAATATCGACTGCGTCTCTATACGGCCTGTCATCCCTCGAAATATTTGATTCCGCAAAATTATAATGCGTGCATTGCATATGTATATGAAAACTTTTATGTGGAAGGTAGCCAAACATTACATGAATTTATTAGGGCGGTGAGACATGCAATTCAAATTCGATAAACAAATAATTTTATGAAAAAATGTTGTACACGATACTTTGACTTTGTAACTTAAAAGTGTGTAAAATACATTATACAGTTATTCTTGATGATGAAGCACCCTGTATAAAATGAGTTTGCAGACAAACAAGATTGTTTTATATTTTGAATATTTTCCCGTATATATTTCTTTCTCTGAATATTTTCAGACAGACATTATTTCATACACACAAACAAGATTGTTTTATATTTTGAATATTTTCCCATATATATTTCTTTCTCTGAATATTTTCAGGCAGACATTATTTCATAGAAAGAATATTCTGTTCCTCTAATACTTAAGTCTTAAAATTCGTTGGTTTACTTTTGTTGCTTATTTATTTCCCTATTTATTCTGTCCGCAAGAATAACTATTTTCCCAATTATTGCTTTTACTTGTTGTATCATTTCAATCCTACTCATATTTGTATTCACACAACTCGCGATATACAAATGCTGTTTCTAATAAAATTGTAGTAATATTCTGGGCCAATTGTTGTGTTATTGTAATAAATTTTGTGGAGATGCAAGAGCCCGTAGTCGTGTTATGGCTAGCCCATTAGGGATTTAACATGTAGATTGCTCGTGGGTAACGGTAAAATAAAATGCAAAACCTTTTTTTTCAAATATAGTAAATTTTGGAAGAGGCTACCATTTTTCACCGGTTTTTTGAACTGACGAATTTTGTTTTCTAGTATCTAGTGGTTTTTATTCTAATCTGTTTTTTTTTCGCGTAGGTGAAGTACAAGTGTACGGTTTCTGAGTACATCAATCTGTATTCTTATAGTCCGATGTGAGGATTCGGCAGAATGGGATGATTCACTACCTATCATTCTCTTGTGCCCAGTTAATTTGTTAGTGCATAATCTGATTTCATAGAAATGTTGAGTAATCTGACGTATCGGACAGTCGAGGCTTAATGTTCCGACCATTTTTATTCATCGTTTTTTCAATGCATAAACTAAGTTTAAGCATTTGATAAATAATTTGAAATTAGTTTATGCAAACATGTTTACGCAGTTCCTTCTCAATAAATTTAATAATGACTGGAGTTCACAGACTCCAAGTTGGCTCGTTTTGTTTGCCTCAAACGCGGAAGACTATGTTTTAACGAACTTTGATGCGGAAGTCATCAGTTAGCAGACATCAATCGGTGCTATCATAATGTCTTTATTGCGGAAGTTATAGAAACTCGACATAATCAGTAGTTGAAACAAAAGTTTTTATCACAAACTAGTTATTTACTAACATAAATACACGAGATGGCTCTAAAAATCTTAGCTTTTTTTTTAAGTTGATATTAAACAAATACTTTTTAACTTCAATAATAATTATTTCTTTTAACCGAGGATTAAACCTATAGTAAAGATTTTCCCCCGGACATCCTTCGGAATTATCCGACTTCTCTCGGACTTCCTTTGCACTTCTTCAACTTCCCTTCGACTTCCCCTACATCCCTTGCGCTTGCCCGACTTTCTTTAGACTTCCTCAAGACTACCATCGGATTATTCCTTGTAATGTGCAAGTTGGTAAACAAAACAGTATAATTATAGGTCATACAAAAGCATACACAATTTTTTTGGTAATTAATGTCATCCTTTTTATACAAAATTATAGGGTATAAAACTATTCTGAAGCTTAAATACACAATACGTTCTGAAAATATATTAAAAAAGATTTAAGTAATACATAATAAAGCTTATAAAATATACTGCAGTTAACTAATAATATTATTAAATGTTTTATATGGAGTCTATGACATCTATCAAATTATTTTTTTGAGATCCTTGTACTTATTTTTACCTTCTCTGCTATATGAAGTTTACTCGCTATGATTACTGGCCAATATACGAGTTATGCCTCAAAGAAAGGTATATTTATGGCAAGCATTTTCCATCTAAGAAAATAAACTCAGATATGTGTTCTACGCATATCAAGTAGATGATTTGCATAAACGCAATTTTCCTATCATCCCCCATCGATCGTCTCCATTATTTTTTCTCCTTTTCAAAAATGTACGAATTTCCGCTACAAACTCTGTATAAAGGAGTTAAATAACAACAGGAATAACATTTAACAGACAAAAACCTTTTGGCAGCTTCGCTTTTGGTCGCTTGCGGGAACGCTTTCTATTCTAATTGCATAATTGGCCAAAAAGAACAAATTGGAAAGTCGATTTTGAGATATCAACAATAAAAATCCTAAAATTATGAAATAAAAAATATTGTTTAAAAATTTTGAATCTGATCATTTTGTATACCTATTTATAAAAATTTCAAAGTTACGAAATTTTTAAACAAAATTCAAGATTTAAAAAATATTTTAGAAATATCCAAAAAATTCAAAATACACAATTGTTCTTTACACTTAATTTTGAAATTTTTAGATTCAAAATTATCCAAATTGTTTTCCTAAACCTTCCCCTGACTTTCCTTGGACTTCCCCGGACTTTCCTCGGCCTTTTCCGACTTCCCATAGACTTTTCCGACTTCCCTTAGACTTCCTCGGCGTCCCTTGGACTTCCCCAAGACTTTCTCTAAAGTGTTCACCAGACATCCCCTGTGGTTTACCCCTCGATTTTAACCTTATACGTATTAAGACCTGTTTACATGCCATTATTATCAAAGGTAATAATAAAAGGTAAACAGTTGGTGTTGCTGTAGTAACAATAGAACTTGGAAAGACGTATAAAGTTAAAATAAATATTTATTGTTGAAGTTATAAAGTATTTTATTTAATATCATTAGAAATTTAGGAAAACTTTCAATGAGTCGATGTGAAAGCCACTTTTTTGTTAATACAAATATAATTTTTTATGTGATTTAAGGGACGATCTGAAATTACATGATTTTTGGTAAAAAAGTTTTTAAAAGTTTAACACGTAGATGTTAACAACAATATGGAGGTGTATGAAGAGCTTGTCTCAGACCATTTTAGACGTACACAGAAGAAAAATATTTCATCAGTGTGGGTTGTACTCGGCAAAGTAGCACCCTGATTAAATCAAGGGTAGTACGTTGTTTATAGTACACTGACTCAATTAAACCCTATAGAATTGGTTGTAAAACTGGGTTCCTGCTCTTTAGCAAACAGTTAACGTATACGAGTTTGAAATCGTTTAATTACAGACTACTATTTTAAATAAATTTTATTATCTTTAATTCTCCTTATTGTTTAACTCGATTTATAAAGGAAACCCTAACTATTGAGGGGAGTACAGAATCAAACACAAAGGAAAACAATAACAATGAAAGTGCACACAAAATCTTGTTTTAGTTGTTGTTTTCTCAAAACATGAACAGTGAACGAACACTGTATTACTTTATATTATGTTATTATGTATGTATGTGTATAACATATTATTATTCGAAATAAAGGGCATAATTAGGCACACATTCGTGAAAGTTTAACAAAACATAATTTAGAACAGTGGTGTCAAACTTTGGTCCGTGAGCCGCATCCAGTGCGAGAATGATTTTTCTGTAGTCCCGAGTGGTGTCCGAAAAACCTGTACATATTACTTTCTTCTTCTTCTTCTTTATTAGCCTGTATCTATCCAGTGTTGGACATAGGCCTCCCCTTTGAATCTCCATTTGTCTCTGTCTTGAGCTGTCTTCATCCATGCTAATCCTGCTATTAATTTTAGGTCATCTTTCCATCTTGTTTGTGGGCGGCCCACACTTCTTCTACCAGTCCATGGTCTCCATTGTTGAATTTCTTTGTTCCAACGTTCATCTTTTTGCCTCATGGTGTGGCCTGCACATCTCCATTTTAGAGATGCTACATGTTTTTTGATGTCTATTACTTTTGTTTTTTCTCTTATACTCTCATTTCTTATTCTGTCTTTCAACTTTATATTTAACATTTGCCTTTCCATTGCTCGCTGGGCTTTGGCTAGTTTTCCCATTAATGTTTTGTTTAGTGTCCATATTTGTGCCGCGTAAGTAAGTACTGGGAGTACGCATTGGTCATACACAGATTTTATCAATTTTAAAGGAATTTTTTGTTTTTTTTATATTTTATTTTGTTTTCCATGCTTGACGTATGCGCCTATCAATTTCTAGATTTTGGTTAAATTTTTTGCATGTTATCAATTGACCTAGATAAATATATTCTTGTACTGTCTCTACAGTTTGGTTGTCAATTTTTATATTTATGTTTATGTTGTCTTGTTGGTTAGTCATTATTTTCGTTTTTGCTTATTTATTCTTAGCCCAACTTTCTCTGATTTGTCCTTGAGTTCTTTGAGCATGTTTTGTAAGTCAACTGATGAGTTTGATATGATGATTAGGTCATCTGCATAGGCAAGGTGGTTGAGCATTTTACCATTTATATTTACTCCTTTGTTTTCCCAGTTAAGTGATTTTATAACATCTCCTAGTGCTGTTATAAACAGCTTAGGAGTCATCGAGTCTCCTTGTCTTACTCCTCTACCGACCGGGATTTTATTAGTATTTTCGTGTAACCTCACTGTCATTGTTGATTTTTCGTAGATGGAGTGGATAATTTTAGCGTATCTATAGTCTATTCTACTGTTTTGCAGTGCTTTTTCTATCGCCCATTATTCAATCGAGTCGAAAGCTTTTTCAAGTCGACTAGCGCCATTTATAAAGGTAAATTGTATTCTATGGCTTTTTCTATTAATGTTCTTATTGTGAGGATGTGGTCGTTTGTGCTGAAGTTTTTCCTGAATCCAGCCTGTTCGATCGTCTGATAGAATTCTAGTTTTGCGTCTAACCTATTTATTATAATTTTTGTGAAGAGTTTGTATACTTGGGGTAATAGAGATATTGGTCTATGATTATCAAGACTTTTTTTGTCTCCCTTTTTGTATATGAGGATGGTTAGTGCGTTGCTCCAATCATCAGGAATTCTTCCCTCCGTCAGACATTTATTAAAAAATATTTGTAGTGTTTTAATTATCGTATCTCCTCCTTCTTTTATTAACTCCCCTATTACTTCGTCTTGTCCTGGACACTTATGATTTTTGATGGACTTTATGTTTAATTCTATCTCCTCGTTAGTAATTTCTGGGATATCCTCTGAATTTACATTCATTATTTTCTTTTTTAATTCTTGTTCCACAGCGTTTGGTTTTTCATTCTTTTGTTTATATAGCTTTTCATAGTATAGTTCTATGGCCCTTAAAATTTCTTTTTTATCTCTTACTTCTTTTCCCTCATTGTCTTCAAATGCTGTGATATTTGCTCTGCCTAATGATCTTCTTATGCTTTTCATATTTTTGTTTTCTTGGATTATTTTTTCAATTTGTGCTTCTAACTGTTTTCTTTTATCTTCTCTTATTGATTTCTTCCGTGTCTTATTGGTTTCTGTAAATTCTATCGTGTTTCGTTTTCCGTTTTTCAACAGTTCTCTACTTCTACGGAATAGTTGTTCTGTTCTGTCACTCCAACTTTTTTCTTTTTTCTTACGGGCTGCGGCTATTTTAAGGCCTGCGTCTAGCATACACTTGTTTATGGTGGTATTCATGTCGTTCATTGTCATTTTCTGTATTTCCGAAGTTTCTAATTTCTTTTTTAATTCGTATTCGTATTGTGCTTGTTTTTCTTTTAAAATCCTTGCGTCTATCGCTGTTTTTGGAGTGTTAATTCTTTTCTTTCTTTCCAATTTTGTCTTTATTTCTATTCTTGTTCTTAGTATCCTGTGGTCGCTTCCTGTGCCAATATTGTTTAGTGGTGTTACATCTTTAACAAGAAATTGTTAAAGATGTAACACCACTAAACATATTACTTTACTATTATATATTACCAAGAATGACATTTTGTAATTGTTTAAGTGCTTTAAGTTTGTTTTTTTTTCTATTAAACTACGACTAATCATTAAATTTGCCGTGTGCACGCCAATGGTTCTGCGAACAGAGAATATAATAAACATGATAAATGAGGAGTATTTTCCGTAAACTGATAATTAATATTAATAAATCGTTTAAAATTATTTGTATATAAACCTTAAGAATAGTTTTTAAAACTATACTATTTTATGCAGCATTTATAAATACTAAAATAGTAAATTATACTTATCAATTGATAAAAATGACAGGACCAACGATTGTATGGCCCTCTTATACATCACAAACATTCAATTCAGCCTCTTTATACAAAAAATTGGACACCACTGATTTAAAACAACAATTTATTGTTTTAAAATTAATTATTTAATTCAAAATCAGATTAACTATATTAAAGTAAATGTGTAAAGTGTTCGCACAGCAAAGGAGAGTACTAAATGTTCATATGCTTGCTGTTGCTATAGACTATGATTTTTTTTATAGCAAACTATTCTATGGTATGGCCAGTGGCGTAACAAACACCCCCGTAACCCCCGCACCGCAGAGGGGCCAAGGCTTTTCGGGGCCCAGGGCGATCAAGGGCCGTCAGGAACTAATTGTAATTTAAAACATAAAACCAAAAAATATATCTTAATTTTTATTCTGAGTATGGTATTTTGCGTCGATGCGTTACTGAAATGTATGATCTCATCTGTCAGTCAGCCCGATAATCGGTAGCCTAAATAAAACCATAAGTCCCCTTGTCAGCAAAATAAGTAGATAGTTGAATTAAGAAATAATTAGTTCAGTTTCGGTTTCAATCGTGAACGTGCATGTATCAACATATCAAAGGCAGAAAAGTCGTTGTCTCAGCTTTCCGTGAGGGAGGGGGACGCGGATCTCGAGCTGATTGTAGGATTATACCACGCTACAGTTCTAGCTTCAGTTGCCGACCCGCTGTCGAGGGGCATGTAGGCAGCACGAAGCCGTGGCCCACATTTATAAATAACTAAGCCCACTGGCTCCACTAGTCTATATATTAAAGGCCGATCTTCGATTTGACTTAACTTTCTGCTCGGCTGCCCACGTACGCGGCCGACGTTTCCCTCATTATTTCCCTTCCACCTGCGTTCAGTCTCGCCTCAGCTGTCGTGAGGAAATACAGCGTTTGTCACGGCTTACTTTTAATACATTTGCTAACAATTTTATTAGGAGAAATGCATCCACAAATTACCAGCCTCTGCATCTGGTAGTGAAAGTAAACTTTCTGAATATGCTAGTGGCAGTGATATGCACAAACCAAATGAAATTGTTGAAGTACTAAATCAAGTTGCAACAGAAAACATATAAGGCTGTTTATCGAATTGCAGTAATTGGCGGTGAAACAATTGAAACAAATACGCAGATTATTAATAGACAAAATTGTGTTTTTACCGCACAAGATTATCAATAACAGAAATAAGGCAAGTTTGCCTGCTACAGTGTTATAGTTTTAGTAATGTTTAAAATATTTAATAAAGAGTCCGGTATGTGACTGTTAAACGTAGATATGTCCTTTTTTTAATTTGCCTATAACAAAACTGAAGATGGGGGTGGGGGCCTATTATAAAAGTTTGCGGGGAGGCCCTTACGGTTTGCGTTACGCCACTGGGTATGGCTTACATCATAAACAGACGCGCTGTTTTAAAACCTGGTCTCTCCCAGCCCAAATCTTAATTCGCTTAATTTTTTAGCATAAACCTACCACAAAGAAAGAATGTTCTGGAGTAACCCTACGATATTGAGCTAGTTGCAGCTGTTTTCATTGACTAGCTCGCTAATGTTGTAACAAAATGGTGGATTTATGTGCAGCTGCATATGTAAATCAAGAACTATTCGGAGCGGAACATCTTCGAAACCTTCCAGAAAAGAAATAGTGAACGCTCTCCTTGAGATAATCATTGTTATGCTAATTTACAGTCTGTAACTTACATCACAATCAAGAAAACTATGGAATACATGCAACAATTAATTAGATACTTATTTAGAAGATTTAATATTTGTTGTTAGAAATAACCACTCGGCGGCCGGTCTGATAGTCCAAGGTTAACAAACCAGACTACCGAACTACCGAGTTTTTCTGAATTTACTTCACAATGTTCTTTAATCGTATCTCTGTAAAGTCGCGTCTGCAGCCCAAAACCCTATTACCGAGCAAATTTAATTCTGATCGCGAAGTTTAAGAACGTAATTTCGTTAATCTTTTGCCGTAAAAGTGTTGTTCATCTACTTTCCTTATAAATAGCAAAACAAAATTAAGAAATAACTTAATAAAAATAACATTACATTTCTACCATAAGTGCATAACTGCAGTTTCAAATCGGCTAAAATTCGAAGTAACTTAATTCACATAATAAATTTTAAATAAATGTGAGATGTTAGAACTATATCTTTTAATGTTGAAATTCCCGACTCGGGAGTATTTGAGGGAGGCAGCCTCGATATTATTCTCGTTCCAGGAAGCAGCAATATATTTCGCTGAATTGCATTACAGTTTCCGCAAAAAGTAACAAAAGTTCAGGTGAAACGGCTTGGTTATATCTAGAAGTCTTTTCGCAGAACACGAACTTTTACATGTTTCATTGCAACTGATTTTCCTTTGGGGTGGCTAGGTGAATTTTGTACATTTATTATTTACAATTCAGTTTCTTGAAGAATGATATAGCAGTGCTCATTGAACAAACTCAGAAAGTGCTATTCTGAATTAAAAATGTCTTTTCGTGGGTGTGTTCGTTTGTGTGTATCCAAAGGGAGATGTATCATGGACCTGTATGCTGCTAAATTGTGTTTTATGATGACAAGAATCGTGTGGTATTGTAATGTATGTTTATCTAGGTTTTCTATAAACAGAATATTCAAGTTTATTATTTGAATTAATTTTTATGTTTAAATCTAAAAAGTCAATAGACCTATTTTGTGCAGTTTCTAGTGTAAATGTTATTTTTGGGTGCAAGCTGTTAATAAAAATCATAGATTCATTGATTAACTCAAATGAACTATCAAAACATGCTAAAATGTCATCAACATAACGAAACCAAAATATACCTTTCTCAGAATGGTTTGATTCTTCTAGATTTTCGACAATCATTCAATGACATCTAATAACACCCTAAAATGTTTACACTTTTGTGATGCTAAACGTAAATTAGATATACTAGAAGCTTTTGAAATACACAAACATTTCAAAACTGCACCGTTAATGAATGAGCAAATTGATTTCTTAAATTCACCGTTATTAGACGTTTTGGAATGAGAAATCAAGTCATCTGGACGCAGATATAGAAAACCAAGATCAAGTTATGAAGATTTATTGTTCCTATACCAACACCAACTGTTTACTTTTAATGTTGCTTTTGATAATGACGTGTAAACGTTTACGTTGAAATACGTATAAAGCTAAAATAAAAAAAACGTGTGGAAGTTAAGAATTGTTTTAAGAAAGTAATTAATTTTATTTACTACACGGGCTACCGTGTTTTAAGTTGTGCCCAGAGGGCGGTACGGTCGTGTCACCTATTTATGGTTCCGATCTAAACTGGCCGGTTATGTGCGTTCATTGCTTTGCTTTGCAACGTTTCCTCACTGCACTATAGAGGGCTTTACTGTTGTAATACGCCTTTAACTTAAGAATTGTTTTATTTACAATAAACTAAAATGAACTTCAAGGAAGTAAAGCTCGTACTTAAATAATATAAATAATAATACGAATAAAACACATTTCTTTAACTCCTTAGGTTCAAAATGGCGACCGCTATGATATTATACTCATGCATTCGTACACGAAAATGACTAGGAAGCACGGTTTATAGTTTGATGTCCGAATTGTTTATGTTTTGTAGACTCGTAGAACTAGAAATACGCTTATGCCTGTCAGAACTTTTTAAGGGTAAAAATTAATGTCTCTTTATTGAACAAACGCACGTTAACACATTTGTGCTTAACCAAAATTGCTCATCAGTGTTAGAGCCGTTTCACACGAGCCACTTTTCGTGGCGCTACTGTAGCGCTACTGTGGCGCTACTTTTGGAGAGTAATGCATTTAAATGATAGTTTCCACACTATAGACGCGCCACCAATATGCAGCGCGTTTGTGGCAATTGAGTAGCCGGTCTCCCTTAAAATCGCGCCACAAATTGCGTCGCCACAATCGGCAGTACCCGTAATCATATTAACAGCTTCACACGAGCTTCACACATGGGCTTCAGTCGCGCTTGAGTTATCAAAGTTAACAGAGGTTTTGGTGCAACGACGTTGAAAACTTTGAAAATACTTCGCATTTTTATAGAATGTACTAAGTATGGAGGAGTTTGATACAGAACGTTAAAAAACTTGATTTCGTTTTGTTTTAAATATCGAAAGGATATATAAAATTGTCCTTTCAATAATCTATCACCTACATATGGATGCACCCAGTACTTTCTTTTTTCCGATGTTTCTTTCTACGGCGTAATAATAAAAGTGCTAAAAGCACTTCTTCCGCCACTCTAGACATCTTCCTTCTGTGGCGCGCTCACGGCTACTAAATTCAAAATCGTTCACACGCGCAAACGCCACAGTAGCGCTACAGTAGCGCCACGAAAAGTGGCTCGTGTGAAACGGCTCTTAGTAGAACAAACTTCTAACCTTAAATTTTATATTCAGTAATGCGGCCATAAATTGAAGGCCTTAGTAATACCCATTTTATTTATTTATTTTTATATGTTGAAGGTATTCATGAGGCGAGTAAACATATAAAGTTGATATAATTTCTTTTAATAGCAAAGAATTAATATAATGCTAAAAAAACATTGCACAGAGAACATTATTAATTTTTTATTTATTTTTGGCAGTATAATTATTAAAAATTGTAATTGCCAAAAGGTAAACAAAATTACATTTTAGGATCCAAAAATGATATGATATATATTTCTGAGGTTCAGCTGTAGTCATTGTCAGTTAATATATTTTTATAAAGTGAAAACAATCTTTCCACTTCAACGGAAGTAACTGGAATGTATTTAAAATTTGGTGATTCACTAGCAGTAATGTTAAATAATAGTGTATGTGCTAGCTATCAATAAACGAGTAAGATTACGACACGAGCGATAGCGAGTGTCGTAATTCAAACGAGTGCTACAATAGCCATTATACATATAAGAGTTGCATACACTACTTTTTCTACGACTAGTTAATTGAAAGAACTATTCATTAAAAAATATATTTGAACATTATACTTAAAAAAACTCAAACTCAAACAACAACTCTTGTACCTTAACCATGGTTACCAAAAACAATGCTTTGCTGCTATTGATCAGTTTGAGTCATTGCATAATGAAAATCTGTATCGAAATGGGTATCATTTTAGTATACTTAATAAATAAATGAAAACATGGGAGCAGAAAAAATATATTTTCTATTCTAAGCTTCTAATAAATGTTGTTCTGACAAAATAAAGACCTACTTTGCCGACCCCGACAACAAGAGTTTAGACGCAAAAAAATTATTTAATTTTTATGAATATTCGGGCTAAATTGATTTTTTACATTGATGACGAAATTAATAAAAGTCGTACCTAAATATGCATAAAACGAAAAATTGGGACTAACAGCCTAAACTGTAGTAACAAAAACCTAGAAATAACAAATTAATTTAAAAATACTTACAATAAGCATTTTAGGCAAAAACTACAATATAGCTACGCTTCTGTAGATACATCAGGTACATGTCCTACATCTCGACACACCTTATATATATATTTTTTTAAGAATTTAAAAAAAAAGCGTGGAGCGTAACAGTTTTTTTAAATACCAGATATGAAACGCAGTAAGCTTACCAATACGCCAGTGAAACAATTATATTTTGTAATATATTATTATCGTCGTCTTTTTCTGCTGCCAAACGTATCACCGAAGCCAGAGAATACACCACCACATTTGAAAATTTTGCCGCACTCTGTCTTCGCGAGAATATGGATCTTCAACGCGGTCACATGTTATTTTACCGTCACTGGCAATAATTCACAGAATGAAAAAATGTAATTTCATTTACCATCATTCTTAAAAAATATATGAAAAATTTACATTGGTTGTCTTAAAATCCCATCTTTTTGATATTCGGTGTAACTCTGCAATTAAATAAATAGGTCAATAATGAATGTGTCATCCTAGTCTTTTGCAGACATTCCTACATGCAATGGGTTTCAAGCTGTCTTCTGTGACTTTCAGGATTGTGCAGATTATAAATTTATAATTCTGATTAACATTTTCATGACTAAAATATTCAAAAGACATCCAACGCATACTAACTAACAATTGATTTACCTACGGACATAATGTAGGGAGTAACAGACGAAATATGGCTATTATAGTCTACTCGTACTTAGAATAGTAGAACCAAATATTCATGATCTACATTTTCTGAAAATTAATGAATAAGATATTATAATTTCCAGTTTCACAAATGAAAGCTACAATTTGATTACAGACTGGGTATAAATAATTTAGGTTGAATATAAGGCACTATATTGCTTATTTTATGAGTATCGATTAAAAACATTACTTTCGGTATAAACTCCACGGTATAATTTATATGATGATATTTGAAGTTGAAAAAACTGATCAAACTGTCATGTAATAATAGAGGGTGGGTTTATAAAGTAACCCTCCCCATACTACATTTTTAAAGACTCAATTAAGAAAAACAGAACCAAGGACGCTTAAATTATACCGCGAATACTATTTTTCAAGCTATTGAAAAAATCAATGGAAATTATGGCGACGTCGCGGTCGCGACGATCACCGCATCAAAAATTTAATTGGCAAGGCAGCTTTTAAAGCTCTCTTTATTCTGCTTATGATAAACTGAATTTTATCGAATTCAATAAAACTGGCAGCATTTCCAATTATTCCAATTTATTTTCAAAAATGTGGCATATAGAAATCAATTCCGCTAACATTTAACGACTGCAGTGCTGCTCATCTTCAAATAGGAGCCCTTCTTCGTTGTAGCAGACTTTTAATATGATGAGTGTTAAAAAAAGGGTCAAGTGTGCCTTGGATGGCACCTGGCCCTTTTTTAACGTATGTTATATATAGATACTGAATACAACATACATATCCTGGAAGGTGGATCGGTCGTCGTGGACCCATGGAATGGCCTCCAAGTTCACCAGATTTAACTCTTTCGTAAAAATTGCTGTGGCGTTACATCTAATCTCATTACAATACAATTGCTTTAGGATTTGCGATAATGAATCGTACAAACATACACAAACAGCATAAGAAAGGCCACTAATGTTTTATTGGTTGCCAATTTAATGTTGAAATTTCTTATATACATCTAAAAAAAATGGGCTAAACAGGTCGTTACGTGTTAAATATTCTCGCGTCAAGAAGTGATGAAAATTTACATCTAATCTAACCGGTAAAAGCCCGATGCAGACTCAAGGCGTTGGTACGGGCGCGGCGGCGCGCTAAGATATTTAATGCGCGCAAGAAAATTGTTATAAAAACTTTATCAATGCAGTTATCAAAAATACGCAAAGAATGTAAAAATTTTTTTTTTATTAGAAATAATTTAAAATAGTCTACCGAACTGATAAAAGTTTATAACGATCGGCGTTTGCGTTTAGGAATAAAAAATTATTCAATTTCAAAATTTTCAAAAATTCCTAGAGGGCGTCATAGTGAAATTTGGGAAATTAGTAAAGAACAAATTTTGTAGTTCATTGCAAGCTCTATCGGTTCAGAAAGTTTTTAAAAAATGGTGTGGGCAGTTTTTGTGGAAGTATTTTTGAAAATGTCCAAAGTTTTGAGCCGCTGGTATATTTACAATTTTCATATTTCCAAAAATGTGTTTACATCATTTGATTATACTTATTAAGGGCTATCAAATAATATGATAATTTGTATTAATCGGATATTTTGTTTTTGAGTAATGGAGCATTAAAGTTAAATCTTTCAAAAATTCATAGCGGCCCCCTTTTTGAAGATACAGCATTTGATTTGTATTTAGATGCACTACAACGCTATGTATTCAAAACATTAAAAAGTTTTTTAGGAATAAATCTATACCAAAAAACCAGGTCTAATTTCCGTTTCCGGTTCCTGTATTTAGGCGCCTATTAATAGTACTAGTAATAATAATAATTTGGATGAGGTATTCTGAAGAAAACTGTTGTTTTGGTATTTGTTTAAGTGCATTTAATAAAATAAAAAATGAACATATTATAACACTTAATATTAAGAACAAACAATAAAACTAAATACCAAAAAAAACTAATAAACATATAGCTTTGATTATACACCTAGTCAATGCATATAGGCATATATAAGTAATCAGATAATAACCGATGCTTAGGTATCTATATACTAAATCCCTAACTGTCTCACCATAAGAAGACGACTAAATCTTGCAGCTTGGAAAGATTTATCACTATAAAACAATGGTGGGCTCTTGCATTCCAGTGTATTGATTGTTTTCAGCAAAAGTTTATCTTGCTGTCGCTTCTATTGATATAATTTGGTTATTTGTAGCTTACTTTAATTCTAGCGGATCAAAAATTTGTATTTATTGCGCTGACAACAAACAAATACATACCAGACAAGTTCAATCATTTATTGACCTTAAAATTGGAAGGTCGACTAGGTTCCGCTTTTTATTAAAAAGTGTTTACTATAAAAATGTTTACTACAAATTCTAGACGCTTCTCTGTAGAAACTCCCCTTTTAGTAACGATGCTTTCAGTAAGATGTTTTACATGTCGTGACAGGTTAGATATTTATTAAGTTTGGGTGTTCCAATATTTACGTTAAAACCACGTAGATTGATTAGGGCCATGAAGCTACGATATCGGTGGAATGTATTGATTATATCATTACATCTCCGAAGCGGGCAAATTACATTTATATGCAAAAGTCGAAAAACATTTTTAAGTGCGTATTTAGTAGTTCCTAAAACATTTTGAAAATGTCTGTTAAAGCAGTTACCTGGAAATGAGGACAAGTGATAAGTTTAACAAATTTTGTTCTCGCTTTTTTAATGAACTTTTCTGGGGCTTATCATAAGATTATTTTCGGGAGATTTTTTTCCTGAAGAATTACGGGGATCTCTCTTTCTTCAAATTTTTTACGGAGGTGTTTTTCCGGGCTTGTTTTCCGTTTTTTGTAATATATTTTATTTGCGGGAACACCTCTTATTCAGACCAGCTCAGCGGAGGAAACATTCGGATCAGCAAGCGCTGAATATGAAGTTACCAGAAAAATATTGGGGAGCGTAGCCCACGAATTCTGCTAGTATCTATTAATAAGCTTAAGCTTGACTTCGTTAAAGTCATATTAATATATTATAAATAAAATAATAAATATCTTCAATGTGTTTACAAGTTATTATCAAAGGCAAATTAATTTGCCTTTGATAATGACACATTGAAAAAGGCATGGGGCTAAATAATTAATACCTAATAATCAATAAACCTTTTAAAGTTTTTAATTGTTTTATTTATAAAATATTTTTCAAATGTCGATTATTGTGTGCCAAGAAAAAAGTTATTACGGTGAGACGTTTTTTAAATTGTAAATTTTTTAATGCTACAATGAATAATAAAAACAAGTGCCGGTCGATATGGATATTTTTAGTTGCAATAGTTCAACATGTTTTTTACTGAAGTTATTGATGGGAATGTTCAATTATTCATTTTCTTAAATATTTAACTATTAAAAAATTATTAGTTTATTAATAAAATAAAACTCTTGGGAATTGTTTCACAATTTGTTGGTTTTTATTCTCTCGACTTAAGTTTCAACCATCACGGTTATCGTCAGGAGTTTACAAATCAAAGTTTGATAAAATAGTTGAGAAAATAAAAACCAACAAATTGTGAAACAATTACCAAGCGTTTTATTTTATTAATAAACTATTAATTTTTTAATAGTTAAATATTTATTAATAATGTTTTACCATGTGCCTACCACACAATCAATTCAAAATATTATTTATTTTCCTTCATTTTAATATATCTGAAAGCTTTTTTGTCCTACTTTAAATTTCATAGTAAAATAAACATTGCGCCATCCTTAGGTTATAACCCTGTTAATTTTCACAAATCATTAAAACCTTTTGTTGGTAAAAAACCAAAACAGCGCATAACAGCAAAATGGTGCATTAGCGTCAAACAAAGAATGAATGGGACAAATACTAGTTAATGGGATCTACAAACTTCACAAGGTCGCTTACATTACAAAGGCTTTCTCAACATGCTTCGAAACAGCTATCACGCACTTCTAATCTATCGTAAAAGGTAGTCCAGCTGGTTAGTTGGTTTGCATGTTAAGTGAATGACCTCCTGTCATCGTTCAATACAGTAGACAGGTTCGCTGGCTGGTAATGTTGAGTAACTGTTTAATAGCTGCAGTTTGCCGTTCCTGCGGGTTTATTACTTTGATGTTGCACTTCAATAATTATATGCATACATATGGATGTGATGGATACGTATATGTTTGCGTTCGGGTAATTTCTGAAGTTCGCTAATGTTGAATAAAGGAAAAACGATGTTACGACTAGGTTTAGGCGTGCCCATCGAACGGATTATCCTTTTTCCAGAAGGATTATCCTTCTTTTACACTAACTTACTGTCCTTCCAGCTTCTCTACAATCGAGAAGGACGAAACGGATTTTGTCCCACTTGGATTGGAAAGAAATTTTCTGATTTTAGTATTTCGCTAGTAATACACACGCTTGGACTATCTTTTAGCGTTATAATTAGAGAAGGGCATAATCGAATGATTTTCATAATCAAATGATTACCATTCCAATTTAATAATCGAAAGTTTCATTTGGATAAAATGATTCGGATGTACATATGCGGTAAAAAGTAGTAAGAACGCTATTCGGTTGCTTATCGAATGCTTTCATGAATGAATTCTTGTTCTCATCGTCTTTCCTCGAGTCGCTCGGCAAAAACAGTGTAAACCTTCGGATTCAAATGGTTCTAAACTCGTATGCTTTGTGCTTCAGTACGTTAACCACCATATTTTGTTTATTTACATGCCCAGGATAACTGGTGGTATCTGCTCTAACATAACATTCATTTCTTACAGTAATATTTTTAATTTTATCAGATATTATTACTAATTTTGACCTGAGTAAGATTTCTATAAACCGCGTAGGTTGATACATTTTTTTGTTTTATAAATCACAGTGACGTTTATTCAAAACCGTTTCTGTAACCTGAACAGTATAACAACTAGATGAAGTGTCACTATAACGGAGCCACCCTATATACGTATAGGCGTTAATTTATAAATTTCCTAAAACATTACAGCGGCCGACGTTTCTGCCTTTAAATTTACAAATTTCAACGCTAGAACTTCGAAAGAAAACGACACCAAAAAATTCTGCTTCCAATTTTGTTTTTTTAAAATTAGTTCGAGAAATATAAGGAAACGAACAAAACCATTTTAACTCTCCTAGATACTGATTTTTTAAAACCATTTTGATACCCCTGAGCAACAAAAACGGTTTTTTTGTTAACACCTAGAAATCGAACATTCTCATGAAATTGGTAGTTTCTAATACTTTTACTGGAAATACGGGAAATTATTGATTAACTATTTTATATACTACGCATACAGTGAGTTTTTTTTTATGTATACATATCAGCTATGTATCCATACATATCCATACATATATAAAAGCACAAAGAGTTTTTTTCTCCGGTTCCTCCAGCGGCTACCGCGTCACCAATTTGGACCATTTTTTTAAATGAAAGGTCTCTATCCACAGATGGAACATGAAACATTTTTATATTTTTATTCTACGTCGATTTTGTAATAATAATTATTTTAATTTATAATATATATGAAGGTCGGCTAGACGCGCGTCACTTGGGGCGCTATCTACAATAACGTCGCGTGTCATTATTGCAACTAATGCATCACGTTACTTGACATTTCGCCGGTTCTGTCAATGCTGTCTGTCAGTGCATTGTGTGCTGGGGTAACACTAGTACTTTTATAAAAAAACATATCAATGCATTGTTGTACTGCAATCTATAGGCAACCAACTGTACCGAAAATAATAAAGAGAGAAAGGTTATTCGTCATAGTGTGAGGTTATGTTCAATGAGTATGTTTATGAATAAACGCAAAATTATTTGAATACAAAATTTTTCTAATGAAATTATTATTTTAAAAACATAAAAATATCAACAATGCACAAATTTTATGCTAAATTAAAAAAAACTTATTGCTATTAATTTGACATTAAACAATTTGATTACTGTTTCCACAGTAGACTATTTTTGTCAAAAATTGAAGCTTTGAAATGTAGTGTATAGTTGGTTGCCTACAGATTGCAGTAAAACAATGCATTGACATATTTTTTATAAAAGTATACATAGCTGGTATGTATACAAAAAAGAAAAACTCACTGTTTATTATTTATGACTTATTGGTACAAGCAGGAGTAATAAAACTGCTATCATTGAGAAGGTGTTGAAAAAAACACGTTCTATATTAAAATCTCATTTAAATATTCTTTTTGCTGTAATTGTATACATTCTCTTCAATTCATTTAAATATATAAAGATAAACCACGTTCGTTTCTGATGATAAATTGCTGCATGCGCTATAACTTTTAATTAAGAAAATGGGGTCGCGGTTGGTGGTTGACTGTTTCACACTTTACGTAAATTTAGGTCAGGAGCAATGAAGCGCTGAGAGGGTAGAATATTTGAAGTAGTTGCTGGATGCCATTCCGCAATGCAGTGTAAGGAGTGAGAAGTGGGATACACCTGGGATGAACCAGTTTAGAAATTGTTTAAAGTTTTAAGATTAGGAGAGAAAACGCACACCCTTAGACATTACTTACTATTTCTAATCAAAAGTATTTAGTCTTCAATTCGTATATTTGGCATGATTTAGATTAGTTTTCTGTCCAATGGTTAAAGGACGTTTAAGTTTTAGAAAATACCAAATTTTGCAACGAGTTCATACTTCTTACTTACAATTACAAGTACTTTTGTGCTTATGCAATGTCAAAAGATCTTAGAATTTTTAAATTGTATAAACTTTTTCAACAAATAATAGTTATTTAAGTATCAAGGAATGTAAGGACGTAATAACATCCGAGGTAGGCGAATACGAGCTGAGGCGGAGCCGAAGCTTGTCGCCTGCCGAGGATGTTATTAGTCGATACAATTCGTGTTACTTATTAAATTTTTCACGCTACCGGCAATGTAAGTAGGCCTACAGGTAGAAATTTAATCATATTTTTAAAAGTTCGTTTTGACAGCTGTCATCGGAATTATTTTTTAAAAGCCCCATTATTCTAAGTTGTCTGTGCTTGTTACCATATCAACGAACAGTTAAAATCAATATTATTTTCCTAGGAATGTAAGTGACACTATTAAGTTCCGTCGTCAAGGGTAACTAGTACACGAATGTTATCAGCCATTTACGATCCCTGTAGCTATGGATGTAAGGCCTACTTACATTGCCGGTAGCGTGAAAAATATATTAAAGGTAGGATGGGTGGGTGTGTTTGGGCGCTCCATAACTCCCAAACGGATGGTCCGATTTTGGTGAGTTTTGGAATGTGGGGGTGTATCAAAAATTTTTATAAGAAATAAACTTAAAAAACTACGAAGCCGGAATGCGGAAGTTTAACATGGCTTTTTGGTAGCATTTTTTTAAGTAATGCAATTTTCTAATTCTGAAAACGGAATCTTATAGAAGACCGCAGGGCAAATTAACCATTTTTTTTTCGAACGTTCTAGCTTCAAAACGGCTAATAAGTAACAACGTCTGGTAAAATTCCCATATCGGGTTCTTTCCTGCAGAGAACTTATTGAAAATTGCGGCGGCCGCTACAATCTTTTGAAGATTTTGACATTAACGCTTTATTACTCACTAACGAACTGACAGATCGGAATGAAATATTTTGTCGCAACAGCTCTATACAGGCACAATTTTACTGTGTACAAAAATTTTCAACTATAAAGTGAAAAATTGGATAAAAAATTTAAAAACTTTCAAACAACATTGCTTAAAAACTAGTTTCACGATTTTTTAAAGTTTCGTGGATTAATAGAGCTATAAATGAGCTACAATTTGGTTCGTGTTCAAGTCCGCTAATTTCTCTGTAGCATCTTCTATGCATTTTTGAAAATTCCTACCCGTTTAGCTAATAAACTAGAAACGATAAAAAATTTCTCCTTAGGTTAAATTGCTCAAAGTGATAGTAGAATAAAATTTACAACTTTATTTTTAGGGAAAGCAATATTTGAGGGGGGGGGGAGTTAATTTTTTCGTTACACCCATTTTTTGAACCCGAGGAAATTTTTTCCAAAAAATAATCAAATTGTTTCTAATTATGAGAAACAATTCCTAAAGTATAGGAAAGTCCAGACAAAATGCTTCGCTCATTTGTAGTCAAAATATTGAGGTGGAAAATGTTTGCCATAAAAGTACCTCTCTAATAGGCGAGTTATCCCAAAGCGGAAGAGCTTCATTGAAAAGTGGCATATATTCGATGACCTTGAAACTGATTACAATACATTTCTATACCTAACTTCCGTATAGTGTGGATGATAAAAGAAAACAGGGGAAGTTGTGCGTTGAAGTTGTGTTCCATTAGGCTTACAAATGCCATGTTACGATGGCAAGATTCAATGATGCTGCGACAAGCCCCCCCCCCCACATTATTCTCCAGTTCTGGTCGTCAATATGTTTTGGCTATTTTTTGGCCATTCCCAAGGCATCGCCAACGTTTTCAGTTTTTCTGATGATATGGGCAACGTAGTTATGAAAGCTGAAAATTGTGTGTTGAGCAACATTATTTTAAAAAATTCCAAAACTTTGAAATAAAGATCACTTTACAGTTTCCATGATCTTAAATATTCTTGTACATAGTAACATTGTGTACGTGTCCCCATATTTTTACAATACCAAATTTCTTCCCGATCTGTTAACAACGTTTCTGAGTTATAAGGCATTAAACTGAATATTTAAAAGAATGCAGAGGCTGCCATTTTAAAGCTAGAAAGTTCGTAAAAACCGCAAGTTTTATTTGCACTAAGGTCTTCTATCTGATTCTGTTTTCAGATTTAGAAACTTCAATTACAAAAAGAAAAAAATTGTGTGATCAATGTTACCCAAAGAACATGTTTAACTTCCGTTCCCTGTTTCAATTTTTTTATAAAAACTTTTTTGTCGTTGAATTCGTGATTCCAAAGCGCATAGCAAAATCAGACCAATCGCTTCGGAGATAAGAGAGAACGAAACTATCGCTCAGTCAGAATTTATTAAACACTAACATGGTTAGTCACTTCAACATATAGACTTCAGTATTTATGTCCACCTTGCGTATTTGAGACACGGCGACGTCGCTTCGTAGGGGCACATCTTGAGGGTATTCATGAGCCGAATATAAAATATAACACAATGTGATATAATTTCTTTTAATAACAGATAATACTAAAAAAGCACTGAACAGAGAACATTATTAAAATTTTATTAGAAACAGCATTTATAACTATGGCTGGGATTTTTAAGGACTATAAATTATTAAAAATAGAAAGGCAAAAAAATGGAAAATAGTTAGACGGGTTTATATGAAAAAATGTATTTAATACGCACTGCAATTAGTAGCGAAATTGCTTTTTTACCTTCCTGAAAAACCTAATAAAATAGTACCAAAATAGGCATGAAACGAAAAATTAGTCGTGACAATTTAAATTTTAGCCATAGAAACATATAAATAGACAAAATAATTCAAAATCAAAACTTAGAAAAGGCATTTTAGCAAAAACATGTAAGGTTCAGATTAAAGAACTTTTTCAAAAACGGATAATAATAATATTCACTCTTAGGGGCCTGTAACGTACACAAATAGTAAATAGTATTTACCTAACCACGACCCAATGCAACTGCATTAGCTGCATTGGGGTAGTAACACCACTGTGCACATGTCCTACATCTCGACACACCTTATTTATTGCTTTTTACAGAAATTTAAAAAAAGCGTTGGGCGTAACCCATGGGTTCTGCTAGTCAGCTAGTATATTATTATTTACCAAACTTGGGCGGTTAGAGAAGCAACCAAAAAGTTGTTTTCAGAAGTGCATCATAGCGTTTAGGCACAGATTTGCCAAGTGTATTTGGGTCCACGGAAACATGTTATAATTAATAACTTAATATAATTGCATGTGTGCTTATTTTTGTATATTACTTTCTCAAGATAGGTAATAACTGAAAAAGAAAGTAGCTAAACTCTGCACCTAAAATCATTATGTAATGTAGTACATATTTTTTTTCCGGAAATGATAAACACTGTAATTACGACAAAATGATTATTACCCAACTAAGGAAATTTTCGTTGCCTTTCTAGAACAGACAAAAACCAACAGAAATTCGCAGTTTCCGAAATATTAACTTTTAAAATAGAATTAACGTGTGGGTGTCGTGTTTACGCTGAACATCTGCGTATATCGATTATAGTGGGTAGGTACGTATCGCGATGACATTTTAGAATTTTCATTCATACAAAATTTGCTTCTACTATTTTTGAAATAACAGCGTAATTTATATGTTTAAACAAGATACTGTTAAAATAATTTTATAAAAGGAATTAAACGTACCAATGAAGTAAAATTTACCGTAGGTTTTAATAATTTATTTAGAAATTTACATAATTTAAAGTTAACTATACATATATAAATCTAGGGAGGTCTCTGGGGCTTACATATATGCTAGCAATTATGGTCTGAAGATAATTTTATGTAGATGCAAATAATAAACTGAAAAGCTCTGATTACTTCTAGTTGATTTATTCTGAAACAGCGAAAGTTCCGTTGATTATTATTTACTGTAAAAATCTATATTGATAATTTAGGTGGTTAGAGATAATCAGTTGGCAGATATTTCGGATGCCACATCAACTAAATCGTTATCAAATTCCACAATGCGTGAAGGGAGTAGGCGGGGTATAGCATATGCCTCAACTTTGAAATTACAAGAATTAATGTAATTGGTTGTTAGCCTACACTAATGCATTATTGAAACGAAACTCCTACACACAAAGCATTACAATTTCGTGCGAGGCAAAATACGCAACCATTGTTTGCAGGGGCGAAACAGGTGTCATATTGTTTGAAATAATTGGAATTATTTTCGGTAGTGTTGTAAAGCCATTTACTGTATAACGTATTTAACTAGAGAACAATACCATGGTTAACTATTGTCGACTGCGTCATCATCAGCTCAGGTTTTTGGGGAGAATGTGTGGAATATTTTTGGAGCAACGAGGTGGATGTACATAATACAGAGTTTTAAAAAAATTGGCCAAGCAATGCGCCTAGAATTTCCTATACTTTAAAAATGATTACTTTATTTTTGAAAATATTTTATATCATGCGTAGGTATAGATACGAGGGCGGACTGAAAAGTCTGGTAAAAATGAAACAAGAAATAATTTTTTCGGCCAAAAAACAATTTATTTTTCAACGTAGTCGCCTTTTAAGTCCATACACTTAGTCCAACGTTTATCCAATTTTTCGATCCTTTCCGAACGATATGATTTCCCCAACCCTTCAAATAGGCGTTTTTTGCATCGATGATCTCCTCATTAAGCCCAATTTTTTTCCGCCGAGCCATTTCTTTAAGGTTGGAAACAGGAAATAGTCGCAGGGGGCTAATTCTGGAGAATATGGTGGATGTGGAAGCAATTCGAAGCGTAATTCATGGATTTTGGCCATGGCAACTACACCCGTGCATTGTCTTCATGGAAGAGAACTTTATTCTTCGCCAAATGCGGTCGTTTTTTTTCAAAACGTCGTTGAAACGGTCCCACAAGTTGCAATAATATTCGCTGTTGATCGTTTTTTCCTTTTCAAGGTAATCGATGTGGATTATGCCGCGTGCATCCCATAAAACTGTTGGCCGATAAAACCGCCTTAGCCTTCTTCGACGCATGTTCGCCAGTAGAAATCCACTGTTTAGACTGTTCCTTGGTCTCCGGTGTACAGTGATGGACTCATGCTTCGCCCACAGTTATGAAACAACGCTTTTTATTGCGCTTGAACACCGCCACATGTGTGCGTTTTTGGTTGATTGTGAGCAATCTAATTTCTTTCTGCAATTACTTGCATTTTATAACATGTAAATGTTTAACCGAGCACATACTACTGATATAAGAGAATAACTCTGTAATTTTAGTGATTTTATACAATGTATTTAAGCCTAAGGGGAAAGATGAGTAAAGGAAACTTTAAAAATGTTCAAGTCGTACAACCTTGCTTGCTACTGAATTTTCATTTGCATATATACTCGTAGTCTCATTTTCGATGAAAACACCCCAATATAATTTTAAATGGATTGAAACTTTTTTTTCTAATATGTACTATTGTAGTATACCGTCCAGTTTGAAGATCTACCTTCACATTAAACACAGATTTTCCAAGCAAAACGCCAGCCTTCTACGACAAAAGTTATTCGACAAACATTGTTAAAAAATTATTAGGCTTTTTTTATTAAAAAAAGTTTTATGAAGTAATAAGAAGCCCAGAATCATTAGTTAAAGATACATCGAAAGTTTCTCTGAAAACAAAATTTTTTGCGAAAAAACCAAAATCGAATATTTTGGAAAATATTAAAAAATTTTCTTTTCAAAGAAACTTTTGATATATTCATAATTAATGATTCTGAGCAACTTTTTTTTAATTAACTTTTTTTTGTTAACTTTTTTTTGATAAAATAATGCCTAATATTTTATTAGCTTTTTTGCATATTATTTTTTTATCATACAAGGCTGTTTTTTCCTTTGGGAAAATATAGTGTGGATGACGCCTCTAAAGACGAAAGTACTAGACCAATTTTATAAAATTTTAAATGAAGAGGTCTACTGAAAATTGTGGTTCTAGTTAAGCAGCTTTTCAAAAAAGTCCGAAGCCGGAAGCGGAAGTCAAACATGTTTTTTCGGTAGCGTTTTTTTCCAAAATAAATTTTTTGAAATTGGAACATAGGATCTGAGAGAAGAACTTAAGGCAAATTGAAAATGTTTTTACCGAACTCTTTAGCTTCCAAATGGCGACCGCTATGATTTTTTTTAAATCTCGACTTTAACGCCCATTTACTCAAAAAGTTGTTATCTGATCGGGATGAGCTACAACTTGTTTGAGAGCCCTCTGTGGGTAGTATATGATAAAATGAAACTAATTTCGAAAATTTAAAAACGATTTTTTCACAATTTTGACAATTTTTGAAAAATTACCAAACACGGTAAAACCGTTTAAGTTGCTATAACCGAAAATTGACTACAATCTATGTTTTGGCGAAAGCTACAATTTCACTGTGGCGCTTTCTACGAATTTTTAAAAATCGACATTGTGTAGTCTTTATTTATTAGGCGGGGTCCGATAATAGCTATTTATGTAACAAGTAAGGAAATTAAGGGTAATTATTTTAAGAATGTGAAAGTTGCAACCCGAGCCGCTAGGCGAGTGTTGTAATCACATGTGTGAAATATTTAGTCGTTTTCCTTACGTGTTGTATACAAAATTTTTTTCTACTTCCGTTTGAATAAATGAGAAAATTCATTTGAAATTCTGCATTTTTAACATTTTCATGACACACATAAACCAATTCGAAAAATCAAAATTGTCTACGCCAGTTTTGACCAAATGATCTTATTATTTTACTGAGTGAAATAATAAAGTTCATTACCTAACTCAAACCAGTGAAATAAAGTGTCGACTACCTACAGGAAATTTTTTTTCGCAGAGTTGCTCATCATGACTGGTAGAACTAAAATCTAATGATAGTTTTTAGATACTTTTTTTTATACTTGGTGGGGCTACCGTAGAAAAAGTAAATTTCAAAATTTAAAATTTTCAAAATAATATTTGTCAAAAACTGGCCATACGTTTTTTTAAAACTTTGTAGTCTTATACAGGCAACATGGAACATTTTGCTGAATACCGTAATTTCACTGTGGCACCTTCTATGAATTTTTGAAAATTATAAATTGGTACCTCTTTATTTATTAAACGGGATACAATAAATAACTTCTCCTTAAGAAGAATTATTTATCTTGAGCAGTACAACTAAAATCTAATGTCAGTTTTCAGAAAAATTTATATATGGTAGGGCTACACGTCCTCCCTCTAATTTTTCGATTAACGAAATTAGGATTTGGTTGCCTACCGTAGAAAATCTAAATTCTTGTTATTAGTGATTAAAAAACAATTCAGTTCAAAAATTTTTGGACTGGGACAAGTTATGATCCGAGCATGCCTATATAATTTGTTTTTTCTACGAGTATTTTAGAATATAAGCATTCTGATACAATTTTTAATTACGGAATAACTTACATTCTACACTTGTTATAGAGTATTTCATTCTAACACACTAACACATTCTAAGCCTGTTCTGAATAATAAAGGTTGCGTCTCTCGTCTATCAACTGTTTTTATGTTTTGTTGACAGTTGCAAACAAAACGTATTTTAGCAACAAAATTTAAAATTATCTTGTTTTCTAAATTTAATGACCTACATAATTTATAGTCGTAGAAAAATTATAGTCTGTAATACGTTTGGAATGGCTATTCCGCAATCGCCTTTCGGCTCAGATGACTAACTTTCCACTCGTGCAGTATGTATATGCCATATTCCAAACTTATTACAGAATTTACTATTCTTAGAAATCTACCAGTCGGTGAAATGTACAGAGCTATAATTATAAAATTGACACTTTTGCAAATACACTAAGTATTAATTATGGGAAAGTCCACTCGAAGTGAAAATGAAATGAAATTTAAATCTACATTTAGAAAAAATAAAGGTTATTCAACGCTGCAGAATTTTTACAAAGAACTTATAAAATATAATTAAAAATAAGAGCACGGAACACACATGTATCTCTTCTTTAAAATAATTAATAATGCCTAAAAATACAAACTGTCCACTGTGCTCAGTATTAGTCTATTTTTACTCGGCACAGAATCGCATATTTATTTAAAACCTTTTTTAAGAGTAAAATACAAGAGCTTAGCTTGTTTCGATTTTACAATATAGTTGGCCGTGTTTAAAAGCTTTTATATTTTACATTTTTGCTATTAAACTAAATCATCGCGTAAAGTTGTTAAAAACCATCACTAATAGTTGAGGGGTATTTCAAAATATAAAAATGTTCGCTTTATTTTGCAAAATTAATTAAAGTGCCGTGCATTGGGAGCCGGAGACGTTTTTTTCTGACCAGTTATTCTCTTGAAGCTTATATAGTTTTTGTTAAACCTTTTTTTTTAAATAGTTATACAAATTTCGTAAGCATTTTAAAGTTTTCTAAAAAAATGTAAATGTATTTCAAGACTTGTCAAGTTGCTAGAATTTAAAAAATGTTTAAGCTTGTTTAACGTGAAGTCACAGTCACGCAGAAATAAAGCCGCGTGTCGTGATTAAAAGAGATTTTTACTATGTCTGTTGCCCCGTTGAAATACTAAATAAAAAAAATTATATCAAAGACCAACCGCATTGCTCTAAGTACAAGTAATTATTCTAATACAATTATAGCATATATTACTGACCTGCAAATTGACTTGTTTCAATTTACTACTTCCAAAAATTCAAAGAATCAAAGCTTTGTATTCGTTGAATAACAAACACCATTAGGTATCGTAAAAGTAAAATAAATTTAATTCTACACGGTATATTTATCGTTCACATTTGTCGTTGACGTATATATACTCTAGCAATTTTATTAATTCAATAAACGGAACGAAACGGAATTCCCCCGGAAATTTCGATCAAACAAAAACGTAAAAAGTGGTTCCGCCCGGGATCGAACCGGGGACCTTCTGCGTGTAAAGCAGACGTGATAACCGCTACACTACGGAACCTGCTACGAAACAAATCTAATCTAGATATGACGTGGATGTAATAGCACTTCTATTATAACACTGGTTTGCACACAAATGAAAAGCTCGGATTAAAGTAGCAATCGGAGACTGATGGTTGTGAAAGCTAACGCAAGCTCTTATCCGGCCCAGATGACGGATAGCCCTGTGTACCTACTAAAAGCTGCGTCTGAGAGATCATTTACTGTCCTCTCCTTGAGATGTTTCTTAAAAATTTCACATTTTTATTGCACAAAATATTATATACAATATGTATAATAGTACAGAGCGAGCAGTGGTGTCACTCAATCGGTTTTCACCGACTGCACCAGTATCTGGGGAAACGGGGTATTAAAATATTAAATAAAACGAAGTAGACCTATGCTGATTAGTTTTCATTATCACATATTATTTATTACAGGTACTGTAATAATTTGTGAATTGGTAGACATTGTATTTTTTTCTACTTTCAACTATGCTTGACCAGGAAGTCTCTTTTAAGCCGGTGGCGCTGTTTGCCTTCCCAAAAGTACTCTGTCTGAAATTGGTTTTTAATCAATTAGGTTATTAGTGAATGAGGTTGACACCACAAGTCTATATTAATATTTTTGAACACCAGACATCTCCGAGCTTGGGCAAAAAATTAAAAAGAAAGTTCTATGTGAAACGTATCTTCATGAATCATGCTTTCACACTCTTTGCTTAAAATTAACATTTGTCAGTTTGTCTAACAACAGAGTTCTACGAATCCACGATATTCTCAATTGCTGCAAGCCTACCTGCCCAAATGCAAGGCTAAGTTTAAGTTTTCAGCACACTGAGTTGCTTACGAGGAGATTTGAGCGGGAATTTTAAACGGTTAGGTGTTGATGAGATTACGAATGTTCGAAAATTCATTGTCAAGTGCCAGAAAGCGGAAGCGGAAGCGGAAGCGGAAATTTTTTTCAGAAATTTAGTTTCCTGAAAACAAAACGGAATCTTATAGAAGACCTTAAAGTAAATATAACTTTTTTTTGTGAACTGTGTAGCCGTAAAATGGTGCCCGATACGATTTTTTTTAAATATTTATTTTATTGCCTCTATACTCAAATCAAACATTACAGTGTATAAAGTTCAAGTGTGAAAGTTTAATGTGATAAGAAGTGCAAGGACGGCTACCTTGTACTTATTCAAAACAGCCATGGAAACGTCGCAAGACGCCCTTTGTTCCCTTGGAACCATAGGAAGGAAGAAGAAGAAGATACTCAAAAACGAGTTAACAGATCGGGATCAAATGTTTTACCGTAATAGCCCTGTACAGGCATGTTGTTACTAAGCAGAAAAACTTTCGAAAATACAAACTAGGAAGTAAGATGTATTATCAAACTTTTGAACGTTTTTACAAAGTATTCTTCAAAAACTGACTTCACTACACGATTACTTTTTAATTTGTTAGGCTAATAGAGCTAAGGATGAGCTACAATTTGGTTTGCCCCTAGTACGCTAATTCCTCTGTGACACCTTCTATGAATTTTTGAAAATATAAAATTTCTACCCTTTTAGTTAATAAACGAGGGCTGATAAACAATTTATTTTTAGGCTACATTGCTCATGAGTGATACTCGACTAAAATTATCAATTTAATTTTTAAGTATATTTTTTGCAGAGGAATTTTCCTTTCGATCTTAGTTTTGTCAAATGATGTCAATCTTTTTCCAAAAAAAAAAACAAAAAATTGTATTCTTTTCCTCTCCCTCTGAAGCCTGCAAGAGTCCCATTCGTTTAACGAAGTGTATAAGTATCACGACGGCGCGTGACCGAACTGTACAGCTACCTGTTGAAATGAGCCGACCTTTGCTTCACTACTATCTCTATTTTACTTTGCTTTTGAATGTAAATAACATGT
Source organism: Ctenicera cuprea (assembly GCA_958336395.1). NCBI lineage: Eukaryota > Metazoa > Arthropoda > Insecta > Coleoptera > Elateridae > Ctenicera > Ctenicera cuprea. The sequence continues at coordinate 27,739,277 of OY284490.1, forward strand.
AACAATTTCTACGGTATAGAAAAGAACAGGTGAAGTGCGTCGCCCATTGTTCTATGTATAATAAAAAGAGACGCAGTTATATTACGCTTGCTGTAAATACTTGGAAAGCAAACTTCATTGGCCCCTGATGAACAAAGACGGAAATTGAGTTGCATATATTTTATAAGTACATATCAAGCTAATTGGCTGTCGGTTTTTAAAATAATAATTTGTCAAAATTGCAATATTCCGGCTAAATAAGTATTGTAATCTACCCCATTACCGTACTTTACGCTACCATGTTAAATATTAAGCTAGCAAGCAAGCTAGTTAGGTTAGTTTTAAAAAGTTAAGTGATCGTTTTGGCAAAGTCACGCATTTGTACTAAGAAAACTGTTTTGTTTTGTTTCGATTATCGGTATTCCGATTAAATAGACTTTTGTTGTGCTGGAAAATTTGGTTGGTTCTTCCGGATTTTTTTTGTTGATCTACTCGGTCGATAATAATATTCCTCAGAGGATGTGAATGCAGTTTAAAGGCAAAATATTTTGTACGGGAGGTCAAGCATATTGGAACTTATCTCCCCGACATCTGGAAGAAAAAAAGACTCGACTTCGCAGATAAGATTTCTTATTTATCTTTGGGCTATTTGTGGTGCATCAAATATTGATATTTATTCATGCACATTGTTGATTATTATTATTCATGTACATTGTTAAGCGATTTAAAGCCTAATTAATTAATCAACCTGCTCGTTATCTATGTTTGTTATTTAGAATTACATGTATCTATGTGTACAAATAGACATTGTAAGCCCATATAGCTACACATGTGTGGTAAAACATTGTTGTGATGAAACTTACTTATCTCGCTTTTTTGTATTATTCACTGCCAATCTAACTATTGCGCTATAGCTCTAGGGTGCCGGGCCAAAAAAGGCGCCGGGCCCGAAAAAGCGCCGGACGATGCCTTATTATAAAATATAAAATATATCTTTATTTATAACTTCCAGCTTTACTTCGTTAAAGTCCATATTTAATGAGTATCTGTATATAAAATACTTAATTACTTTAACAATATCTAAATGTTGTTAAAGTAATTAAGTATTTTATATACAGATACTCATTATAAAATATATTGTTTTAAATAGTAATGCTTTACGGTACTACACTAAACAAAAATGTCTTTTTAGCTAGGTATATATTTGTTTTTTTTCAATTTTTTACAATAATCCCTTTAGTGGATCACAAATATGTTGGTGCGCCCACTAGTGGAAGCTAGGCATAGACTGCGCAAGTATTACTATCAATCTACCAGGTCGGTAGACAAAACACATCTAGTCTGGTTATAAGAAAGTGTGAGTGCGCCTGCGTTGAGTAGGCATTTGTGTAAAAATTGAGTAGAAAGTGTCCGCTAATGTTCGAGAATGATACGTACCGCCGTCTATTGCCCGTCTTCAGACTCGCGTATGAACGTGTACTGTATCAGTTGTGCCGTTGTGTGAACTAGTGGTGGTTTGTCTGAATGTTACGGTGTCCAGAAATAGCGTCCCTGGAAAACACAGCTCCGAAAAAACCGCGAAATCATAATCTCCGGAAGAAAAGTCCCCTGGAAACATCTTGGGTTAAACACATCCCCGTCTTCACAGTTTTCGTATGTAACGGGTGTCCAGAAAGTCTTTCAGTCTTGGGCGGCTATGGACTGTATAACGTATGTCTTTGGATATCTTTGTCGAAATTCTTGTTTACGCGCATTGATGGAATAATTCCAATTTCCGTTTTCTAATTGTTGGCATTGCTAAAATAAGATTTCGCAATAAAGGTTTTTTGTTCTTGCGTAAACATTTTATAACAAAAAATATGCAGAAAGTAAATAACTCAAAATAAAAACCTTTCAATTTAAATTGACTTTGACATGCGTTATACAATCCACAGCTGACTGAAAGACTTTCTGGACACCCGTTACAACAAATTCTGTTAGATAGTGACATTGTGTTCCTCTAGGACTATTTTAATACCAAACTTCATCCCGACCTGTGAACTCGTTTTTAAGCAATAATGCGTTAAAGTGAAAAGTTTCAAAAAATCGTATCGGCCGCCATTTTGACGTTAAAAAGTCAGGAAAGAAAGAGTTGAATATGCCCTAAGGTCTTCTATCAAATTCCGTTTCCAGTTTCAGAAAATTTGTTTTTCGATATAAATGCTACCAAAAAAATGTCTAACTTCATGTTCCAATTTCGAATTTTTAAAAAATTTATTATGACGTTTTTGTTTTATTTTGAATGTTTTGACATTTCGAGGCTCATCGAAACCGCACGGGAGTTATAACGTGCGACCCACACGCACACATACAAACCCACCCATACATTAAACAGACATTATTTTATTAAAAATTACTTTTTCGAGTTCCTGAAGGTCGAACATATGTACCTTTTTATCAAGGATTTTTTCGGACTTTTTTTTGGGCTTTTGTTTTCCTGGAGCTTTTTTTCCATGGACCTTTTTTTCGGGGATTTTTTCCGGGGCTGTATTTTACAGGGATGTTTTATTCTACATTAGAATATTACCACTGCTGTTAGGGCGCTACAAATTCTTAACCCAGGACGGCCTTGGTATTATTGTTATTTTGTGTGTTTTTTCCAATTAGTTGAATTAAATTTTTGTTTATATCTAATTTCTTTGATTTTCATTTATACTGTTCTGGATAAAAACCACGTGGCACCCAGATAATAAAAGCAGAAGTAAAACCACAACTGCTCTTCACCACATATCAACTACTGAATCAAAATTAACAGCAAGAGAGCATTGCAATGTACTCACTCACTCAAGAACTCCGTTTTAGGGTTGCTTTATTAGGCCGGTATCCAATGCTGCACCATTGTACCTATTTTTTTCATGCTACGATTCTTAAGATTCAAACGATCTAGGGCGGAGGTTTTACTTGTAGATACTTGCAGTTATAGATTTTAAATATACATTCCTAACACATTAATACACAACTGTTTTGAATTTAGTTGTTAAAATTCTGTAAAAATGCGGTTTGAAAATCTCAATCTAAATGATAGCTAGTGGCGTAACTTCAGATTTTGGGCCCGAGGGCAAGATACCTGAAGGGCCCTGGTTTCATCCTCAAAAAAACTTCAATAATAAAGTACTTGATATTAAGAACAGTTTCTTCAATAGGAAAAAAATTATTTGCAGTCTAGTAAATGAAAATAAATATATTAAAGCCGTCTAATTAAGATAGGCAAATCTTAAATTTTCTGAAGTTAATGTATCAGGGTCGGTACCAAAAAGTGTGGGTGTTGTGTTATTACTAAATATAATCTCACTTCAGTATTTTTCATTATAGAGGTACATACTTACATGGAATTTAAAACGTTTTTTGTTGAACATAAAAATTAGGACTGTCGAAAATCAAAAATTTTTATTGGAAAAACTTCGCAATAGAGAAATAAATAAAAAATTAAAACTCGTGGCTCGTGGCAAGACACCTAAGGCCCGGGTACGGGGGCCGCTGCCCCCTCTGCCCCATGGTAGTTACGCCACTGATGGTAGCCCATATTGTAGATTTTTATTTGTTTTGTAACCTACGAACTTTTAAAACATCCATACAAATATAAAAGCACAAAGGGTTTTTTTCTCCGGTTCCTCCAGCGGCTACAGCTTCACCAATTTGGGCCATTTTTTTTTTAAATGAAATGTCTCTATCCACAGATAGAACATGAAACATTTTTATATTTTTATTCTACGTCGATTTTTTAATAATAATTATTTTAATTTATAATATATATGAAGGTCGGCTAGACGCGCATCACTTGGGCGCCATCTACAATAACGTCGCGTGTCATTATTGGAACTAATGCATCACGTGACTTGACATTTCGCCGGTTCTGTCAACGCTGTCTGTCAGTGCATTGTGTGCTGGGGTAACACTAGTTTATTTTTAATATTCACTTACGGAATGCGTATCTGTTTATTTCCAAAGTATCGGTGTAATGTGTAAGACAAGTCTGTCAAATAGTCTGCCTAATAAAATTTATTTGTCAGCTTTATGTTATAAAAAGTTATCAGTGACTTATCTAGACGATTAAAACGATCCATAGCGAGATATTGCTTAATTTATTTAGTTAGCCATATTAATTTTGGACTAAAGGTCGACAAGCAATTCATTCTGTTTTTTAAATTTGTGTTGTAAACAAGATGTCACCTACAATAATGTTATCAACGTTCACTATTTATCATAACTTCCTTAATCTAATTATTGTGATACAGCATCCTTTCTGCCAATGATCGGCTCCTAAATAAGAACAAACATTTACCAAAGTTGCAGCAATATTTTGCGTTTTATATTAAAATTGTCCAACCCAAATAAATCTATACAGCATTTTTTAATTTCACTTTAGTTTGCAAATTTTTGCCATTGTAAATTAATAAAATTCCAAAACTCACAAGCCATGCTAGTGTCGAAACTCCCCAAATTCCGTAAAAATGAATATCGCTCCAGTCTTTTTATAAATACCTACCCACTGCCACTCATAGATTTCGATTACAGAGTTTGCTATTTTATTATTTGCTATTTTGTTATGTACAGTGTTGAGATAAAATCATTCGTCCATTGTTTGCGCTTTCATGCCTGGGTTGTATTTATTTAATCAATAAATACAGTTTATTTAATTTATAAAAAATACAACTCAGAATTGCCTACTGTTAAATAATCGAAGTCGCTTAGTTTAAACAATTAAACAGAAACGTTTTTACGCCTGTTCTAAAAGAAATTGACAGAAATACAGACCGCAAGTTATTTTTCCTGAAAATATTTAGAACTATATTTAAAAGACATTTATTTTGGAACCAATTGGATTTTATTAAACTTACGTATTGTATCCAATAGAAAAACGTCTTGCTTGGCATTTTGTATATATTATCACTTTATTAACTGGAAGACTGAATTGACGTTTTAGCATCACTTGATTGTTTTTCGAATTCATTTTCGTTTGTAATTCCGCACCGAGCAAATCAACTGAATCTCACCAAAACGGCGAGGGCACTAAATATGAATGTAGATCACATTATCAAGCGACGGCCAGGCAAGGTTAAGCTTGATATGGAAAATGGTATCAGAATTAATGTTGCTATCAGTTGTTTAATTAATAAACAAAATATTAATAAAAAGAAAAACTATATTGTAGGCTGAGGAAGTTTCATATGTTTTATTTTTGCCTTTATGAAAAACCCAATTCATAGTAATCTTAATTAAATTATCTGTCATAAAATTTTAAAACAACTAATATTAATTGACCTAACAAATGGATGCTGCAAGTAATAAGACTATGGCGAAGTAAAGGTAGAAAGATACTGCGTACATAGGCAACTCTTATAACGTTTACAACGAAGCAAATTTAATTTTGCAAAAAATATATTTTAATATAAGTGGGAAAGAATGTAATAAAACAGAAAAGTTGCAGACCATTGAAATACAAGTTATCATTAAGAAAAAAACCGTTGTAGAGATATTAAACTTTATTTTCAATAAATAAACAATATTCTACTCCACACAAATTAAATTGTTCAAATGCAACCCTCTAGTGAGATACAACGATATCGATTACTTTTTGCTACTCGGATTTCTGTAGTTTTCCTAACCCTTGAAGACTACGAATACCGATACTATGCTAAGTTATTTTAAAACTCCATTTGCACCTATAGGCAACTAAAATGTTTCGACAAACTTTGAAGTGTCCGTCTATTATAAATATAGATTCAAAAGCGCTTCTTTACGGAGCTACAACCTCCTGAATGGAACAGTCTTAACATTTAGCTCAGTTAAAGTAAATAGATGAGCAATTATAAGAAAAAATTAATAAAGCAAAAATAAAACCGTTTAATTCTCATAAGAACTTTTTTGTAGCCTAAATTTGCATTTCGAATCTGAAAATTACATCAGCGAAGTAGAAACGTATCTTAAGCATGGTGAATATCACCGTGATTTCCTATTCGCCAGGCTTAAGACACGTGTTTACTTCGATGCTGGTATTTTCAAATTCGTTGTGGTTCTTCTCTTGTTCTACTGATGATGACTGCTTAGCAGTCGAAATGTACATTAATAGTACAAAAAGTTCTTATAAGAATTAAAGGGTTTTATTTTTGCTTTATTTAACTTAGTATTTCTACTAATTTTGGGTTGATTAAGTCTCATATGTGGAAGTCACGTGATATTTTCTTCCAAATATTTTAGATCTTTACAACTTTTAAACTTTTAATTATTAAAATCTTAATCTCCATACAAAAATACGCAAAAAGTTACTCTTGTTGAATGCCACCAAATTTAACAGTTTTCGACATAATTCAATGTTTTTGTCAAATCGAGTTGCCATGAAAGGCTAAGCGTTTTCTTAAGATGCCTAAATAGTTTCCACAAACTTTGAGGTTAAGTTCTACACATCAAAACAATGAAAAAATTTGTAAAACATGGTACCAGAAACGCTTCGCTACGGAGTGTTATTATGTAGAATAACACTTTAAAGTTTGGCGAAACATTTTAGCTACACTCGCCTCACAAAAAGAAAGAAACTTCAATTCTGCAAAGGCAGAGATACCTACTCTGGATTCGCCTTCGCTATGTTTAATTCTTTAAAATTGGTTAAATTCAGCAATCCAAGTTATACACCTTTTCAGGGAGGGGGGGGGGGTATAATTAAATTGCAGACGCTTTAATAAAAATATTGGTTGTTTATAATAAACTTACCCATCAAGGTGAGCAGGGTCAAGATGGTGCTTCAGATCCTCCAGGTCGCTGGCATTATCACTGCTAGGGGGGTCTTCCACTACAAGTGGCGCTGGTGGAGGCCTACAATCAAAATTTGCTATTATCTAAAGATTTAATAAAACCAATTTAAGCTTTTTATTCAAATACTTTCTTATACTAAGTGATCCATCCACAAAGAAATACGTTAGAGCAGGCCTTAACCACCGTGCGTCACCTATTGGTTATATTTAGAAAACAAAACAATTACAATACAGGGTGTGCATAAATTGGCGAAAGAACTACATGTGGCGATGTTGGTCGAAAATCTTAATACCAAAATGTTGGACAATGCTTCCTCTGTCCTCTGGAACCATTTTAAAGGAACGTAGATTTGACAACATTGGATCCACACACCACAGGTGTTTTGTTATAATGCACAGTAACTAAGGATCATTGAACTAAAATCCATTGTTAGTGAACGAATATTGTTTTACAATGCTGAAAGAAAAAGAAGATGAATACTTCAACAATATTTAAATCTTATACGTATTTCTATATGCTGAAATACGTATAAGGTTATAATAAATAAATATTATGGACGCTATAAAGTATTTTATTAATATATCGCTGATTAAAATAGTTTTCAAAATATGAAAGATTAAAGATTGTTGAAGTATAGGAAAGTCCAGGTGAAGTGCTTCGCCCGTTATTAGCAAGTAAAACCGTAAAGAAACGCTTACTTCTAGCGAAAGGAAAATAAATTTCACAGAAGCTTCATTAAGGTAAATATTTGACAGTTTCCTTCTAGTAGATGATTTCAGAGTTACGTATTTGTTGTTGAACTAATAATTTGGAACATTAACGTTGATTCTAGTAGTTATTTCCTAGCATCATTATTAACTAGGCATAATTGCTCATTGTATAACGTCAAAAAGTGAGAGAATACTTAAAATTGTAAGGCACTGAGTAAATGGTAAATACCCACAGCCTCGCCGATCTGTAGCAAACATAATAATAACATGTCTCAATATTTTGGAGATTTGCAAAGCAATTTAATGACAGATTTAGTTACATAAAAACATCTATCTATCATCTATCAAATATTCTCCAGTAATTTAATACTAACAAAGCCTAATTATACAGTATGTGTCCGTAAATATACACTGTGTCCATAAAGTAACCTCCCCCCCAACTAACTTTTGAACGACTTGATATTTTTCTACAAAATTTGGTGTGCTGTAATGGGAAATACTATGGGAAATACTATGGGAATACTATTTTTCAGACCAAAAATAAAATTTTGTATCATCCAAAATGGCGACTGGGCGCCATTTTGAATTTTTTTTTAAATAGAAAGGGGGGTCGAGTGACACCTAATAGGAAAGGTCTTTTAATTCTGCAGCTGATCCTTAAGTTTCAAAGAAAAGTATTCAGCCAGAACAAAATGACAATGTTTGAAGGTAAAGAAGTCTATATAAAAAAACTAAGAATTAAAGCTTAAATTAATTAAATTAAGTGTTCGAAATGTTTACTATTCACTTCTTGGCACATAAAATGTCGGTTAGGAAATTCCTGCCTTACATTTTCATAAGTTGCTGGAGTGATAATTCTGCAAACTTCTGTAATGCGTTGCTCCAGTTCTTCAATTGTTTCTGGACGGATTTTGTACACTTTCCATTTCAGATATTCCCATACAAAAAATCTAAGAAAGTTAAATGTGGGGAGTGAGCCGGCTATTCTACAGGCCCCCGCCTAACAATCGATCTGCCAAAAAAATGTCCGTTGAGAAAGTCAGAAACAGGCCTATAATAATGAGGCGGCGCACCGTCTTGTTGGAACATAACGTTTTCAATATTATTTCAAGCCACCTGAGATATTTCTGGGAAAATTTAGTCCTGCAAATGAAAAAATGGACTACTGGATAAGAAAATCAAAACAATTTTGAACTGAGTGAGTCCATTGGTTTACAATCCGCCATTTTGTTATGGTTCAATATTTTTCTTTGAAATTCTAGGATCAAACGCAGAACTAAAAGACCTTTCAAATGAGGCGTCACTCGACCCTGGATAAAAAAATCAAAACAATTTTTAATTGAGTGAGTCCATTTGTTTAAAATCCGCCATTTTGTTATGGCTTAATATTTTTTTTTGAAACTCTAGGATCAGACGCAGAATTAAAAGACCTTTCAAATGAGGTGTCATTCGACCCCCTTTCTATTTAAAAAAAATTGAAAATGGCGCCCAGTCGCCATTTTGGATGATACAAAATTCTAATATAGTCTGAAAAATAGTATTTAATTTCCAATTACAGCACACCAAATTTTGTAGAAAAATATCAAGTCGTTCAAAAGTTAGTTGGGGGGGGGGGGGTTACTTTATGGACACAGTGTATATGATAATTCCAAAAATAAATTAATTACGGACAAGAATTTTGTTCAATAAACCCAATCGATTTAGCGCCTTAACCATCAAAAGTAGGTATTTGGTTGCGTAACTTGATTGCATCTTTAGAAGCATTAATAGATAAGATAGTAATTATTTTTATGATTTCATAATTACACTTTCAGTGGCAAACAGCCATCAATATCTGCGTTACAAATTTTATGGAGGCCATGCAATTGATGCAATTACCATTATGGTCGATAATTTCAAAATTCGAATCAATTGGGTCGATCGAGTACTCGAAGTTTAAGCTAATAAATAAAAAAAAAACTAACAACGTATTGTGTAATTACTGGCATGTCCCTGAAGAGGTAACCGTGATTCTTAGAAATGCACTAAAAGGTATAGGTTGCACAATGGTTGCACGCAAGACATAGTTTGCAGCTGCAGCCCTCTTTTCTTATGGTTAAATATTTGGTGTTGACAATTTTTATTGCATTTTGAACACCTGCATAAAAGAGCGGAATTTATACGTAAAAGCTTTTTGCAGATAAAAACAAGCAATAAACTTCAAGAGGGTTGTTTATTGAATACTTGCCCTTTATTGAATAATTGGCGATGACAGGGTTTTTATTTATGACAGCTTTTAAGGAAACATGCATGTGCATTTCCCATACAATACAGTATCTATCTCATGCTGGTTTTATGAGTTTCGAATTGCTTCACGATGCAATATACACTATACTAGTTGTGTAAAAATGGTGAAAGAACTACACGTGGCGATGTTGGTCATAAAATTCTGAGTCGAAAATCTTAATACCAAAATGTTGGACAATACATTTGACAACATTGGATCCACACACCACAGGTGTTTTGTTATAATGCACGGTAACTAAGGATCATTGAACGTAAAATTCATTGTTAGTGAACGAATATTGTTTTACAAATGCTGCCATATGTATTTTTTACAATAATACGTTAACGAAGAAATGTTTAAAACACGCTTTTGGGGCTGAAAAACAACATCTATGAAAAAATATTTATTACAATTCTTATTTCTTCTAATTTGCAGCTCTTTCTGTCAACAGATAATGAATTAAAACACCTATTAAAAGACTTCATTTTCAAACTTTGAAAACCTCGTGCATACCCAGGAAGCATGGTACAATATTTTGGTATTAAGATTTTCGACTCAGAATTTTATGACCAACATCGCCACTTGTAGTTCTTCCGCCAATTTATACACACCCTGTATATCTAAGATGTGACGCCGCTGGTCAAGGCCTGCTCTAATATATCATTTTGTGGACCACTTGGTATTATTGTTTTTTAACTCTTATATTGCTCTATGAACATATTAAGGACGTCCATTGTCCTTTTACCAGCATGTTGTGAAAGCTTGCTAATTGTAACAAAGGTTTTGGTAAAATAGGATAAATTATAAGAATTTACTAAAAGTGTAGATAGAATAATCAAAAAAGGTAATATTACAATAATTTCAGTACAACAATTAACTATCAATAAAGAATGCATTCTTATTCTTAGAAACAAGTAAATATTTTTTCCATTCACTTATTTATTAAGATGGCAATTTTAACGTTTACATACAATACATGCACACCCATTATGATTGGGAAACATTCAGTTTTGAGATTTTGACGAAAAACGAGACCCTTAGGAACCTCAGGTAATTTGCTTTATTAAATGTCTGTGCCTAAGATACGAATCGAAATCTCTAATAAGTAGGGACTTTAATGAGGTTTTGAATACCCACGTAAGCATAATGAATATTATCAGGAAACGAGTAAAAATACGGAAACGGAAACGGAAACGGAGGTTAGATCAGTTATTTTGGTATCATAAATCACATACACAATTTTGTAGATTAATTTTAAAACAAATCACCAATTTTCTTCCAAATTCTCTTATAATTATAAAATGAGGACCTTCATGATATTTCGAAAATTTTGCCGTTTCCGCAAAAATGCCGGCGCATACTAATTTTTTTTTGGTAATTTAAGTACCTTTACATAAATTGTTATCTATATATTATACAGTGACCGACAAAATGTTCGCAACGTATGGGGAAAATTTTTATTATTAAAACTTTCCTAAACCTAATTTTGGGATCGCTTCTGCATCTTAGATAACCCAAAAATTGATTTAGACATAGGTCACATAACTTCCGGTTTGGCGCGAAATTCAAAAACATTAAATACGTTAGCAAAAAATCGCCTTGTTTATTAAAATATCAAAAAAAATTTATGAGAAAAAAGTGTTCTAAATACAATTCCAATGCCATGTGCAAAGTTTGGAACAAAAACAATAATGAATTCAAAATAGCGATTTTTTTTTAAAATTAATTATATTAAATCACCAAATTCCAATTGTTTTGTATAGAATGAATTGATTTCACCGAAATTTATTTGTCATAATCGAACACCAATTTTTTTAGCACACTTGCAAGAACTGATTCAAAAACATTGTTTTTCGTTAGGTACTTGCTTGTTACAACGGTTTGTTCCTAATGGTCAGTGCAGTTTTTTAATATTATTTATGTGCTAGTATGCCTAAAAAAGCTTAATATTTGTGATTCTGACGCATACTGGCACAGAAATAATATTAAAAAACTGCAATGGCTATTAGGAGCAAACCATTACAACAAGCAGGTACGTCACGAAAAACGATTTTTTCGATTTAGTTCTTCCAAGAGTGCTGCAAACAAAATTTGTGTTCGATTATGACCTAAATAAATGAATTTTACCGGAATCAATTCATTCCAAAGAAAATATGGGGATTTGGTGATTTATCATAAAATATTAAAAATAACGATAATTTTAATTTATAAAAATTTTTGTTTCAAACTTAGCACATGGCATTAGAATTGGATTTTGAACAGTTTTTTAATATTTTTTTAATAAATAAAGCGATGTTTCGCCAAAATATGTAATTTTATTGAATTTTTTGCCTAACCTGAAGTCTTGTAACCTATGCCTAAATCTATTTTTATGTTATCTGATATGCAAGAGCGATACCTAAAATAAGTTGGAAAATTCTAATAATAAAAATATTCCCCATATATTATGTTGCGAACATTTTGCTTCCGCAGCCGGTGTCAATGGCATTTAGGCTTCCGGTTTGGTAACCCTTCATTGGTGGTGCTGCTGCTGCCGACGTTTTGTTCATGGTGACACCGGAAATCTTCAGAGTGGTTCAATGTCTTGCTGCTGCTAATGGAATACATACGAGTTGAAGATCAGGGGACGAAAGGTCGGCAGTTGCAGCACAAATGACGCGACTCCAACGCCGAAAACAATACGACATTATCCAATATATTTTCATTATCATAAGTGATACCAATGTGTCGATCTAACTAAACAAACTTATACAGGGTAATCTAACACTTATTACACTCCTATATAATTATAAAACAAATCAAGATAGAGAAAAAAATTATTAATTAAAGTATTTTGGTAACGTTGGACCCAGTATTATATTTTTTAACTATGGTTGGACCTATCTTTATACATACTTAAAAAAAATAATCAATGGTTCAAGCGCTGTGAGCAATCGTCATTTTTTTAAATAGCAATCTACCAATTATTTGCGATTATCCGATAGAGATTTGTTGTTCTCTTTTCAATGACGTAAAACTTGTGTACCTTTACATAATCAAATTTTCGAGAAAAACTTCTTCATATTAGCAGGCCCCGAATTCAAACAACAGCCTTCCACAATCGCAGCAGTGTGTTTTGAAATTTATTTGTTAATTGTTACTATCAAAAACAATTAAAAGAACAAAATGCGACTGTGTTGGGCTGTTGTTTGAATTCAGGGCCTGCTAATGTGATAAATATTTTCGCGTTTATATCAAATCATTTGCTATGTAAGGATATGAAAATTTCATACCAATGAAAAGAGAAAAAAAATTCCATCGCATGAATGCTAAAAATAGGTATAGTACTATTTAAAAAAAATGTCCATTGCATCACAGTGTTTATAGTGTTATTAAAAAAGAGTAGTCTGAAAGATATTAACGCCACCAGAATCATTATTCCATACTTTTGATAGACCGTGTATAATAAACTTGTACCAATAGACTTTGTTGACAGCAAACAATTTGTTCTTTCAATTGCTTTTGATTGTTAAGAGATAACAAATGAATTTCAAAGCACACCATTGCGATTGTGATAGACATTTGTTTGAACTCAGGCCCTGCTAATATATAAAGAAGTATTTCGGGGTTTTCTCAAAAATTATATTATGTAAGAGTATAAAAGTTTTATATCAATGAAAAAAGAAAAAAGTCTTTAGCGAATTAGCGTAAAAAATTGGTAGGTTGCTATTTAAAAAAATGATGATTGCGTCACAGTACTTACACCATTGGTTATTTTTTTACAGTAAGCAGAAAGGTAGGTCCAACGTTGACATAAAACTTTTATTAAAATTTTTTTCCTCAAAGTTCATTCGTTTCAGAATTAAATAGGAGCGTAATAAGTATTGGACCACCCTGTATACAAAAGTGCTTTGTTTCCGAGCTATGACGTCTTAAAATAGAAGAAAAATACCGTTTTAAAGATATTAAATAAAGCTGTTTCATCAACTTCTACTTTAAGACGCCATAACTCTGAAACTAAGTATTTTTGAATATATGTAAGGTAAATTTATTTAAACTGACATATTTCCATACCCAAAATCTAGGGTATCATTTATTACTACTTTTTTTATGAACATCATCTAACTAAATTTGATTAAATTTCTCTATAAACTTTATTTGCTTCCTCCATTTATTGGCTGTAGAATTTCTAAAGTAGATTTGTTTTGTGTTCTCTGGTCTTTTTGAATCCTAAACTATCATTTTCTCTGCAATGGTGGGAACTCTGTTTCCATATACCTGTCACATGGTAAGAGGTTTTCCTCATGGGTCCGGAAACATCCCTTCGGAAATACAGGGTGTAAAATTGTTTTTTAAACATATTTTTTTTTTTATTTTAGAAACGGCTCGTGATATTTCTTTAAAATTTATAATATGTTCTGAAACAATCGACAAGAATCTTGTGTGAATCAACTTAATATTCAATAATCAGTTTCAGCGCATTGGGGCACCAAGCCCCTTTTTGATAAAAAAAAACTCCGACGGCACTGGTTTTTAAAGCAATTATTAAATTTTCAAAATCTGCTATTTATCTGGAATAAAGTTTATTCTAGAATTGTTCTCGTAAAACGTCGCTTTTTCGAGATATTCCAATATTTGTGATTTATTGCAGCTCAGTCGCATCTTGCTAAATAATTTCACAAGATAAGTTCTAGTTTTGTAAAGGGGCTTGGACCGCACTGCTACGTAATTGGTTAATAAATATTAAGCTGATTAAGAGAAGCCGCTTGTTTCAGAAAATCTAAAATTTCATTGAAATATCTCGAGCCGTCATTGAAATATTAAAAAAAAGAACCCCAGACGTCGCTAGTACTTTCCCATGCTTTTTAGGTTTTAAATTTTTTCCCGGTAATAAATGACCAAAAAAACATTGTTTTAATAGAAATACTGCTCACGTTTCAAATATTCTAGCTCCAATTCGTGATTGAAATTTACATCTACACCTGCACTAAGAGATCTGAAACGGGACCCACCCGTTCTTTATCACGCAAAATATTTTTGCGGAATAGCAACGTCTGTTGATGCAAGCCGAGTTTTGATTGGTTGTTGATGGAAGTGTACGCGGTAACGTTGTTGTGACCGAGAATGGTTTGTGGTTAAATAGTATTTGGTCAAGTTTATTTAGTGCAAACCAGTTATGCAACACCGCTAACAATTATTAAATGTTTGTATGAACATTTTTACGGTGTGTTAGGATAGTATGGCGATATTACATGACGTAATTTTTGTAAACTTAACAGAAATGAGAGAATTTTTAAAGTGATATAACAGTTTTACTCACATAAGGCGTCAGATATTTGGCTTCGGACGTTGGACCCAAAGTCTTTATGAGTAGCTTATTTGAAGAGTTATCAAAAATATACAAAGATAAGAAAATATATTTTTAAGCTAGAGCTAAGCGTAGTTAAAATAACGTGACTTCCAGAAAACGTGTTGTTGATATTAAAAAATATAGAATTTTCTCTTATTTTTAAAATGGTTTTAAAATTATTTTGTCCTAATAAACTGCTTGAAATAAACTATGACCTCTTTAAAGTTTATAACGATTGGCGTTTAAATTTTTGAGTATATCATTAATTCATTTTAATTTTTTCAAAAATTCATTGAGGGCTGCAGTGTACAATTTAGGAGATTAGGAAATATAACGGAAATATAAAAGGAACGAATGCACTCACCCACAGACAGACAAATGTTTTTAAATACACTATTTAGGGTACCTTGGACCCCAAAACTTGTACTCCGTTAAAATCTGAGATTTTAAAATTAGCATAAAATCAAAACTTTCCATACTTTAGTGCAGTGTTTCCCAAAGTGTGGGTCGCGACCCCCTGGGGGGTCGCGGTGAGGTATTAGGGGGGTCGCCGGGAATTTCCAAAATAAGACAAAAACACTTTGTTAAATCATGTATTTTTATTTTAATGATAATAAAAATTAACAATTAGTTATCAAATGAAACATGAAACTAAATATTAATAAGTCCGTAAAAATAAAAGAGACAAATAAAGTAAAATATTTTAATGTTAATGAGACCCATGCTCCTGTTTTTTTGAAACCAGTTTTTCAAATCTAGGCTTTGTATTTGAGACACACACAATTATATCGTTTTCAAGTACGAGGCGATTTCTCACTTTTGTTTTGATGGCAGTCATAGACGAGAAACTTAACTCACATAAATATGATGTTACAAATGGAACCAAACCAACAGCTTCATTCGACAACTGAGGGTATTCCTGCATCCTTTTGGTTCAAAATTGGTCCGGGTTCTGGGAAAAAAATTCAAGCCTCAACATTCCATCAGTTGATATTTCAATGAGTTTTTCTTTCATATTTATTGGTATTTCAACATGTTGAAAGGAATCGGCTAAAAAAGGATTCAGTATCCATCTGTAATTGTCGTTACTATTTTGAATTTCTTCAGGGAAATAATCACAGAGCTGTTGTTTTAAATTGAGCAAAGCAACTTGCATGCCTGTAAAAACTTGTTCAAAATTTGTAACACTATAATTGGATACATCTTCCATAATTTCCTGAATGCACTGGAATGAATCGAACTGCTTTTTGCCAATTGAAGTCGACCATAAATCAATTTTTCTTATAAATCCCTTAATTTTATCTGTGGCTGTAATTATATTAACGTCGCCACCTTGCAAATTACTATTCAAAATATTTAATTGTTCGAAAGTATCAGCAAGGAAACCTAGCTTCAGAAGCCAAATGGGATCGAAAAAATAATTTTCATATGGGGACTTCACATCTTGCAAATATATTAAAAGCTCTGCTCTTAAGTGAAATACTCTTTTTAAGACGTTGCCCCTTGAAAGCCACCTTACTTCGGTGTGATAAACAAGATTTTCAAATAAAGCACCCATCTCTTTGCAGATTTTTCGAAAAATACGGGTCTGCAAAGCTTTTCCCTTAATGGAATTTACAACTTTAATGACGGTTTTCATAACACAGTCCATTTCTGGTGGTAAAACTTTTGACGCAAGAGCTTCTCGATGTAAAAAACAATGTCTCCATGTGGCATTAGGCATTATTTCTTGTAATCTGACGATAAGACCAGATTTATGACCTGTCATAGCTTTAGCGCCATCACTGCATATAGCAATGCATTTCCCCCAGTCAATGTCATATTCACTTGTGCGTTTCACAAAAGTGTCGAATAAACATATTGGTCTTCAATGGGGAACAAAATAAAATATCTTTAATGCCATTATTTGTATCATATCTTACAAACGTAATAAATTGGACACAGTTAGATATATCTGTGGATTCATCCATTTGTAGAGAGAAGTACGTGCATTTATTAAGATTTTCCACAATTTGTGTTTGAATATCTTCTGCCATATCACTAATTCTTCTTTGGATAGTACTATTTGACAGAGGTATTGTTTTTAACTTTGCAGCCTCTTTCTCACCAAACATTATATGTACCATTTCAACAGCTGCTGGCAAAATAAGATTGTCAGCAATTGTGTGCGGGTTACTGGTTTTGGTAACGCGATAAGCAACTTTATAACTTGCTAATAATGCTTTTTCATTAGTAGTGGTTGTCAATGAAAAAGTATCTTGCTGCTTGTGAAGTAAGCTCAGCTTTCTTTCAAAGAATTCTACGGGTTTGTCTTTTTTATCTGGGTGTTTGCTATTTAAATGTCGAAGTAGCTTTGATGGCTTCATGCTTTCTTTTCACAAGATTTCTCCACAAATAACACATTGTGGTTTATTGGAAAGAACGGTAAAACCATATTTAAGATATTCATCGCTGTAAAGTCTGTTTTTTTTTATTACTGCCACTTTCAGATGTAGATGGTTCTGCACCTCTTTTTAAAAACTTATCCATAATTTGTATTTATCGTAGACGTAAATACGTAAAATATTTACTCACTACCGCAATCACCACAACGCGCTGTTTGGAACTGAAGTCTCATTGCACTTCGCTAACCGAGGCTTCCAGAACGTTCCAGAGTGCCATCTAGTAGCGAACTAGCGAGTAGCGCTTTCGCGAATATCGTGGAAAAGTATCGCAATGTAGACACAAACAAAGATATCGCTATGTACCTATAATGTGCAGTCGATTTTTTATTATTTATTTTTATTGTAAATGGTAGTCTGGCAGAAGAACTACTAGTTATTAGTGGGACAGATCGCAATTAAAATAACTGTTGCATTTAATTTTTAATTTATTTAATTTAAACTTAAACAGTAAGGTAAAATAAAATTTGAGAAACAATCTGTTACTTGTAATTTAGTTGGGCTATTTTTGTCGCTATTTTGGTTTGAGTGATGAGTAGGGGGAACTAGGGGGTCGCGAACAAATTTTTTAACAAAAAGGGGTCGCGCTTTAGATAAGTTTGGGAAACACTGCTTTAGTGTATGGGGAAAGGATGCGTTTCCGGAGGTATGTTGATTAAAAACTTTCTTCATATTTTGGTGAAAGGAATCGATTCTGAAAGTAGCGCCCCACCAATTAATTAACACCCTCCACATACGTATGTACTCAAATAAGTTTTGGGTAGAAAGCCCGGGAGCCCCTCCCGCGGGGTTTACACAATTGTTAAAAATAATTTTACTCCTTTTTTACCATATTAGTTTATGAAACTTACAGAATTATAACTGTTATAATTTCTATATTTTTAAAACAATTCCAAATACTTTAATTCCATGTCTACATATTACATTTGGGTTCCATCCGCCTGTCTGACCTTCAGAGGAATGCTGTTGCAGCTGAGAGCATTAAACCCAAGTGGCACGAAATCAAAGCGTGAGGCGTAGCCCACGGGTTTAAGCTACAGCTATTCGTGATTTATTCTCCTCTAAGTGCTACCTATTAATTAATAAACATACAATTGAATACATCGATCATTCCAAGGAAAACAGTTTTTTGACATTTAAAGAATACATAACATGGACATTCAATGAAGTACAGTAATTTACGGAATCAAAAAATTAGTACATTGACAACAATGTAATATTTTAAAATCACAGAATAGCAAGTCCTTCTAATTAGATAAAGAGGTCACAGAAACATTCAAGTAGTGTCTTAGATGAGTATGTAGATATTTCTACTTTCATCTTGCATGCTTAGCGTAATTATTGTATTGAAAATTGTAATAAAAGTAACAAACAAAATTATTGTATTTTAAATGCTGACGAGAATGCCATCTAAATATGAAATTATTTTTAAATTTTCCGAAATACAAAACATCATCATTCTTTACTGTTCTTTTAACATTTGATTCCTGGCTTTATTCTGCTATATTTGACTTTTTTAATTTAATTTTATTTAAAACAACGATGCGCACTGCTAATTTTTCCAGAATTCTATAACTGGACATAACTGGTAAATTAATCATACACAACACATCACTAAAATAGCGAATAGCGAAAGTAAGTAAAAAGTGCTTTCAGTGGCTATAACTAAGTTGTTAAAGTACTAAATACGTGTTTTTATCCTAGGTGTTTTCTGTGCGATCAACTTGTGCATATAAATTCAGGGTAGATATATTTTCAACAGCACTAACATGTTAACTGTTTACATATTACACAAAATAATTAAATTTATCAGCACTTAACTCGTGGTAAAAAAATCCAAATAGATGTAAAATGGCATTTTTTGACATTTATTGCTAAGGACCGGAAACCTCAAGAAAGGTCAGAGTACCAGATCAGTGAGCAGCTTCATTTGAGTTAATTAGTCGACCCTTTTCAACCCTGACCTGGATTAGCTTTAATTCCATCAAACTGCAAGGGAGTGATAAATATTATATTTTTATAGCCAAAGTTGGTTCCCAATTGTGTTTATGTTATGCCATTAAAAAAGTGACTATTTCATTAAAACAGAGTTGTCTTAAATTAACATGAAAGTTTATTACAGATATACAGGGTGTTCGTAATTTTCTGTCCCCTAGCAAAGGGACATAGTGTATGTTTAAAAATAAGACCTATACACATGTTTCTCAAAATGCTGCCGTGAAGAGTTACATTTGGTTGAGGATGACTTCAAGATGAGGCTTTACTTCAATAACTGTTGATCGCTTTGAGATAGATACTTCAAATTTGATATGTAGTCATATTTAATAAGTTGCTACATAGTGTATAAACTTGACTATAATCGGTAACGTAGAACCGGTTATTTCAAGGTCACTTGACCGGATAGAAAGTTCTAAAAGGTAAAATAGTCAAATGGCTTGGAAATGACCTGTTCTACGTAACTGATTATTACCAAAATTACACAGTATGTAGCGACTAAATACGGATGACTGCATATCAAATTTGAAGTGCCTAGCTCAAAGCAATCAACAGTTATTAAAAAAAACCTGCATCTTAGAAGTCATCTTCAACCGCATGTAATTCTTCAGAAAAGCATTTTTGGAAACATATTTATTGAACCTTTTCGTCTTATTGTTAAACGTACAATACGCCACTTTGCTAGAGGACAGGAATATCCAAATACCTTGTGTTTACGGATAATTGTTTAACAAATTAGTATAAATATTTGTATATGCTATTGAAGAAAAATAAAATAATAAATGGGTTACATACAGGGTAAGGAGGCCAAGGCCAACAAAAAAAATTTTGTACCAAAAATGATGTATACGCTGCTGTTTGTTGTTAGATGCTTCCTACTTTCATCTGTTTCTGAGCAATGACGTCACCAGGTGTTTTTTGTTGTACACGGTGTCTATAAAGTAACTAACTTTTGAACGACTTGATATTTTACAACAAAATTTGGTGTGCTGAAATGGGAAATTAAACACTATTTTTAGCCCATAATTAAATTTTGTATCATTCAAAATGGCGGCTGGGCGCCATTTTGAATTTTGTTTTAAATGGAAAGAAGAATCTAGTGACACCTCATTTGAAAGGTCTTTTAATTCTGCGCCTGATCCTTGAATTTCAAAGAAAAATATTCAGCCATAACAAAATGACAATGTTTGAAGATAAAGAAGTCTATTAAAAAAAAACTAAGAATTAAAGCAAAAAGAAATTAAATTAAGTGTTCGAAATGTTCACCATTCACTTCTTGGCACATAAAAAGTCGGTTATGAAATTCCTGCCTTACATTTTCATACGTTTTTGAAGTGATATTTCTTGCAAACTTCTGTAATGCGTTGCTCTAGTTCTTCAATTATTTCTGGACGGGTTCTGTACCCTTTCGATTTCAGATATCACCATAAAAAAAATCTAAGGGGGTTAAATCTGGGGAGCGAGCCTACTAATTCATCTTCCAGGAAAATCTCCGTTGAGAAAGTCAGAAACAGGTCTATAATAATGAGGCGGCTTGTTGTAAAATAACGTTTTTAATATTATTTCCAGCCACCTGAGATATTTCTGGGAAAATTTTGTCCTGAAAATCAAAAAGTGGACTACTGAATAAAAGAATCAACACAATTTTAAATTGAGTGAGTCCATTTGTTTAAAATCCGCCATTTTGTTATAGCTGAATATTTTTCTTTGAAACTCTAGGATCAGATGCAGAATCTAAAAGACCTTTCAAATGACGTGTCACTCGACCCTTCTTTCATTAAAAAAATTTAAAATGACGCCCAGCCGCCATTGCAAATGATACAAAATTTAATTATTGTCTAACAAATAGTATTTAATTTCCCATTAAAGCACACCAAATTTTGTAGTAAAATATCAAGTCGTTCATAAGTTAGTGGGTGGGGGGGGGGGGGGGTTACTTTATAGACAGACGGTATACATATTTTCTGGTTGACATTTTTTCTCTTTTAGGCTTTATACCACGTTTATGCCATTACATGACCAAGCGTTATGAGGCCTGAAGGAGAAATAAAATTTCCGATAAATCACACCAGTAAATGTGTATTGGTCTATTTTAAATGCATATAATTAAAAAAAAATAATAATGAGTTAATTGCCTATTTTAGATTATAAATTTGGCATTGAAAGCTATATATTTTTTATATTTATCCAGCTCTACAAGAAGATAATTTTGCTCTATTTTTTGTTCATTGCACAGACGTATAGTACAACTTTAGTAACAAAGCTGTGATCGTGTGTCATGATTTATGTACTTACCTGTCATTTTGTTTATGTTTGATTAGTGTTGCATGCGTACCAATTAATTGATCGTTCCATCTTTGTAAATAATTAATGGTAGTGAAAGACAGTTATTTTGGGACACGCAAAGGCGATATTTAGAATGACATAACATTATTTCAGTAATAGTGATTTTTTTAAGTTATTTCAGTTGAAATTAAACTAAACTTTTAGAACAAAATGTTGTGGAAACATTTCAATATTTATTTTAGTGTATTTGTGGTTGCATTGATCAAAAACCATTTACATAAATTGCAGTTCAGTAGGAAAATTGTTATAATACCTTATTTAGCCGAATAGTTAAGCTTTTTCAATATTACATCTAATTTTACTGCCAAAACAGAAAATGATCATTACTTAAATTTACTCATAAGAAAAAGTATTGTGGGATGTGTAGGTGTATCTTATTATAAGCAGTGTTCAAAACTGCGATAGACAAAGAATAGAGAATGTAGTCGTGCATACATCAGGTAAGAGTACCTCACAGTAACACTGAAACATTCCTGAAAGTTTCAAAGGGAAACGTGCATGGTTGAAGTGCTGAAAAACATGTAACAATTCACAGTAACAAAATACCTGAGTGGCATAAGGGAGATTCAAATGTATTTAACGTAATTGGACATTTCAGTAGCTCGCTTTGTTGAATCTGAAAGAAAATTTTTAAGGAGTAGTTAGTCAAATTACCTGTAAGTAAGGAACATGTGTTTATGTTACTTGCAGGATAGGAAATACGATTTATAGCACAGTTTAACTATTAAACAAAATCGCGAAAATTAGGGGTTCTGAAATTAGGTTGTTAGTCTACAAAATGTTGACGAGCATTTTTTACCTCATATTTATCAATTATAAAATAAAACTTCAAGCCTTTCTTCATACATTTAATATATAGATCATGCATTAGCATGATCTATATATTAAATTTATGAAGAAAGGCTTGAAGTTTTATTTTATAATTTATAATATCTTCATATAACTCACAACATTGATTCATATTTATCAATCAGTTTTAGCTTCATTTCGTTGAAGTTCAAACTAATTTATAGCTAAAATAATTAATAACTTCAATAAATATTTGTTTATTTCAACGTTGCGCGTTTGAAGGTAGTTAGCGAAAGCAAATTAAAAGTAAATAGTTGGTTTTGTTATAGAGGCAATAGAACTTGATGACTTGATCTTGATTATCTATGATTACGGGTGACTTGATTTCTATTGCAATAATGGCAAATTTAAGAACTCAACTTGCTCATTCATTAAAGGTGCGGTTTTTAAAGGTTTGTGAATTTCAAATGTTTCGAGTATATCTAATTCACGTTTACCATCACAAAAGTGTAAATATTCTATAGTGCTATTAGATGTTATTTAATGATTGTGTTGTAATAAGTGTTTAAGGTAATTTGATTCATGTAGGGGTATATATGTGTAACAATATTTCTATACCTAATATAAAAAGTTCTTGTTGTCTAGCCTATATAGACCGAATTACAGTGGGAGCAATTTATTTCGAAATGCCCTCTTTTCTTAATCATATGTTTTTCTTCAGCATTAGACAAAATATTTAAATTTTTTTTAGTTGTTATAAAAATTACTTTGCATTTATTTGTTTTGTTTATAGTTTTAGCAATGTTCTCTTATATTGCCTATTGGGAGTAAAGGGATTAAAACATATTTAATTGTATCAGATGAACGATTTGTATAAATTTTTTAAACAGCTAGTGTCTAACTTTTTTTAAATTTGGTCACAATAAGTTCGGTATAAATATGTGAATCAAACCCGACTAAGAAAGTTATATTTTGGTTTTGTTATATTCATGACATTTTACTATATTTTGATAGTTCATTTGAGCTCATTCAAAATTTTTATTTTCGTTACCAGCTTGCTTCCAAACATAAAATTTCCACTAAAAACTGAGCAAAATAGGTGCTGCATTAACTTTTAGGTTTTAATGCTTAATTACTTTAACAATATTTATTTATTTTATTTTTAACCTTATACGTTTTTCGGCATGTTAACATGACATTGTCAAAGGTTATAGAAAGTAAACAGTTAGTGTTGTTATGGCAATAGAAAGTGGTAATCGTCTGCATATAACTTGATTTCTTATTCCAAAATGTCCAATAGAGGAGAATTTAAGAGATCAATTTGCTCATTCATTAACGGCACAGTTTTTAAATGGTTGTGAATTTCTAAAGCTTCTAGTAAATCTAACTTAGGTTTATCATCACAAAAGTGTAAACATTTTATGGTGTTATTGGATGTCATTGAATGATTGTGTTCTAGTAAGTGTTTAGCGTAATTGGATTTATGTGGGTGTTTGTATTTGTAACAACGTACGTGTTCTTTATACCTAATATCAAAATTTCTAATTGTCTGGCCTATGTAAACCGAATTACAATGCGAACAATTTAATTTGTAAATGCCTGATTTTAGCACATCGTCTGTTTTTGATTTAGCATTAAACAAAGTGTTTAAGATGTTTCTAGTTGTTTTAAAGCTTACTTTATATTTATTTGTTTTGTTCATAATTTTAGCAATTTTTTCTGATTTGTCACCAAAATATGGGATCGAAGCATATTTAATTGTATCGAATGAAGTTAGGGTATTCGGATACATTTTTTTAATGGCTAATTTACAATCTTTTTCTTTAATTAATGTATCAATAAGTTTAGTATTATAACCATTATTGTCTGCAATTTGTTTAATAATTGCAATTTCTCTATTATAATTAATTTCATCTAAAGGGATCGTCAAAGCTCTCTTAAATTCTCTTCTATTGGACATTTTGGAATAAGAAATCAAGTCATCTGCAGACGATTACCGAGATCAAGTCACCAAGTTCTATTGCTATAACAACACTAACTGTCAATATTACAATTTACTTTCGGCTTAGACCGCGTCGTCATTTGGGAACTACACCCAGCATAATCAGGTAAGGACCGACCTGTAGCTTGTCTGCCTTTACAAGCATTTGCTCCAGAAGTCTGAGCAATATTTGTTCGTAGGCCCTGTCTGCCTAAACAGGGCCGTGTGCTTAGTTTGTTTAAACCTTGGGGCGGACAAGGATTTGATGTATTTTGTTTGTCAAGACAATAATACTTAATCGGCTTATGCCTGTTAGCTGTTTGTGAACCCATACAAACTAACGTTTCGCAAGACATTGCAGCTTGCATCTTCAGAGTGAATAGAACACTAAATTCAAATTCGGGAAGCGGAGGTATTTAAACCTCTTTGAGCCAGTCGAGTGATGATGCGAATTTGCATTTAGATACCTGTCTGTATGTGTTTTCTTCCTGTAAACTGCGTGCCCCAAGCTACCATCTGGTTTACGTGTGACATGTACGTCTAAGAAAGGAATACTGCCATTTTCCTCTACTTCCATTGTAAATTGGATATTATTGTGAATTGAGTTTAGGTGTACTAGAAATTGTTCTAGTGAGCACAAAGGTGATTGCAAACACAAACGCATCACAAAATCTGCCGTGGCTGAACATACTGGTTTAACTGGGCATAAGATGGACTTTGACAATGCTCGGGTACTCGCCAGAGTACCTCATTACTTCCCTCGTATCATACGTGAAGCAATTGAAATTGAGAAACAACCTGACAACATAAACAGGGAGGATGGTTTAGACTCAGTAAAGCTTGGGCTCCGGTAGTTTATCCTCTAAGGACTCCTAAGCATCATCGATCTCACGAGCACGCTCCACCGGATCCGTCTTTGCCCAACGGTGACAGCTAACCAGAACTTCGCCGTTCTGCTCGACTGGCTCAAAGAGGTTTAAATACCTCCGCTTCCCGGATTTGAATTTAGTGTTCTATTCACTCTGAAGATGCAAGCTGCAATGTCTTGCGAAACGTTAGTTTGTATGGGTTCACAAACAGCTAACAGGCATAAGCCGATTAAGTATTATTGTCTTGACAAACAAAATACATCAAATCCTTGTCCGCCCCAAGGTTTAAACAAACTAAGCACACGGCCCTGTTTAGGCAGCCAGGGCCTACGAACAAATATTGCTCAGACTTCTGGAGCAAATGCTTGTAAAGGCAGACAAGCTACAGGTCGGTCCTTACCTGATTATGCTGGGTGTAGTTCCCAAATGAAGACGCGGTCTAAGCCGAAAGTAAATTGTAATATTGACAGTTCGAGAAACCGCGAAAGCCTCAAAGAATATATAACACTAACTGTTTACTTTTTCCTATAACCTTTAACAATGGCATGTTAACATGCCGAAATACGTATAAGGTTAAAATAAATAGATATTGTTAAAGTAATTAAGTATTTTATATATAGATACTCATTAAATATGGACTTTAACGAAGTAAAGCTGAAATTTATTAATATTTGTTTTATAATGATATGAATCGTAGAATACTCATGAAACAAATACGTTAACACCCTACAGATCTATAATACACGGAGTTTTAACAGTTCCTTCGTATAGAATTAGTTAAATAGTTATATTAGAAAATCATTAGGTAAATTGCATAGAAAGATTATAAATTAGGTATGCAGTGGCGGCTTTAGGCGCTAGGCGAGTAGGCAGCCGCCTAGGGCAGCAAAATTTCAGGGGTGTAGTAAGGTTAAAAAATAAAATAATAATAATTTGTATAAAAAAATTATTAAATACTTATTAAAAATATGAGCAAATAAGAAAGACATCGCGTTGAATATCGCATATTTGTTTCGTATTACAACTATTCCGTATAACTGCCCAAGCTTGCGCCGGTGCAGCGCCGCGCTTGTTCGTGCGTTGAAGTTAACAGTAACGTCAATAACAGCGCCTCAATAATGCCGCCGCCAAACATAGCGCCATTAAAGATAGCGCCCAGTAAAAATAGCGTCAGGTAAAATGTCTCCTGCAAAAAACCCGCCTACAAAAATAGCGCCGCTCAAAAAGGTCGCCGCGAAAAGTAGCGCCTATGAATAATGTCGCCAAACAATAATGTTGCCGGCCAAAAATGTCGCTCGCAAAAATAGCGCCGTCCAAAATGTCGCCGACTAAAATAGCTCCGTCAAAAGTAGCAAAAAAATTCACATATAAATAATTCGCAATTAGATAGAAGTTTGATTAAATTTGTGTAAACCTTAAATCAAACTTTCATCAAAATGCAAAATATCTGTACGGCGATGTTTTTTATGGCGTCCATTTGTAACTGTTATTTTTGCGGACGACGATTTTAAGGGCGCTATTTTTGCAGGCAACATTTTTGACGACGCTAATTTTGTCGGCGACATTATTGACCGGCGCTATTTTTATTGGCGACGTTTTTGACCGGCGCTATTGTTGCTGGCGACAATTTTCATGGCGCTACTTTTGGGGGCGACAGTTTTGAGGGCGTTATATTTGCCGGTGACATTTTAGGACGACGCCATTTTGGTCGGCGACATTTTTGACGGTGCTTGTTTTGCCGGCGACATTTATGACGACGCCATTTTTGCCGGTGACATTATTGACCGGCGCTATTTCTAATTAAGCATATGAAATTCATTGTTGCCAGTAGAAATACTTCAGAGCCGTCAACATGTGCCTGCGCCTTTTCTGACGGCATCAAAGATGACGCCGAAAGCGCTGCCGCTGTGAAATCTTTGTCTTTAGAGAATGATAGTAAATATGGAGGAATATTACAAATATTAGCGGAATTTTAGTTCCGTTTGTATATTGTTCGTTGGTTTCTTAGATTTTTTTTTCGATTTATATTGTTACTTAGTAAAATTTATTAATATAATTATTTAAGCAGGCAGATACATGGACTTTTCTGTAAAAACACTTTAATAAATAAATAAATTGATTTTTCAAGTTCGTCAACATTAGAAGTTTTGGAAAAAAGATCGTCATCTGCAAACATAAACAACCAAGATCAAGTCATCCAGTTCTATTCTACCTATATCAACACTAACTATTTACTATTAATTTAATCTTGCCTTTAATAATTATACACGGTAAAATATGTATAAAGTTAATATAAATAAATAATTGGAAGTTATGAATTAATTTTGTTATAAATTTCTCATATTTTTCTTATTTTGTTTAATTTACGTACTGTTTTAATTATTTTATTCAAAGGTTACATAGGTTCATAATATATTATAAGAACCCTAAGCTAAATAATAAAGTATCCTCATGAAACATGCCAAGTTCCTCGCTGGGTATTTTTAGTTCAGTTTATTGACGTTCTTAATACAACAATTACTATATTATCAAGAAATATTTTTTTCTGTAAGCACAAATTATCTGTGACTTGCGCAACAAGAGGGCAAGTGGACGATAACTTTACGAAATTATTTAGCGTAGATTCAACATGCACTTAGTAATTAGATATCATTTATGTTTTATGTTGTTCTTTTTGTTTAGTTTTATATTAGAAATTTGTTTATATCAGCATATTATATTACTTTAGGTACTATTATTTAAATAACTTTCACGTGGATATCGCAAAATAGAGCTCGACGGGGTGTTAAACGAAACTGACATCCGCATGAAAATGAAAATAATTTTCACCTATCAAGAACGTCCAGTAGGATTCCAATATTGCTTACTAGTTACTACATAATTGGTTGTGTTGGATTCTAATGTATTCTCT
Organism: Ctenicera cuprea; assembly: GCA_958336395.1. Classification (NCBI taxonomy): domain Eukaryota; kingdom Metazoa; phylum Arthropoda; class Insecta; order Coleoptera; family Elateridae; genus Ctenicera; species Ctenicera cuprea. The sequence continues at coordinate 27,767,682 of OY284490.1, forward strand.
GTCGCTAAGTGCACAAGTTTCCTGCTAATACAGTTGTTTGCACTTTCAGCCTATTTTAAACCGAATTACGTTGAATTTTTTTAATTAAGTAACAGCGTGGGTGCATTCGTTAATTCCCTCGTCGGGTGGTCTGATTTTGATGAAATTTGGAATGTGAAACTTACATAAGAAAAACATCTGTAAGTACGACTAGGCAAATATGCTGCAAATATAGTGCATACAGTGAGTTTTTCTTGTTTGTATACATACCAGCTATGTATACTTTTATAAAAAACATGTCAATGCATTGTTTTACTGCAATCTGTAGGCAACCAACTATACACTACATTTCAAAGCTTCAATTTTTGAAAAGAATAGTCTGCTGTGGATTGTTTAATATCAAATTAATAGCAATTAGTTTTTTTTTTTTTTAAATTTAGCATTAAATTTGTGTATTGTTGATATTTTATGTTTTTAAAATAATAGTTGTATTAAAAAAATTTTGATATTCAAATAATTTTGCGTTTATTCATAAACATACTCATTGAACATAAACTCACTATGAGGAATAACCTTTCTCTCTCTATTATTTTCTGTACAGTTGGTTGCCTATAGATTGCAGTAAAACAATGCATTGACATGTTTTTTTTTTATAAAAGTATACATAGCTGATATGTATACATAAAAAAAAACTCACTGTATATGTACTGTAATGATTGTTGCTACAGTACTAAAACATGTCAAAAAAAATTAGTCATATTTAAAATGGAGAATTTTTTTGGAAAAAGTAACTATTGTTTTTTAATACTTGTAGTTACAAATACATAGGCAAAATACAAAAATTAAAGAAAAAGACTTACGGTTTTAATATATACAGCAAAAAATATTGTAATGAGTTGAAGTTGCATTTTTTATATGCATACCCCAAATTTACAAAACAATGTAGACAGAAGTGTATTACTAAACTACAAATACAATATTTTCATATGTATGTACTCATCCAGATCAAACGGGGGGGGGGGGGGGGGGGGGGACTATACTATATACATATATTTCATATACAATTATGTATTATTCTGTTTTTTAAACAAAAACGGGGGTCAAAATGCAAATGGATGTTAGCACCCCCCTTTAAACCTAACCTCCATATTATTTGTGTGATTACTACACTTTGCAAAATTATCTATTTTACATCGCCAGAATCTGCAAGAATCAAGTTACAACTTATCACCAATGCTTTGTTTGTAGCACCAATATTTTAGCATGATATAGTGTAAAGGATGGTATGCTATAGTTTAAGAGCCACTGTGTGACGTCATCAAGTGTAGAGACAACAGCAAATTTAAAAATTAATTCGCGGCAAGTCTGCAGCCGACATTTTAAATTTTAATTGTTTTTACAACATAGAAATACAATAATTTAGTTACTATTATGAAATACAAATAAAATTCCGCCGGAAAGCTAAAGTATTTCACATTGAATGTACCTATGCTCATAATAATATGATGTTCAATAAACAAAAAATTAATTTAGGTAGATCTATAATTTATTACTTACTTTTTGTCTTACTGTTATGGTTGGGTCAATTTTGTACATAGCGCTCCATAATAAAGTATATAAAGTAAATAAAACCTACTTTGAACACTAATTTGTTGACAAATTAGAAGCACCTAACCTCCTTATTATTCCACTTGACATTAGAAACTGACAGAAGCACACGCACTGCGCCTGCGCACTGATAAAATACAGGGTTTCTCAACAAGTTTTTACACTTGCGCAGAAGTTAACGACATTTGGTCCTAGCAACAGCATACCATGTTCTACAGTCGATGATATTTTAGCAGACAGTGTTAACGGCAAAAGGCTTGAAAATGATTAGAATTTTGTGTACGTTCGAAACGAGAAAATCGCATTTCAAAACATTTACCTCCGTAAGCGGCCGTGTATATTCAAAAATGTAATGTTTTTTTAAATAAGAAAGGCCACCAAAAAACTTTTAAAATTTTTACCACAGGTATTTGTAATACTGAAATTTTTCACGGTATCTCTAATTCGAAAATTTTTCCAAACGCCCTTATGCACAGGACAATTTTTTCACAACTTGCAGATTTTAAATTCTTAAGGCATAAGGGACATTTCTTTGCAAGCTTTTAACCTCTGAGTGCACGCAAGCTCACTTTTTCAGCGACTTTTTCAGCCACGAGCACTATACTAGAATGTACGATGTAGCTAATCATTTGCTTATCCGCATATATTTAACATAGATGTTGTAGTAGCCAATAACGTGCCAAAAGTATAAAAGACTAATCAAACTCGAAGCTGGTGGTTATTAACATGGCTAACATTTGTTTGTAGAGCTTTGTTGGTGTCATATGCAGTAGCGAAAGTTTACTAATGAGATTAGCACGAGTAAATTAAAACTAAGCTGTTATATAAAGGTTTCTATTCTAATAAGTCTGTTTAAAATAACTTGACTCCTTAGTTGTATTTGCAAAATGCATAAATATATGTTTAAAGAACTGCGTGTTCTTTGTAAATACAAACAAAATCTCATATATTAAATGTTTTTAAAAAGTTTTTATTGGGAATAAGAATAAGTGAATAACCTATAATTATTGTTTTTGTGGGTTCAGTAAAACGAAACATTCTTAATAAAAAGTTAATAAGTAAGTTTTTGTCAAAACTTATAAATTGCAGTTAACGCGTTACATTTGAACTTTTTTGATATTTTATTAAAAGGAGACCGTACATGTATCTATTCTTCCAGTAAAATGATGTCAATAAACTAAAATAATATTGAATACCATTATTAAATTATTTTTTTAGCTAACACTGAATTTTTGTAATTAATAAACAGCAGAAAATATATAAATCATACCATTCATCATCTGATACCTCTTCAGTTTGCGTACTTGCACTGGTTGTAGTCATTACGAAACGAGCATTATTAAGGTATTTCTAATTTTTATTACAAACCGCTAATGTACTTTGCACTTCAACATAGTGTACTTAATGCACTAGTTATTCAGTGGCGTTCTTATCACAGTGGTTCTGTATAAACGCACAATTAAACAATGCGCCTGCTCCTACTTAACAGGATAATTACTCTGTCCGCCGTCAATATGCGGACGACGTTGTTGGAATACAAAAGGCTTCCCTGACCCACGCGGGCTAGTTATTTAAAATTAATGACAAAGGGTCATCTCAAATGAAGCCCTTTTTATGATTTAATATATTGATTTAAACATAAGTGAACAGATGTTAAATAAATAAATAACTTAATTACTAAGGAAAAATTTTAAAGCATTGTTATGGCAGGTATTTCCTTTATTATGTCCATAGGCCGAATTTCTAGTCTAGCATTTAGTCATTATTTAAATTATGGGACAATCAATTAATAATAAATCCTGGCATAATTCCTTCAAATATATAGCTGGCGCATATATGCAATTTTAAACGAATTATTTACGGGTTTACAATAGCAACACGCTCACATGTTTGACCTTATCGAGCTTGTTTAGATACGTATTATTTATTTGGCCAGCTGGTTTATTATCTTGAGTTATTTGATAACGGAGTTAATAAGCAGAATAGTAGAATATGCATGGTCAGGGGGCTTAAAAGTAATACACAAAACATTTAAAAAAATTTATGAAAGCAAAACCTCTGGCTTAGATCAACAACAATGTAACACTGAACGAAGCGATTTATCTCAAATATTGCGGTTGTAGTTTTAGAGAACTTGCAAATCATGCAACACGTTCACGTATAACACGAATGGAATTAAGTACGCCCATGTTTTTTGTTTACTTATTGAATTTTAACGAAATATTTTGATGTTCTGAGACAAAAGGTCCGGTTTTTGAATTTTCATGTTATTTAGAGTGTGAGGTGAAATCTTGTATTAGCTTTTATCGTTAAAATTGCAACAAATACCCAAAATTTAAATGTAAAACATAGTTTAGTAATTACAAAATATTTGGCAGAGTATACAATAATGCATCAGGCACATTCTTTGGCTACTGAAACACCGATTTATTCTTGGTTAGTCGTCTGAAAATGAACGACAATTGGCCCGACGTATTATTAACTAAAAATTATTTTATTAAAAAAGTAAATATACATTTTAAATAAAACTAGTATTTTATGAGATGCGTAGAAAACTGAACCTAATCCTATTAAAATTAGCTTTTGGTATTTAATTTTAAATAAGACATTTGTGGTTCTTTCGATTTAAATAAATACCAGCTTTAAAATACGTCGACAATTTGCTGTTTAACTGTTATGTAAAATGTGTGGTTTTAAAAAACTATTTCAATTGTAGATTAGTTCAATAGTTTGGGTTATCTCGGCTAAGGGCGAAGACTAAAACATCAATAAATCATTTTTGCATCAACGATAGTCAAGATAAATATTATTTTCTTTAAACATGATTCTGTGATATGATAATGATAACACTGATAACTATTTCGAAAATAATACCAAAGTTGTAAAAAATGTGTTATGTAACCCGAAATTTAAGTATTGGTGTTACATCATTAATGAGAATAAATACCGTAACATACTAACATAGAAAAATAATATCTTATCAAAATAATAAGAGATAGGATTAGCCAACTAAATATTACTATATCTATTAGGTTTTGAATTCTGTTCGGCTGTTACTGATGAGCGGTTTTACTATATTACGATTTTTATTTTGTTCCGTTGATTAAATAAAGAGCCATCAAAAATCCAGCAATAATTCATGGAGTTTGTCACAGAAATTACGGAATTGAGACAGAAACAGCAAAATGCTAGGTTTTCTCTATCTTTATTAGCTGATGAAATTTAGAAAATATCGCGTGGCCAGCTTTATAGAAATAGTTTTGGAGATTGGTCTAATTTTTTTTGTAGTTTTCATAGTTTTGATGGCTCTCGTCAACTCATTTTTGAGTAACTAGAAGGTAAAATCGAAATTTTTAAAAATGTAGTGTCTACTATTTTTGAACTAAAGCTTGGAAAAATAATTTTGATTAGTCTTATCGCTTTTAATTATGTATGTGGTTAAATTATTTTAGAAAAAATGAATAAAGCACTTTCCTATAGATGCTGAACTTTGCTTTTCCTATGTTCAAAAGTATTTACGCACAATGTTGGTTGTAGCCCCTACAGCAGTGGCGGTACAAAACAAACCCATATTGATATTACTCCTACAAAGGCAAATGCAACACTTTGTATAGATACCGGTCGTGCATTTCCAATATCACATTTCATCCTGATCTGGTAACTAGTATTTGAGTAAATAGGCGTTAAAACAAAAAATTACAATTATTCATAGAAGGCGTCACAGAGAAATAAGAGGGCTGGAACACGAACTAAATTGTAGCTCATTTTCAGATCTATCAGCTTATAAAAATTTAAATGTTTGAGCAAAATGTTTTATAAAATTCCCAAAATTATGAAAATATTTTTCACTTCATACTCGCAGCGGGTGCGATTTTGAAGTTATAGGTTCAGAAAAAAGCGTTGGATTTGCTCTTCTATTGGATTCTGTTTTCAGGTTTAGCAAATTTAATTTCTCAAAAAAACGTGTTCGCTGCAGGTTTCGGACTGTTTAAAAAGCTTATTTACCCGATGTTTTTTTGATATACCCTCAGATACCGAAGCTCCGTAGAAATCAAATTTGCTATAAAAGATCGCATTTAAACGTCAGTGGTCTCCAAGATGGCGGACAATGCGCGGGAAATTTGAATTTGATCCCTACAATACAAATGGATATTATTACAAAGCAAACATAATAACAGTTAAGTTAAGTTAATTCTACGTTTTGTTGTTTAAACTGCTATATTATAATAACCTTCTCTAGAATTTAGTCGTTCGGATTCGACGTTAAACTGTAGGTCCCCCGTACTCCACCTTAGCGCTAAGGAGAGTACGTGGCAGAGAAGAGTGCCGGTGCCCAGCAGTGGGACGTAAAGGCTGATTACGATATAATTATTAGAGCGCTAGGGAATAAAGTTTTTCATTTGTCATAAAATACTCTACCGCATAGAGAAGAAAAGAATCAAAATAGTTATTTAAATAAAAAAATCAAAGGAATTAAACTTTTCATAAAAGTAAAAAAGGCTAGTTGTATTTGTAATTATAAAATTTGTTTTTAGTTATAAATTATCCATCTGTCCTGTTCTGAATATTCACACAATCCTGTTTATACTTTCCCATACTTCGTCAGTATGGAAGTTTATTGCGATTCTAAAATTTTGACGGAAATACATGTTTTAAGCCTGTCGGTCACTCGGTCTGTGTGCGCGTTTATGCGCAAAAACTACTGAACCGATCCTAATAATACATATGGTATACCTAGATATAGCAAAAATCCTTAGGGGCGAACGATCTGGAACTGGAAATAGAAGTTAGATATGTTTCTTTGTTATAATTTAGAAAAAAAACGATTCTCAAAAATTGAAAACTGCTAAAACAAATCAGTTTTATTCCCGAATTCTCTAACTTCAAAATAGGTACCGCTACAACGTTTTGAAAATTTTGACGTTAACGCCATATTTCTCAAAAACCAATTGATATATCGGGATGAAATTTGGTATTAGAATAGCTCAAGGAGAACCCTATATAGCTATATAAAAGAAGTTGAAAATTGTAAAGTAAAAATATTTTAACAATAACTGATAATTTCATAACAATAAATTTCAAAACTTTGTAGGTTTATAGAGCTAGGGATGAGCTACAAGTTGATTCCCAGCCCGCTGGTTTGCGTGTGTGGCACCTTCAATATGATTTTTAGGAAAATGGAAATGCCTATTCATTTAGTGCCCAAGTAGCACACAATATATATCCAATATCTATCCAAGGTTTATTTTATGTTGTACATTGGCTCAACATTTTATCGTGCATCTTATATCTAATATATAATGGATAACTATTGGAAATACAAGGTATATTTTGAAATATTGGCAAACTGTTGAAACTACCTGGGACAGGCAACATTGGTATCCCAGGGTAAAACCAATATGTAACCAATGTATGGGATCCCGCAATAAAACCATGTTGGGTAACCAAATATTGGCAAACTGTTAAAACTACCTGGGACAAGCAACATTGGTATCCCAGGGTAAAACCAATATGTAACCAATGTACGGAATCCCGCAATAAAACCATGTTGGGTAACCAATATAAAACAGTTACATAACCAACAAGCCATTTACAATATAAACTTGCAAAGGTAAAATCTATATATAACCAATGTATGGAATCCCGCAATAAAACTATATTGGTTAACCAATATAAAACAGATATATAACCAACAAACTATTGGCAATATAACCTTACAATACTCTGCCAATAACGAACAAGTAAATGTAATACTAGCAGTTGCCAATATTGCCTGCCATTATAAAGCCAATATATTTTACCATTGAACAAGGTTTGTAATTAAAATTATAATGGCAAGGCGATATAAAGACAATAAGAAACCTATAAACACTAGTTGAGATACTGCCAATATTTGAAATTAACCTAAAACCAATATTTTTTGATAAACTTAACGTTAAATGTAAATAAAAACCTTTCACTTTTAAAATTTAAATTTCAGTCAGCACTGCATTTATTAAAAAAATATTATTCTGTTTACTATTTATTACTAAAGGATCCTGCTTAGATAGGCAAATTGTTTTTTTTACAAATAGGAAATTTAAAGCATGCGCTATTTAAAACCCCGTTAAGAGTATATTTACATTTAATCCAAATTTTATTATGTATTTTTTGAAGTTTTTGAATTTTATAGCCCTTTATCTGGGTTTTGTTGTTTGGCTTTTTTTGTGCAAACATTTTTTTATAGTTTATTTCCAGTCATACTGTTTTCTATATTTTAATTTTTGTAAGAAATTCCAAAACAAGCAAATAATGTTTAAAACTTTTGAGATAAATTCAATTACAAACCACTGAAAAGTTCATCAGTCTTTAAATCCTTATTATTCTGACGTAAGAACAAGTATTCTAACATATATACAAATTAAGGTCAATTTCGCATATTCTAGAGATGGCTACGGTAAATAGAAAGTTTTATGACGTCATTCGTGAATCCCTCTTTATGGAATGTTTAAAAACTGATAAGAACAGCATAATTATCTGCGTATGTCATTTTTACCTATTTAATTCTCTGGGGTGTTTTTTTTAATAACATTTTTGCTTTTTTGGTTCCTTTTTTTGTCACTTTCTTGCTTTTTACGTATGTTTTTATACTTTAGTTTCTTGTCTGTTTTTAAGGATTTATTTGTATGTTAACAGCTATAATAAAACAAGTATCCGTTGATGGTTATAACTCCCATATATTATTTTATAGAAAAATACTAATTATAATACCTATTTTACTAAAATTTTCGGTTTGTGTTGTTGTTTTCAATGTACATAGATAAATCAAAAAATTGGACAAAATATTTTTTACTCTACTTTGATAAAGGTTGACACATGCCATCTGTAATATATTTAGCATTCAGAGTAAATGTACAAAAAGTAGTACCACCGATTAAATTACACGCTATAACTCAGTTACACAAATATCTGTGCGTCATAAGATGCAAACAACGAAAACACCTTTTGAACAGATATTTCTAAGAAATGAGTAATACCGAGGGCTGCAAGCAAACAAATTTGTCTTGGAAAAATTTACCAACGGACTAGAGTTTGTATTGCTTCCAGTGGCGTTACCACAGGTTACAATTAAACATATATTCTACAATTTATTATTTTACTTATTAGAATTGTTCAACTTACTAATTCAGTACGGTTAATATAAAAATAAAACGATTATCTCAATTGTTTTATTATACTCTAATAAATTGTAATATTTGTTTTATTTTTTGTAATTAATTTGTACTGGTATTAGGAACCATGACATTACTAGAAGATATTTTTTGAATCAAGAGATTCAGAGAATCTAGGAAATAGTATCCGAAAAAAACCACAGAAAGTTCCCGGGAAAATAGTTCTCTGAACAAAAATCTGGAAAACAGTTCCCGGAAAAAAATTCCCATAAAAGTTTCAGAAAAAAACTATGACATGTACAGAAATTTATTAAACATAGAATAAGTTTATCCTTTGTCGAGATACAAAATTAATTTGTATTTTTAAATGATTTTATTATACAAGTTGATTGCAAATTCAAAACCAGTTGATGTGCTCATTTATTTAGTCATAAAACCTAAATATTGTAGGCAATAGATACAATTTCCGTTGACGAGTATTTTATACACAAAAAACGAAATAACCGATTCCACCTAACCCATATGATCATTTCGAACATTTCAGAAGTTTTAGGGGGCTTGCACATCAAACAATTTTTTTGGAGATTTATTTCCGAAGACTTTTTTCTGAGTGCTTTTTTCCTGAGACTTTTTTTTCCTGGAGACTTTTTATTCGGGGACTTTTTCGTGGAACTTTTTTCTAGACTTTTGTTCTGAAGCACTTTTTTTCGCATCCTCTAAAGAATAAAAAACGCCTCGACAAAAAATAAACAGCACTATTAAATTAGTATTGCAGAAAAAACAATATGAGCTTCATAGCATCCTCATAAAAATTGGTTGCATAAAAAAGGGTGGCTTAGCATTTCCGGAACAGAACTTTATAAAAATGACTAGCACAAAACAACTTAAAAAATCCAAAAAATTTTAGCAAATAAGTGAATTTGTATTTTTTTAAATTGCAAATGTTTCTTGGGCTCTGTGAAGTACTACTGCCGACGCCACTGTTACATAATCCTTTTGCAAGAAAGGATACATATTTTGCTACCTGCGCTTTTACTGTACTGATAAATCGAGTTGGGGGTAGTGAGTTTCCTTCAGTTAACGACACAAGTTAGAGTTAAATTATCTATTGCTTCAGTGTTAGTTTAAACAAAAAGTTTCGTTGAGCAACGTTTAAAATCATTTTCTTAGTTTAGTTTCAGTTTAAGCTAGTTAGTTAAGTGTTCTTTTGATATTTTAGTACAAGTTAATTAGTTTAGTTAGTTATTTACTTAAGTGTTTTGACTGAAATTGTGTAAAGTGTTAACAGCTTATTATTACAAGTAAGTATAAACTATATATAGTGTATTTGTTATTGCTACTTTATGCATAATTCATAGATAAAGATGTCTGGAATTTGGTGTTAATGAAAAAATATTATTTTTAGGTCGACATTCTTTATTTAGTGGGGGGCGAAAATCAAAACACCACAATATACAACTGCATGAAGAGGCTGTTAATATCCGATGTGGCCATACAGTACTCGGGGCATTGCAAGATACGAGGAGGCCAAAAAAAAAGGAATCCTTTAACGACTTAAAGATTTGCTCTGCTCTAAAAAGTAAGATTTATATCGATCCGTTATTTCTTAAAAGTTTATCTTTGATTATTGGCTCAGGGCAAAGACCAGAAAATAAAATTGGCTGTATTATTAGTTGTACAATTCAAAATTGTGAAAATAAATTTCAATGTACTAATATTAGCAAGAAAAAAAAAACGCATTTAAAAAAACTCTTATATAATACTTCTTTCATAACCCAAATATTTCTCGCTGGTTCTGTATATCGTTTAGAAACGCAATTTTTTTTGCAATATTTGTAGTTTACGGCAAAATATCTTATAGTAGTAGTGTACGTTGATCTAGTACATGGTTTACGGAATATATTTACTTACAGCAAATTTGCAAATGTTTTAGGTGTTAATTTAAAAAATAACTTCTTTTTTCTATTTACAGAAGCAATTCGTAAAGGATTCCCGAGTATTACGGATACGGAATTCTTAGGAAGGGTGGGAACCTTTTTGTGCATCGCAAAGGATCGCGATGGGGGACGTAAAAGGAGGAAAACTGAAAACGCAGAGGTGGACAATAATTTATAAAATGTATTAATTTTTTTTATATTTAATATTTTTAAAATAAATTATTGAATTATTATTTGCATTTTTGCTAGTTTACATACAACAGTTAATGCGTAATGTAATTGTTTAATTCTAAATAAACTTTAGAGCCGCATTCACATTCTTTTAGAAACCATATATGTATTTCATTCAAAAACTTATATCTAACCCCATCAAAGAAACTACCAGAAGGAGAAACAGCAAATGCTGAATTCAAAGACGTGAAAAATATACTTACTCTTATTTAAAAACTTATAAAAAATTAAATATACAAAATTTTTAAGGCTATTTTTTATATAGCTGATAGGTACTTACATTGTAACATTATAAGTTGAAGCTTACTCGCACTTATAGGATGTGGCATGGGAGATGCACATCGTTTGTACTTCGAAAACTAGAAGAGCTACGAAGTCGGTTAAATGAGCAACAAATATCAGTTTTTTGGGCTGATTACGATGCTGCAATTAAAAAAAACACAACTAAACGCTAGTTCCTAAAAATAGTATTTTTGCATATTTCGATGGAAAATTAAATTGTTTATAAAAAAGTTCAAATGCACTACTAGCCTAAATTTGAAAATAAAGTTATAAGCAATTTTCTACATTAATAATAATAGCAATAATCATTGAATAATGCATAATTTTTATATCCTATAATAACACGGTTTTCTGTAGAAAATTGCTTATAACTTTTTTATTTTCAATTTGATTGGTTGTGCTTATTAACTTTTATATAGAAAATTTACTAAATATGCAAAAATATACAGAATGTTTCAAAAATTAAAAAAATATTTATAAAAATATCTCTAAAACTAGACATTTAATTGGTTTTTTAATTACAGCTTCATAATCAACGAAAAAAAAAACTGTAAATCTTTGCTAATTTAACCGACTTCGTAACTCTTTAGTTTTCGAGATACCAATCCAACAATAATATTTTATATTGGGCACGTAATGCCAACCAATAACTAATTAATATTTACACCCAAGATTGGACCATGTCTGTTGTACAATAAGTAGCCAATGTCAGTATTTGATGTTGGACATATGTTGGTTGTCAATATATAACCAACAAGAGTGACCAACAAGAAACCAATAAACTTTTCAGATATCTTACCTTGCTAGATTTCACATATTGGCTAAACGTTGGCTGCCAATATGTAACCAACAAGAGTGACCAACAAGGAACCAATAAACTTTTCAGATATCTTACCTTGCTAGATTTCACATATTGGCTAAACGTTGGCTGCCAATATGTAACCAACAAGAGTGACCAACAAGGGACCAATAAACTATTCAGATATCTTACCTTACTAGACTTCGCATATTGGTTAAACCTTGGTAGCCAATATATATCCACTATAAACAAGCGTTACATTTCAGAGATATCACCAATATAACAGAGCCAATATTGGCCCAACTTTAGTGTGCTACTTGGGTGCACGGTGGACGATCAAACATTTTGTTTAATCTGAATTGCTCAAGAGTGATAGTAAAATAAGGTTTGTATGGGTTCACAAACAGATAACAGGCATAAGCCGATTAAGTATTCTTGCCTTGACCAGCAAGATACATTAAGATCAAATCCTTGTCCACCCCAAGGTTCAAATAATCTAAGCACACGGCCCTGTTTAGGCAGGCAGGGCCCATGAACAACGATGCCTCTAACTTTTAGAACAAATGCTTGTTAAGGCAGACAAGCTACAAGTCGGTCCTTACTTGATTATGCTGGGTGTAATCCCCAAATGACGCGGTCGAAGCCGAAAATATTGACATAACAAAATGATCTTTTGACATTTGACTGAATTAGAATGTCTGCTCATAATAAATAATTGTCCGAATAACTGTACTATGGTAATAAAAGAATTGAATGTCTGTAAAGTTCTCATCTTTAACTTTCAATTATTTAAAGAAAAACGGTTTCATTAGACGGTAAAATCTGACTTTAGTAGCATCACGCAATTGATAGAGGGCGGTAAAAGTTAAAATAATACTTGTTTGCACAATCATTTATTAACATCATTCGGTACTATCTACGAAATAGTTACATCCTATTTTGTTTGCCTTTCATTTTTTTCAGCGAGTGTTAATTTATTTTCAGAGGCTGTAAAGCCGCCAGTCCGTCGAAACACGTCTATGCCATTAGGATCAAACAAATTAGCGGTCTTAAAATGAGAACTAAATAGAAATAGTTGCATGTTCAACGTAAGTTTGTATAGCTTATTTAAAATTCGTGTATAAATTAGAGCTGAAACAGAAAGATTGGTCAATTTATACTCGTACAGAGATCACGTGAAATATAAATACAAGAGTTTATCTCGCTTCTGTTTGTTTATGGTTAGAGCTTGTTACATATTTCGTGTTTTTCCATTTAATACTTTAATTAAGCCCAATTAATTGATATGTTGTTAAGTAATGATTCTGCATTCTATACAAAACAGTAAAAATCAGTACACGCATCAAGATTCTGTAGTTTGCGTAAACCGTGACGTATGTGTAAATAAATAAATAATAAATAACTTCTAATCATGATTATTGCCATCAAATATGTAACACTTCAATAATTAGCTAATTGTAATTTTTTTAAATTTTTATCTACAGCACAGATTGTGAAGCAAATATCAAATTGCTTACCAATAATAAATGCTTTCAATATCACAAATATTCCAGGCTTGTTCAGTTTCTTCCTTCATTATCACAAAATAATGCTAAACGATGCAGTTGCACACCGACGCGTTTGCTAAGCTACTGATAAAACTGCTTACAGCTTGGCATGAATAATATTTTGTGGGTTGGAAATTTCATGTGCTACACCTAATTCGCTAATTTTAATATCATGCCAGATCAACACTGTTTGCTTCTCTTTTTAATAATCACGTCGAAACATATGTGTTTCCTTACCTTAAATTTGATGTTATAAGTTTACTTATAGCAAAATAGCTATTTTAAATTGTAGGAAGCATATTTTACGTAAATATCATATTTTATTTGAAAACATGTAATAATTGTTAAGCGTAATTGTAAGCACCAAAAAGAACTAATATAAATTAATGTTTTTCGTCTGGTTTATCCGGATGTAACATCGACTTCTCTTTTCCACTACATACGTTTCTTATATTTTTGTTCGTAGCGTCTGGTAAAATGTTTGTCTATTTTCCTGCAGCTTTTTTATTAAAAACAAACCTCTAAAATCTGTTTGAAATTTCTAAACGAAAAGCACCTAGTTTGACAATATAAAAACAATTTTTTTAAATTTTTGTCAAAAATTTTCATAGCCAAACTTTTTGGTTATTTTGGACTGCAATTTTCAGTTAACTATTAGTTTTACTAAACCCATACAATGAAAGAGCGTGTTGCAAGAAACCGTTAAATAGTACGTTAGTAGAGAAAAATTCAACCATTAATAACTAAAGTGACACGATCCGGAGATTAATTTAGCACGCTATTGTTAGTATGAAAGTTCTATTCTTGACAAAATGTTTTTCCATGTATTGATGTAAATACCGACTTAATTCTTTTAATTTACACGTTTGACGTCACCCGAGCGTAACAGAAATTTACATTTGAGGAGTTGATTGATAGTTCATTGGCTACCGTTTCTTTACTAATTTTAGTTGTGATAGATATCACGAATAAAAAAAGAAAATTAAAAATAGGCGGTACGCTTTGTAACAGAAGCATACCTTCTTACTCCCATCTTATAACATTTAATATTCTTCTAATATACAACTTTTTATCCTCCATATTATAAAAAAAGGTTTTAAATGGGCTACAAATAAATTTTTTATAGGGGTGATTCCAAGGAAAATGGGACACGCGTAAATATATGGCTTCTAGTAGTGAAGGCCCCACTAAAAATTGAGGCAGGCAGAATAGATCCCGATTAACTACAAAAACAGATAGATAGATGAATAGTGGAATCCGTGGGTCATCCTCTCCGTATTTTTTGTTAACAATAAATAATCGAATTAAGTAGGTAGTGTAGCGGACTTATAATAAATTTGGATCCCTTCCCTCTGTCTGAACATTTAGTGACGACGTATTCAGTAAAATTCTCGACACACCTTTATCTTTATAGATTTCGAAGTTTATATAACCATCACGCAGTGTAATCGGAACCATGAACCTGGGATACTGGCGGCAGTATGTGTTACATACATAATTATATCTCTTTTAATAAATTTGCTAACAATTGTTTGTAAAGAAAAGCATGTGGCGTAGTCCACGGGTTCTGCTAGTTTTAGAAATTAATTTGCGATTGCTTTAGTGCTTGTAGTAATACTAGCGTTATTTAGGTTAGTAAAGCGTTGTTTTTGTTTAGAAATTCTTATCATGTGTGTTTTTAAATCGTTAAAACACTATATTCATCAACAAAATGATAAAGTAAACTCAGTTGGCTTTTATTTTAATTATTGAGTATCTATTTGTCTAATTTTTTTGTCCTGTGCGTTTTCCGGGTGTAATGTTTAGAATGAATTACTGCTAGGCATGTAAAACTATACAATACTGTTTATTTCACGCCAAATTCGTGGGTTAAGAATTTACAGCTAAGCACTATCACTTTTGATTAAGTGTTTTAAAACATTCTCTCGAGGCTTGATGTTATGTTCGTGGAATTTGTTTCTGTTATGTGCGCCGCTCTGCATGACAGTCGAGGCGTGAGTGAGCCCAGGCGAATGGGACTTAATAAAGGCAAAAGATTGGTCGCGCACAGAGGCACCCGAAAGCTGAGACAGCCGAAGATAAGCCTTTAATATAAAGACGATATATATTACCGTATACTTCATTGTAATATACGGTGTATAACTCAACCTCATTGACCCCTACAGCAATTATTAGTAAATTCCGGAAATTTCCAAATGCTGTATTTCCCAATTTGCGACGAGTAAATGTGAAGCGAATTAACATAATTTTATTATGCAGACACAAAATAGTAATTGTAAAAAATATACATGACATTCATTATATTTAGTCGTAACGTGCGTCATACAATACTTTCTGACGATGTACCCCTGAATTCTTTTTCAAGTAGCCCCAGTTGGGAAAGAGTGCTCTTAGTAACGTTCTTTGCGTTTAGAGATACCCTGTATTTTTCATTGCTTGCTGTATTTAGTCCTGTAGGGCTATGACAATACTAATTTTAGTCGAGATTTGTCAACTCGTTTTCGGCTGAAGATGCTTTAAACGCAAACAGTTTTAAAAATACGCATTGGCCACCATTTTGAAGCTCAAAAAGGCATTTCGATTCGCTTTTGGATGTTGTATCAGATTCCATTTCCAGATTTCAAAAATTCAGTTTCTGGTAAAATTTCAAAGATATGGGGATATAAACGAACTAATGCACTCACCCACCTACAGAAAAACATATTTTAAAACAATTTTGGGTTCTATGCACCCCAAAACGCGTGTTTTTGTTAAATTATTAAAATCAACCATTTTTATGAAATTAAATCAAAATTTAAAATGTCTAAACATGTTTTATATAACGGGTGTAAATCAAATAACTTTAATTAATTTACGTCAAACAATATTAGTTTATGGGTGTTGATAATCATTTCTTTATAGTAATAAATAAAGAAAAAAGGGAGCGAGACATGTTTTGTTTGCTTCCGGTATATTATACATATATGACCGTCTATTTTATTAGATAAGAGATACAAAGTCGCTTAAATTAAATAAAAGTTGCCTAACAATGATAATAATTATTTTTTTCCACGACCGGGAGTAGAAGTCGGTTTCTATGGCATCAAAATTGTGACAGAAGTAAAGCATTTACTCTCAAGGGACGAAATAAGACAACAATTTCCCTAGGGGAGTTTTTATTTCATTTCATATTTTTTTTGTAAACAAATGTCTGTTGTCATGGTACGTTGCATGGAAACATCCCAAAACCTTCTAAATATTGTAATTTCGCTCCGATTTATTATAATTCTTTATTTATGAAATTAAGTGTTTCTACTCCCGAACGTGGAAAAAATAGTATATACACCTCGGGAAAGACCGCTATTTTTTCCTCGATGTATTTGTATCCCTCGGGCTTCAAATTGCACCTCAGGAAAAATAAGACGTTTCTCTCCCTTAGTGTATAATGGCTTACTAAGTACGAAAAGGAAAAAGTTGTAGATCTATTAAAGTTTTATTAAGAAAAAATATTTTTACGATTGCGTTTTGTTTTGATTTCGAGATATAACACAAACATGCACTTTATTAAATAAGAAGCATATTGATTTTAACACCATTAAGAATATTATTTTCTTCTGTTTTCAGCAATATATAGTTTTCTCTACTTAATTTTTCATAACATTCCGAAATCGCGATTTTAACGGAAATACATGTTCTGGATCTGCAGGAACTCAAAAAAGTGGTTTTAAAAAATGTCTGTGGGTGGGTGCGTATGTGTATAGTGCATCATAACTATCGAACGGATGGTCGGATTTTTATGAGTTTTGGAATTTGTGAAATCCGAAACCGGAATCGGAAGTTAGACATGTTTTTTGGTAGCATTTTTTTCCTAAATTAAATATTATAAATTTGAAAACGAAATCTGATAGAAGGGCAAAAACAACGCTATTTTTTGGCTTTAAAATGGCGCCCACTACGAATTTTTGAAAATTTCCCAAATTTGTGAAGTTGTGCAATTTTTAATTTTTCAAAAATTTTCAAAATGTTAAAAAAATTTGAATTATTTTCAAAATTTTTATTAGCAGACGTGAAGACAAACTGAACGATTTTCTTCAAACATTCCGAACTTAATAAATTTTTGGCATCGTAGTAAACCTAGGGGGAGACAAGGTTATTGTGTGCGATACGTTATCAGAATTCATGTCGATCTGACAACTGATTTTTAAGGAAACGGAAATTAATGTCAAATTATCACAAAAATAACGATTCGATTGTCATTTGGACCTATAAGTTCGGAAAATAAGCATTTTTTTCCTTTTTTTATTCTCTATTATATGTACTTTGCTTCTTTATAAAAACTAAAAAGTCTGCGAATAACTTCCGGTTGTAGTTTTTGTAAACCTAATACTTCTGATAATTTTGTTATGTACTTCCGCATTTTACATTTCATCAAATATTGATGTTAACGTTGGCTGTAGATATAATTTTAACATCTGTCTTTAAAATGTTTCTTTTTTCGTAGCGATCAAATTCCATAGCTTATCAGCATCGAAATGTGTTTTAAATCAATTTTAAGTAATACAGTATACCTATTTCCCTTATATTTTATTATCAGTGCATTTCGTTTCTGTCTTACAACCAGCTGATTTATGATCGTGAATTAAGAATAAGTTATCATGGGATACATGCATTGTTCTATATTTGCTAGTCAAAATATATTTGTAATACATAAGCTTTTAACCGTATTTTTACTAGCGCCATATATTGTTATATTCTACAAGATAATTTTCAATTCCATGTTTAATTTGGTTCTTATCCAAACATTAGTAAGTTATACTTTTCACGATTAAAAACATTGACATCTATACGCAGTGAATGAGAACACTTGCTGACTTCTCTAACCTTAAAATAAAATATGGACTCGTCTTAAAAATATGCACGTTTGTGTTATATCTACAAAACGAAACCAAACCCAAGCGCAAAACTATTTTTATTTGTACAGCTTCAAGACATGTACAACTTTTTCGTTTTCTATTTTTGTTTCCTATTTTTACTATGAGTAGAAATTTTTTACCCTAAAGAAATTCCACTTTTGCAGTTTTATGCTCGTATCTAGTAAGCTATGGGTAATTTTGAAAAAATAAAATTACTGCTACACTGCTCTCTCAATTGGTCAACTTTTATCTCAGTTAACCAAGTTTGTAAATCTTACCGTTTTGGAGATACCTGGTAATGTATCTGATACAATAGACAGTTTGTATATTTGGCCCTGAAAGAATGTTTCATTGTATGTTAAAAAGTGTTAATTTTAATTTTTAAATATTTAAGTTGTATTAAATTAAAATGTATCTATGGATACGTGATTTTCCACTTGGTTTGCCTATTGTCTTCTTTTCTTGTCGCATTCAATAGGTGTCTATGTTTTCAGTGAAATAGTGTCAATCAGATTTAATGTTAATAAATAATAACATTTCATTTATGGTCACTGTTAATAGGAATCGTAGTTTTATCGTTCGTTAAATGAAATGATGAAATTGCTCGATAGTTTGCAAACTATTTTATCTGCGATAAAACCAACGCGCCTGGTTTTTAAAACAAACTATTTGATCTTATCGTAGCTTATCACACGGGCGTCATTTGTTGTATGATAAATTTGCAGAAATAATTGTTCACTTATATTTAATGTTCACGGCTATCGGCAATTGCAAGCAACATTAAACCAATGCAATTAAATTTAAATAAAATGTAACACAACATGTAAATCAAATAGTGTCAGAAGATTAATTACTTTTTTGTTAGCTCATTGCGATTAACTGATAATAATAATTATATACGGGTTGGGCAAAAGTACGGAACAATGCAAATATCTTTAATACGGCAACCGCGATTTTGACAAAATTTTCTACGGAGTGATCGAAAATGATTGAAGGTCACGTGACCACGATCTGGTCTCATTATTATCAAAAATGCGTTTCGATGTGTCCGCGAACCTGTTGCTTATCAATACTTACATCCCTGGAATCCATTAGCTTACGCGCATTTTACCTGTCAAATATGTCGTAATAATAACAGTTATTGTTTTCTTTTGTTTTATTGTTCTCGTTTTTGTAATCCCCACGTTATAACAGTTTTTTTCAAAACTTAAAGTTTGTATTCGTTCCCTTTATTAGGTAAGACAATAAAATTACAAAGTTTATTTTAAATGAGGGTGATAACAGGTGTGTAATTTTAGGTTAATAGGGTGTTTACAATAGAGCATGATAAATTTATTTTGGAAGCGTACTTTAGATCCTGAGAACGTGACCGAAATGGTGTTTGGCAGTACTCTTATCCCTCCTGTTTCAATCAGTTCCAAGAGCATTTCCCAACGAAGCAGTTCACTATGAAATTTTTAGTCAACACGTTCGTCTTATTATTCAACGGTACCACGAAACAGGCAGCGTCTGCAAAGGAAAGTCTACGGGCAGGTCATCTGTACTTACCGAAGACACTGTACATGATATTCAGCAACGAATGGATGCAAGTCCCAACAAATCGTTAAGATGTTTATCTGCTCAAACAGATAATGAGCATAATGTTTTTTTGTAATTGATTTATCTATGTTAGTTTCAGGTCTTTCATAGGGATCGTGTCAGAAGGTTTGCAAAAAAATACTTCATATGCACCCGTACAAAGTGTCGGTGGTGCAAGAGTTGCTACCAGCAGATTTTGGAAAGCGTCGACAATACTGTACATGGTTTAATAAAAACTTCAACAATGATGACATTTTGGATCTAACATTTTTCAGTGATGAAGCCTGGTTTCATTTAAGTGGCTACGTAAACTCGCAAAATTATCGTACGTGGTCAACTGAAAATCCCCATGTATATATATATATCGGGAGACCTCATTGCATCCCCTTAAAATTGGGGTTTGGATTGCAATGTCGAGAAGAAGAATATTTTTTAATGAAAACATCAATGCTAACAATTATCAACGACTACTTTTAAGACCGTTTATTGATCAACTCCACGATGACGAACTGCAGCATGGGATCTTACAGCAAGATGGTGCAACAGCTCACACAGCAGGTGCAACGTTGAACTTTTTAAGGGAATTCTTTGATGAACGAATAATAAGTAGAGGTCGTTGGGCACCGCGATCGCCCGACTTAACACCTCTCGACTACTTTATGTTTGGCCATCTTAAGAATGTTGTATATGCAAATCGTTTACACACAATTGAGGAGTTACAAGAGGCCATAGTAAATGCCGTGAATGAAATCACACCGAGACAGTTAGTAGCCGTTTTTGAAAATATGAAGCGCAGGGTCAATGTTTGTTTAGACAATGATGGAGGGCATTTCGAGCAGTTATTGTAACAACTATCTTACAAAGAATTTGGTTTTTGTATTCATTTAAATTGTGTTATTGAAAAATGTGTTTTTTATTAATTTAAACTGTTGTTAAATTGTTAAATTGAGCAATTATTGTAAGCAACAATCAAGAAAAATGTGTTTTTTTATTAATTAAATTGTGTTATTAAATTATGTTATTAAATTGTCTTGTTTTTTAACCTATAGGTTAACTTTTGGAATATAAAAAATTACCAACATAAATCGTAATTTACAACAAAAAAAGTCTGTAAAAGTCTCTAACAGTAATTATTTCGCTAAACAAAATGGTGCACCAACATTCATATAAAGAACACGCCACCCATTTTTAAATTTCCCGCGCTATTTAAATCACCATTGCACGCCAGTAGAATTAGTCAAGATCACATTAAGTAGTAAGCGGACAAGATCAAATCAGTAGGAAGCGGCACGTTCAATCATTTTCGATCGCACTGTACATAAAGGTTTCGATATACGGCGGACACAATTAAAGTATCGGCGGTTTAAAAAGGCTTCCGGTTTAGCAGGAAATGATATAAAACTTTTTTATTTTAAATGGAATACCCTGTATAGTTTTTGATATATCGATAGTACTCTTTTTTGCGAGTTCAGTGATATAAGGTTTCATGCCTTTATTTTTAATAATCCTAGAAATATTGAACAATAATGTTTCGAAATTGTTATCTAGCAGCTCATGAAAACAAAAGAATGTGAGAAGCCTAAACAGTTGTCAAATATGCTTGGTTCGTGTTATGTTGTTTTGATGTTCGATAGATTGAGCAGTGTGGTTGCAGTAATCAATTAATTAACCAAAATTAATTATAATGCTGAATTTAACATCAGATATGCTTCATTTAACAGAAAGAGAACGAATTCAAATTAAAAAGAAATTGATATCATTTCCGGTTAAACCGGAAGTCATTTTAAACCGCCGATACTTTAATTGTATATCGGAACCTTCATGTAGAAGATTTTGTCAAAATCGCGGTTGCCGTATTAAAGATATTTACATTGTTCCGTACTTTTGCCCAACCCTGTATATAATAAGCTCGACATCGCCAAAAGAATGTAATGCAATGTGCATATTTTATTAACAAACCTTATTGAGATGAATTGTGCCAAATAAATTACTGTCGCTAAAGCTCAGTTATAAATTGTTTTCTTAATAGCGGTATTTAGAAAGGATCCTCATTATGACTGTATATTACAGATTAAGTGCACTAATACCGAATTCTAAGCCCATAAGTAAATAATATCCTCAATGAACGAATCAGCTGTGAAACCACAATAGTGCTATTAGATTTGGAAGATTTGAGATCCATACAGCCTCCAGAAATTTCCAACGCCCAATCTATCCTGTAAGACCCGCCCTTTTATTTAAGTGCGTCTTTACACTTCTCGAATATTTTTTTTTAAATCTTTACTCTTGTATAAAATGATTAAATCAGTAACTGTTACATCATAATAGTTTTCGTGTGAGTGATTCTTAAATTGCCTTCCTTTAGGGTAGTTCGTACATAGCGCTTGCTAAATTATATGATGATCTTTATTCCATAAACTCTACTTATGTAACTGCGATTCAGTTGTGCGTTAAAACAATACGCAATTTCGAAAAAATATTAATAATTTTAGGTACCTGCTCATGAACTAAATTGCCCGTAAGTTTTAATTAAAAACACAAACTTTTGTAATCACGAAATTGATAACTGTTTATAAAAAATTCTTACCTGCGAACCTTTGTTTTATAGAACCTCGAAATGCAGTCTATTGTATTGTGAAAAGGTATAGTAACAGTTAATTAACACATCTTGCAATTTGTTTTCATAAATCACTTTTAACTAAACTCGAAATTTAACAACTTTTAACCGTACACATGACTAACCTCCATTAAATGAGAACGGTTTAAACCTTAAGCGAGCTCTACCAGAACAATGGTTTTAAATAATTGACGTTTTCTATACATTTTTTAAAATTCAGTAACGGTATGCAAGCAATTTGTTTTTGTGCGTGTTAATGCCACGAAACTACGTACACGGTTGCGTGAAGCGGTGTATGATTTCTCTCTCCCGGACCCGGACCCGGACCCGGAGTTCTGGAGCTTTTCAGCAGTGGTGGAGCTTTAGCTAAGTTTCGATCGAATCGATTTTCAAGGCCATAATAAAATTCTATGTAAGAATTTGCAGCATTACAACCAAATGACTTTGATTATTATAGCTTTACATAATTATAAAAAACTAAACGCACTCGTATATTGATGAATGATGATGTGTAGTCAGTATTAAGATACAATAATGAGTTTGCATATGACATTTTGCGACATAATTGTTTTTTAGAACTTTTTGAAATAGAATTTAATTCAGAATATTTTTTAAGCACTTTTTTTGTTTATTTACGTTTTTATCTTCTTTGTTGGTTCAATATTTAAAAAAAAACGAAGAATGATTGTTGTTATTTTTTATTTTTTCAATAAAGATTAATAGTGCAATAAAAATAAACAATTATCAAAAGTAGTGTTTTTAAAGGAATAACAATGCAGTAGAATTTGTGTTACGCCTATGTGTAGGCAGTTGCGACCGCGCAAGACTATTGATTCTTCAACGTTCTGCACTAATGGCACTAACCCACTAACCGCTAACCATTAGGGTTTAGAAAGATTTTGTAGAGAAAAAGACCTGCCTCAATGTTTATATATCTGTAAACATTAAAGCATTTTTGTTGCTTTAATTATAAGAAAAAATTGTGTTACTTATTGTTCCATTGGCCAAATAAACAGTCACATAAAACTTGTAACACAGTAAAACACTTTTTGATTGGAAATAATCTCATTATAATTGTTTGTACATCGTAATAGTATGACTTGTTAAATATTTATATAAATTGCTGTAATAATAGCAAGCAATAGGTAAACTTCCGCAAATTGCCGCAGATGATCTGATTAGATTACTATAAATATAACAGCTTGTGGTAACGACAACTTTTGATTAATTTCAGAAAGCAAAAGGTTTTTGTTTAAATTAATGTAGATGAATTTAAAGCGTTTAAACTGAAATTTATTGCTTTCAGGTAACAACACATGTCTGCTTTGTAGCTCTAAATAATTTATTCGTATTTCAGTTTATTTTATTTAATTTTTTTTAATTAAATTTCAGTTTATGCTTCCAATAGTTTTTAACTCAAAATCTTTTTTTGATCCTGTTTGTTTTGTTTATACCATTAAAAATTATTAAATTACCTAAAGAATATAAAAATTACTTCTCTGAAAATGTTTTAATCAGTACAAATTCCATAAAATTTCGTTTGACACACATTAATCTTTTTACGGTTTTCACATACTATTCTTTCAAAATGTAGAAAAAATAAATATTATTAAATGGTGCATTAACGCTCGCTACGTGCACACTTCACAATTTTGGGAATTTTTTTGTAAATTTAAACCTGGTTACAGTTTTCCACGTAATCAGTATTTAAACAAAAATTTCTTTAACACACTATGGTAAGCAAGAATTTACATTATTTCATAAGCTCATGAACTTTTCCCTATAGGGCGTAATCAAATGCACCACTCATTATAATAGCTTATAAGCGGAAACTAAAAAATCAATCATCGTCGATAAAATCGGCAGTTAAGATTAAAAGTTGATTATAAAACTTTGATAAACATTAAATTTTAGGGTAATCATTTTTGTAGAATTATAAAAAACCAAAGTTTTCACCAGTATTTAAATTATAAGGCAATCAATTAATAATAATTTCTGCCATAATTCCTTTAAATGTAGAGTTGGCGCATACATAAACTTTTAAGCGAATTATCTACGAGCTTAGAATGGTAACACATCCATATGGTAGACCTTAATCTAGATTGTGCAGGTAACTATTATTTATTTGGTCAACTGGAATTGAAGCTTATGTAATAGTAAAATAAAATAAAACAGAGTTCATAGGCGTAGAATAGAAATGGTCACGAGTTATAAAAGTACTTAACGAAACAATTTTATGAAACTGCAAAAATATTTTTTTTGTTTAATTGTAAAATAGCAATCGCGAATTAATGGAAATTGAACGTGTAAATTCATTAATACAACAACAAAGTTCTACGAAAGAAAACTTTGAACTGTATGGGACGGAAAACTACCGTTAAATAAACAACTTAAGAATTGCAGTACACAACAACTTTTTCTAAATTCTCATCCGAAAAATTAGTTCTCTTGTCAAATTTGTTTTACGTATAACTTAATGGATTTGAGTACGCCCGAGGTTTTTGTTTACTTACTGAATTTTAACGAAATTTTTTGCTCTATTGCGACTAAAAGTTCGGTCTTTAGACTTGATACTATTGTTCAAATATATATACAAAAACAAATATAAAACGAAGTGAAAGTAATTCTAACGAACCGGCATTAAAATGGCCATTTTTGTTTTCTTTCTGGTACTTCATTTACTCTACATGTTTTGAAAAGTATTTTATATTAAAATTCTCGCCCCAACGGTTACTATAAGATCAAAATTCTTGTAATGCTGTGGTTAGCAATGCTATGACACATTGTTATGAACATCAGTGTTGTTGTTGTTTAGGATTAAAGAAGCACATAGAATTAAATTTGTTAGCAAACACAGCGCCGGATTGGCCCACCGGGAAATCGGGAAGTTCCCGGACGGAAATGTGGCCGGTGGCCGGCAGGTCTTTAGTAGAATAAATTATTGTAATTAACATAAAATCAAGTTTGCAATTTTGCATTTATACTTTAGTTTTACAAATTTATGCCTTCTCTCCTATTTGTATTATCGTTGTTGAGACTGGCAGTATAAATCAATGAAATTGTAACAAAAATAAAAATTGCCGGCTCAGATAACATATTCTCGGAAGAATTGTCAGAATTTTGGAACTTCATACGCATGCGCGGCCGGTGCCCCGGCATTGACAGATCTGAAAACTGAAATCTTTGTTTATTGTAATATAATTTTACGACTTTTACGTGCTAGAAGAGACCTTATCATATGTAGGACCATGAAGGGGATTATGTTTTCGATTTTATTTTCATAACATTACAGATTACTACTATTTATGAATTAGACATAGAAATAGAGGACACATTGCCAAAAGTTCGAACGAAAAAAACAAAACAAATGTTTGATAAACTTGTTTCAGATGATCCTGTCATCGGTGCAGAAAATTGGTATAGAGTCAACGTATATAACAGAATTTTTGATCAAATTATTAATATGTAATATTTTGAATTGATTGTGTGGTAGGCACATGGTGAAACATTATTAATAAATATTTAACTATTAAAAAATTAATAGATTATTAATAAAATAAAACTCTTGGTAATTGTTTCACAATTTGTTGGTTTTTGAAGAAACTGAAGTTCAGAAATGCTGTAATAAAAAACGCTGTCGTAATTGCATAAGGTGTGTCAATTATGTATTGGAAACGTATAATTTATATGGTTCAGCATATAAAATATTAAGCTTGGCGTACAAGTATGTACTAACCTTATCAGTGACACAAGTGGAATGTGAGAAATCCTTTTCGAAACTTAAACTTATAAAAAATAGGTTACGATCTAGGCTGTCGCAGGATCATTTAGATCAGTTAATGATTATGGCAACAGAGAAAACGATTTTAATGAATATAAAAAACGATGCAATTATTGACAAATTATCTTGTAAAAGTAACCTGCTAGCAAAATTATTAACATTGTAATAATTTACTGTTATTATCATTATTTTATAGTATATTATATTTAATTCTAAAATGTTATGAAATGCTGTTTAATTTATTAATATTAAAACTGTAAAAATAAAATCATGTACGCTGCATTTTATTATTGAATAATGATAACCCTCTTTGAGACAAACTTTACTTTTTTTTTAAATTTTTGTGGCTGGTGGTCGCTATTACTTCCCGGTATAGAAAATATTCCCAATCCGGCACTGAGCAAACATATTCTGGGAGGGGAGGATTAGTCACCTCCCCCACCTCAGTGTTTTACTCTCACTGATGTACAATTTAGTTTAAGGGCTAATTTCTATCGCCTTTCATTAAGACATTAATTTCCAAATTTTAATCATAGGTCATAAAAACATTAAGGCATTTAAAAAAAGAACCAAATCGTAGCTCATAAAATTAAAAAAATCTGCTCAAAAAAATATTATTTAAAAAGCTTTACGATTTCAAAATACATCTTATGGTTCTTATGGTTCCAAAAATACTTTTACACTGTACCATTTTATTTTATATTGTGGTTTCCAATTTTATCTTAGTCTTTCGACTCATATTTGAGTAGACAAGAGACAACTAATGCTTAGGATGAGAAAAAAACAGAAGACACAATATATTTGGCAGGCATAAAGTGGGAGGGGTGACATAGATAATTATCTCCTCTAAATATTACGGCAACTAAAATAAAAAAAAAGGTTTTCTACTATCAGTAAACTATTTTAAACACGAGTGTCTTAGCCTCCCTCGCTTTTTAAATAAAGAAGCAATAATTTCTAAATTGTATACTGTATTAAAATCGGGAAAACCGAAACAAATGTTTTGAAATGTTTCTTTCTTAATTTGAAAATTGTTTTTACGTTTTTTGTTCATCAAGAACTAAGCGACATCATATTTGATATTGAACTGCCTATTCAGTTTTGAGTAGACAGTTACCACCTATTTGTGACCTTAGCGGTTTGATTCTACTGTGTCCAAAAACAGGCGTTAAAGTCAAAATTTAACGCAAATGTAGCGGTCGATATTTTGATATCAAAATATAGGCTTATGTGAAAACCAACACAATTTTTCCCAAACGATACAGAAGGGGCAGTGAACACGGATAAAACCGCAGAAAGGCAATTCCTGAAATATCGACTTGTAACCTAACTAAAAGATTGCATCATTATGGACAAAATGAGGTTTATCTGAAAGAAAATGTTTTGTATTGATACCCTAGTTTTTTTTTTAATTTCTATGTTGGAGAACGGTTTCGGAGTTACAATTCAGAAACCACTAACCGAGCGTTACGGGCAGTCATTTCTTCATAGCGGCCAACGCTCAATTGTGAGACAAGAGAGTTTTCTTTTGATATGTTAGACCTCTACACCAAAAGGTAGAAAAGAACCGATTATGATGATGATGTTTACCAGGAAGGTATAATAAGCATCAGGGTCAAAAATCAGAATGGGTCCAAAGTTTTCCCAATATACTAGATTTTTCACGAATTTTCACGACTTTTCACGAATTTCATACTACAAGTATGAGAAAGTTAAAGCCTAGAGGAAAACTGCTTCTTTTTGTCTCATCCACTTTGCACTTATTTGTTTATAAGTACAATCTTGCAGCGCATAGTTTGCATTGTTTTAGAAAATAGAAAGCGCACCTGGTCGTTTTAGTTTTTCTAGATATATTTATCGAGAGGTTTTTGCATAATTTCATATACACCGATTAATCATTTATGTCTCATGATAAAACACAGTGTATAATTTTACAATATATATTAAACACAGTGGTACGTACAATCGTAGTCCTTTAAATTGCAGTAATTTAACATGCACATGGTTTATCTTAGATAAATAAACTGTTTAAATATGAACTTATGCAACAAAGAGACAGGGCATTTCTTAACTTTAAGTATAAATGATAATAATTTTATACATTTAAGCATTTCTGCATCTGTGGAACATATTATTTAATGTATTCCCATTTGCATTTACATTAACTTAAGAACCTTAACGACCAAGTCCAAGCGCAAGCCCGTGTCCCCCTAGAGCTCCTAGTGGTCCTAGAGCACCAATTCCAAGTCCAATTCCAGCAGGTCCAAGACCGAGGCCGCCAAGTCCAAGCCCTAGCAAACCAGGATTGGCTCCAACGGGTCCAATAGCGCCGTTTCCAGTTACAATTCCCGAAGGTCCAACTGCGCCAGCTGCAGAAACTATCCCCGACGCTCCTACAATGGAAGGATTAGCTCTAGCCAAGACGACCAGGCTAGCGAAAAGAAGTACTACAGTCTGTAAAATGATGTAATTTAAGGGTTGTAAATATTATACTTTAATAATTGTAACTTACCAAGGCGTTCATTGTTGAGTTGCTTCAGAAGATATTGTGGGGCTGTAGCACAATGCCAACTATATATACTGTAAGTCTGACCTTCACCGTCAATAAATAATTGTATATTTCTAATAAAACAGTAAGAGATCTGTTGCTAGGTGATTACGCCAACCCCGCCTAAGTCGCATACACTCATTTTTTACTGTTATTACTTTAAATTAAAAGCCAACGAATATCTGATATGGTAATTTTAATTAATTTGTATATACATGCAAATTTTCTATTGTTATACCTAAATGTAATTATCATTATATTAGACGAAAACGATGAACGATAAATTATATAAGCAGGTAAAATAAAAGATATTGTTAATGTTATTAACATAAATTTAATAAATTAATTTAGAAAAAAGAGATAATTAGTAGCGAATTAGCTAGAATAGCGGCAGATGTAATCATTGAGGGGTTGCTGGAAGCGCTAAAGGACTGCTTTGAGGAGAAGTAAACAAAAGGTTTATTTAGATTCTAATTTTATGCAAAAATAGAGCGTGTAAAATTAATTTTATTTTTTGTTTAAGTATTGATTATTTAATTTCTTGGTTTTAATTTTTGAAAATAAGTAATCAAACAGGAAAAGCAAAATCAAGCAAAGTAATGCTTAAGTTTTAATGCCAAAGTTATAATAAAAATAGAATTCTGCACAAGTATTTGGTTAAGTATTCTACTAATGCTTTTTCTCTTTATGGTAGTTTAAAGAATGTAAATGTGAGATATGACGAAATAATCGACCATGTTGCAAAGAGTATAGTGAATGCTTAAAGAAAACAATTTCAATGCAAATAGTAATTGCAATGAATTATGTGATTTATATTATTTTTTACACCGCTTTTGGTTAAACAATAAGTATAAGCATTATATAGAATGTCTAATTCTGAAATAATAAATACGTTGAATATAAGCATTTTTTTAAAGTTTTTTACAAATAAACCCTTTTATGTATATATGTCCATCAGGTGGGCCAGTTAAAACGCATAACTTTTTAAAATTAAATAAATCATATGAAGCCTATTAATTCTACTATTTAAAATGTTATTAACAGAAACCTACTAGTTATGCATAAGCAAAAAATATTGTATAAACAACTTTAAACTTATAACATAAAGTTTTAATTTTCCAAAGCACGTGTGCAGTTTTTGTAGCAAAAGTGTGAGCAATGTGACTATCATTTTGCTAAATTAACTTATACAGGCTGTTTCAAATTTCAGCCCCACCATGGAGATCTCGCTTACTTGAAGAGATAAAGAGTTGGTTAAAGCGAGGCAAAGTTGCCAAATTTTATGCTTAACAATAATCTATAAAGAAATTTAAAGTAGCAGCTCTGGTTTTTCAAATATCTGAAAAAAATACCTGAAATTTTGGATTTTTTATTTTCGGCTATAACTCATTTGTCATTTATGATACATATTTCTAGTTAACGCATTATTAGGACACTTTTTTATGCTGAATCTAAATTTTTGATCAGATTTGGTGTAACTGTTACCATTGTTCATTTTCGACCTTTTTTTTTTTCTTATGGTTGTCATTTAAATTTTTTTCATATTTGGATAGAGCTTTAAATTCTGATTTCTGATCACACTTTGCATTGTGTTTAGGTTTGAGCATTTTATTACAGAAAATAAAAATTTCATAAGAGTGCCATGGAAAAACTCCGTCATTTAATTTATTTTGAAAAAATTCCAGTAAGCCATGAACTGATAAAAGTAAAACAAAACACTTCTTTTATTTACTAACACGCATATTAGAGATTTCATTTTAGACGAGCTTTGGAGCATGTTTTACAAAGGTGTCAAATGTTTTGAACATTTATTTAATAATTGCTAGTATTAGTGTAGTTCTAGTGTTATCTGTTGTGTTCATTTAACCTGTTATTCAAATTTGTTATGTCAGTTGCAAACATAAAAACTGCAAGTTGAATTTTTAGTAAATTGTGTATGTTAGAAATTTTGTCATTCATTCGTTTTTGTAAAAAATAACTTAACCTGCTGCTCATACCCAAAGCAAAGTTTCCTGAAATTTTCGCATACTTAATGTATCTAAAAGTAAATAAGAGAAGTGTTTTGTTTTACTTCCATCTGTTCATGGCCTACTAGAATTTTTTCAAAGTTAAATTAAATGACGTGGTCTTTCCATAGCACTCTTATGAAACGTTTATTTGTTGTAATAAAATGCTTAAAACCTAAACAAAATGCAAAGTACGCCACATTGTTGAAATCAGAATTAAAAACTATATCCAAATATGAAAAAATTTAAAATATCGACCATAAGAAAAAAAAATTAACAGTCGAATAAAAAAATTTAGATTCAGCATAAAAAAGTGTCCCAATAATGCGTTAACTAGAAATATGTAGAATAAATGCCGAAAATAAAAAATCCAAAATTTCAGTTTTTCTCAGATATCTGAAAGACCAGAGTAGCTATTTTAAATTTCTTTACAGATTATTGTTAGGCATAAAATTTGGCAACGTTGCCTCAATTTAACCAACTCTATATCTCTTCAAATAAGCGAGATCCCTATGGTGGGGTTCGAATTTGAAACAGCTTGTACATTCTCTGCTTTCATTTTAAACGGACTTTTCGAATAGTATTTTGTAATATAGTTTCTCAGCATTCCTCTGCTCTTAAGTACAATTCTCTTAAGTTTAGAAATGATGTTCGTAAACTTTTCCCGCAAACTATTGCAGACGAAGTACTTGCAAATATTTTTATCCGAGGAGTAAGGTGGCTATTCTTATCGTAAATAAAATGTCGTGCCCATAGTCCAGTAGAAAAACCTCCACAAATTCAGGCAGTATTTTCTTGTTAAAGAACATGATTTTGCAAAAGTTTTGTTCCGCATGGAATGTACTATTTTTTAGTAATATGCCAAATTTTAGAATTGACATGACTACGCAATGTACGTCCAGAATTTAAAGTTTCAGTCTTTTATTTGTTTAAAGTTATTTAATTTTTAAAAGTGATGCGATTATCACTGATAACTTTTAATATAAAACGCATATTTGAAAATGTTTTTAAATTAGTCATTTAGCATAAACACAGTCACACTGATACCGCCGCGCCGGTTTGTGACTAAAAGATATTTTATGTTTCGACTTTATGCGGTGCATAAAGTAATTTCCATCTGCTAAGTTGTGAAAGACCTAATTAAAATGGAATTAAGTGAAAATAGTATTAGAATTGTTTAATTTTTGTGATTTTTTTAAAAATATGTGAAACGAATTTCAGATACCTGAAATGCGTTTCAGTTATTCCAAATGGATATCAGATATCAGAAATGAATTTCGGATATTTGGAATTGAATTTAGATAACAGAAACTAGTTTTCGATATCAGCATGTAGCAAAATTTCCAAAGATGTAGTAAAAAGAAACTTTAAATATTAAACTGTATAAATAGTAGCAATTAGGAGTTTAACGTTTAAATTTTTTGACACACCCATTCACCCACACACACACTCACAGACAGACATTTTTTTAAATATCAATTTTTAAGGTTCCTGGAGGTTCGTCAAAATCTCGATTTCAAAAATGTTTATGAAATCAATACTTCCGTATAGTACTGAACGTATACGAAAGTAAAAAGGCATAACAGAAATTTTGAATAAGAAATTTATCCTAAAATAATTCAGCAAGGTAATTTATTTTTAATAAATCCTGTATGTATATAATTTAAAAAAAAATTCATACTTCGGCGTAGTGTTTGTCTCGTTTTAGTTCACCAAAGACGGCTGCTTAGCAGCCGAAATATACAGCTGAACGTAGGGGAGACTGTTGTACCTAGAGCATAGTGTACCTAGAAACGATTTCGATTTTATATTATTGCTGCCATCTAGAAGCTAACCAGCGAGGTTTAGTGTTCCCTTGAGCCGAGCTAATTACTTCATTACAATTTCAGACTTTTAAAACGTCATTTGCGATTTTCCAGTGAGAAGATAGTTTTTACGGTACAAAAGTAAATATTTTATATCTATTTTGTGTGTAAATATTAGTGTTTACTGCGGGTTGGTGAATAGAGAGTGAGTTTTACGACATTCTCTGATTTATGGTGATTAGAAGTCTGGCGTTATATTTAGCTTTTAATATAACCTATAAGGTAGAGTTAAAGTTTTGTTTCCAAAGGCACCCTCTTGTACTTTGAAACATAAACATATCTTGTACCTTGAAACGTTCCCAGGTACAAGATGTTTTTTTTTCAGATCTCGAGGCAACAATGCCACGTAGCAAGACTGGTAAAAAGAGGATTCCAGTAGATTCGACTGCCTTGAAAAACGCTTTAAAGGCAATAAATGACCCAGATCCTGCGAAAAGGATGTCTTATAGGGAGGCTGTTAAAGTTATTAACGTTAGCATTGCTACGCTTTCAAGGGAATCTCAAACATTCAAAAATGATGGGATTGACAATTATAACTATTCCTCAAATTCTGCTGTTAAACAAGTGCTTAGTGAAATAGAGGAAGTATTCCTTGCAGAATATATTAAAAAGGTTGCTCAGATGCACTTCGAATTGACGCAGAAAGGGGTGACGGATCTAGCTTATAGATATGCTGTGGCTAATAAAAAGAAATACCCAGCGTGCTGGGATAAAAATAAAATTGCTGGTAAGGAATGGATGAGTGGATTCCTCAAAAGGCACAATGAATTGTCAATTCGAAAACCTGAAACGACTAGTTTGAGTCGGGCAACTAGTTTCAACCGAACAAATGTAAATAATTTTTTTAACAACATTAAAGATGTTTACAATAGATTTGGACATTTCGGCTGAAAGAGGATCACAAGTTACCATGATAGCAGCTGTGAATGCCACTGGAAATTATTTTTCACCCATGCTAATATTTCCACTGTTTTTTTTCAAGGATAGGATGACATTTGGAGCACCCCCTAGAATCATCGGCGCTGCAACACCTTAAGGATGGTCCAATGAACAAATGTTTCTTAAATTTCTGGATCACTTCATTAATGTTGTAAAATCTTCGAAGGAAGAGCGAGTGCTACTGGTTTTAGATAATCATGAAACACATCTCTCCTTTGAGGCGATAGAAAAGGCTTCCAACGCCGAAATTATGATACATCCCCACCTCACACGTCGCACAATCTACAACCACTAGACCTCACCATTTTCGGTCCACTTAAAACATTTTATAGTCAAGGTGTGGAGACGTGGATTTTTAACAATGGAGGAAAAACATTTGATATTTACTCAGTGGCTGAGGTTTTAGGAACTGCTTTTCCTCGAGCCTTTACCCGGAAAAATATTTTGATTGGTTTTAGAGCATCGGGAATCTTCCCCTAATAATTTAAATACAACTGCAGCTGATCATTCCGAGACAACAATGTTTATTTCAACAAAAAATTGTGCAGAACCGGGACCTTCAAATACACGTCCAGAACCAAGAACTTCAAATGCAAGTCCAGAACTAACGCCATCGAATGAAACACTAGAAACGGGGCTATCAGATATAAGTCCAAAACCGGGACTTTCAAGTTCAAGTCAGACAAAATGTTCAACCCCAATAAGGAGACTTCTAGAGAACATGTTTGTATCGCCAGAAGAAGTGCAACTACTCAGGAAAAGCAAGAAAAACAAAAAATGAAAGCGAACAAAAAAACACAGGCAATAACTAAGGGCTTAAATTTTGGCTTGAAGAGCAAGAAAATTACAACAAAAGTGATGTCTTCTTCATCAAAGAAGACAGAGCTTAAGAAAGGGGAAAAAAGAACAGCATCATCGTCAATAAATAATAAAAAATAATTAAAACTACTTTTTAAAAAGAAGTAACTTTACTTTAAATATTAATATTTTATTTCTGATAATGTTTGCTTGTTGTTAATAAACGTTATATTGTGTGAATCACAATTTAAAATCTTTATTCTCCTTAAATTTCAATAATTCTCCCTTTGTTTCAAGGTACAAGAGGTCAGTTCCAAGGTACACGAGCATCTCATACCTTGGAACAGATTGCATTCTATTTTTTAATACTCAGTTATTCGAGTCAACATTATTTTTTGTTGATTTTAGTTGGGGATAATATAAAGGGACAAATACTTGTTACACTAAGCTAAAGAAATCTAGCTTTGGTCGGTATTTAATATAAAAATTTAAAAAAACGTTCCTAGGTACAACAGTCTACCCTACTAATAATTGTTCTTGTGCGAGAACTAAAAGGGTTTTCCTCATTATTGTTATATTTTCTCCCAGTCGCCCATTTTTTCTTAATTTAAAATTGGTATACTTGGTTTACTACAAAAGTTTACTTTTAGCTCCTTGAAAGAACTTTTATTCGATCAATTTTGTAATACCATTGTATAATATAGTACACAAATTAAAAGACAAACAATAATAATATAAAAAATGTACTTACAGAGTTGTTGAATACGTCGGCAAACTTGTGGCAAGCTGTGGTTTGGTCAGAACCTGTATTTCTTTTTCCTCTTGTATCGACAGAGTTCTTTTTGCTAAATTCAAAAACGTTATGTTAGTATTTTATTTAACAATAAGGGGAAACAGTACTTGATCCTTCAAAAGGTTAGCATTTGAGTATTTTAAAAATTATGTTTGGGGGTCTAAATTGTCTAATTAAATCATTTACGTCAGCCAGCAGTAATTACCTAATTTAAAATTGTGGAGTACACAACGGATTTTTTGTAGAGGAAATGCTGTAATTTATGTTATAGTCTTACATGAGTCACGAATCTCGCATTGCTAACAGTAGTTGTCGCATTAACGCTACGAGACCTTCCTCGTATACGCTGTGGTCAGTTTTGTTCTAATACCCCTTTTCTCATTTTCTGGTAGGAAAAAATAAATCAAAGTTGTTAATTACTACGACAGTGTGTAACAGTTTTTTTTGTAAGGAAGATATGCACGTAGAAATATTTTTGGAAAGCTTATTAATCGTTAATTAGCGGAACTCGTGGGTTACGTTTTTGTTTCTGTTGTTTTTAAATAATAAATACGCTAATTAAGTAGGCGATGTAGCGACTGCGGATCGAAGTCCTAGTTTTTTTAAACTGCCGTAATTCTTTCTATATATTAAATCCGGATCCCCTGTACTTGTCTCAATTTGGGAGGAATACGTCTTCAGCTAAGAGAGCAAAGAACTTCTCTTAGACTTTCTAATATTTTAGATGTGATTACTTGTCATCTATTCAGAAGTATTTTAATACTAACTTTTCACACCCCAAAATTGACTGCAATAACATCCTGTCATTCTTACTACTACCGACAGCATAGCTGCATAACAGTCAAATGAAAAGAACATAGGTGCTGCATGATACTGAAGCTTACACATAAAAATTATTAATAAACTTTTTGAAAATCTGAGGTTGTTTGGAAAAGCGCTCGTTGGAATTGAGGAAAACTAAAAATGAGACGACAAATTCGTCCTTCAAAAATTGTATGTGAAAGTAAAATTACCCTCTTCCCCCTATTTTCGCGACACTCAAGAATGAAGTTGTCAACCTTATGCTACTATTTCTTATGAGCAATTTAGCTTTGACCAAACTTTTATCGTCCCCCGCGTTTTAAACGAAGGGGCATAGAATTTAGATTTTATAAAATTCATCGAAGGTGTCACAAACAAATTAGCGATCTGGGACTACCATTGTATCTCATCGTTATCTGTATGAGCCTACAAAATCAAAAACAGATCGCGTGGCCACTTTTTGAGCAATACTGTTTTGAAAATTTCCACCCCACTATTTTTGGTTTATAAAAAAACGATTTTACATAGTGAAATTGTGCTACCCTGGGGTTATTATAGTACCAAATTGCATCCTTGTCTAAAACCTCGTTTTCGAGTAATAAGGCGTTAACTTCAAAAATATCAAAAATTCGCAGCAGCCGCCATGTTAATGCTAGTACGTTCAAAAAAAAGTTATGAGGCGTCAGATACTTACCCACTCACAGACATACATTTAATAATTAACTTTTACAAAAAAAAGGAAAACCGACTTCAAATAAAAACATAAAAGTAACATAAGTTAACTTAAAAACAAAAAATAAATGTTTTTTATACAACAATTTAATACTTATTTGTTGTTCCGTTTAATGTAATTAAGAAGTTGTTGTTTATTATATAATTATTAATTGTTTTATAATTTTTAAGTCGGTGCCAAGTAAAACATAAAAATTCGAATCTAATTTGTTATTGTAGCAAGGTACATAATTTTTATGTTTATATTGGCACTGACTTAAAAATTATAAAACAATTAATAATTATATAATTAACAACAATTTCTTAATTACATTAAACGGAACAACAAATAAGTATTAAACTGTTGTATAAAAAACATTTATTTTTTGCTTTTTAGTTAACTTATGTTACTTTTGTGTTTTTATTTGAAGTCGGTTTTCTTTTTTTTTTTTGTAAAAGTTAATTATTTTACAATTTTAAGTCATGGGTAGACCTAGTAAGGATGCTTCTCGAATAAAGAAACGACGGCTAGTTGAAACGGAAGATGAAATACGGAAACACTAAAAAGTCGGTTAAAAAAAAATAGATTTTGAGGAGTTCCCTGGTGTATCTTCGAAGTTCAAGGTCCAATACCAATGAAATTATAATGGGACCACCTAGGAACCATACTGAACCCAACGGAAAAAGAATCATTAAAATCAGTTCAGAAACAGAAAAGTTATGCCCGAACATACATTAAAAAAAAACATATATACATACGAATTGAGAACCTCCTCCTTTTTATGAAGTCGGTTAGAAAAACACTTATTTAGGTCTTAGAGGTCCAAATCATGTATTTCCGTTAAAATCTTGTTTTCGCAATTTTTCAAGAAATCTGTATTAAAAGTATAGGAAAGTAAAACAATGTAGGTTGTAGTGTTCGGCTAGTTCTTCGTAAATGCGAACTGGTTAAGCCAGTAGTTTGTTAGTTTGTTATTGTTACTATGTCTTAGCCTACTTTGAAATATGAGCCTAAATCGTCAATACACAATAATCAGATTAAACTTGGTACATTGTATTTCATAGCTGCACGTAAATCTCAGACGATTGTATTTATTTTAAAATTTATAAATTTGCTTGTAATACAAATTTGTAATGCAGTTGCATTAGGGCAATTTTATTTTTTACATTTAACAAAAAAACGTTTCAATTTAAACATGTTGACCTTTTAAATTTTTTTCAGACTATATTAGGAGTATGTTACTGTTTATTTGTTCCGACCCGTCAGAACTGCAGTAGGTCATAAATAACCAAATTATAGCAATCGTAATGACGGCAACATAAACATTTGCCAAAAATAAAAGCGAGTAGAGATGTAAGAGCCCGCCGTCGTGTTATAGCGATAAATTTACTTTAGATGAAAGAGTTGATCGTCGTGTTATGGTGAGACAGTTGGGAATTTAGTAGATGATGAAATATAGTAGTTAGGAGAAGAAAAACAAGATATTTTCCAAGCAAACTA
Organism: Ctenicera cuprea; assembly: GCA_958336395.1. Lineage (NCBI taxonomy): Eukaryota > Metazoa > Arthropoda > Insecta > Coleoptera > Elateridae > Ctenicera > Ctenicera cuprea. The sequence goes on from OY284490.1 coordinate 27,806,046, forward strand.
AACGCTGTGCTACAAAATGCAACAGTAAACATAACATTATATGTATATTGTGGCGCTATCTTTGATTGGGGAGAGGGGGGTCACAATTCGGCACAATATTTTTGTGGTTAAGCACACAACTTTGAAATCAAAGAAAAGAGTACATAATTCAATAGGCAGTTTTCTGAAAGGAAAAATGTGAAAACAGTGAACGATAAGAAAATAGTTATTTATGTTACTAGTGGGATAAAGACGTTATAATATAACACGAATTTAAAAGTTGCAGTTATCAGAGTGCTATAATAATGCATTATCTCACGTGTGACATACAAAAATGTATCTACGACTGCATAAAACTTGTTAAAAATCGAATTTTTTTGCTTGAAATATTTGACATTTTGTATTAATTTGCAAATATCGTCACTTTTAAAATACTTTTGTTTTACAATCAAGGGAATAAGATAAATTTGATTTGTTCAATACTATGGCAAACAGCCAGTTTTCGTATGAACAAAGCTACAGTTTTTTGCGTGTAAATAAACATTACCTAACTCATTTTACACTAGTGCGATAATGAACTTCTTTACCTAACGCAAATGATTGACATAATAAGTTATTATCCAAGCAGTCGTAGATGTAGAATTATATTTTTTATTATCATATATTACTGTTGGTATCATGGAAAACTAGGAAAAGTAATTTTAAATTTAATAAAATTCATTTATATTTCGGCTTTTTAATAAAAAAAAACTCAGTGAACTGGGGTTGGCTTAGCGCTTGCTCATTTCTTGGCGGTAAAAATGAAAACTTTACATTTTCTTGTAAATCATTTAGGGTTCTTGTAGGTCCAAATCATGTATTTCCGTCAAAATCTCAATTTCAAAAATGTTCATGAAATCAGTACTTTTCCTTAAACTGAAAGTACAGGAACGTAAAATACAAGTAATTTTTCTATAAAGAATCAAATGTTCTCGAAATTAGCCTAAAATTTCCATTCTTATGACAATAATCTTGTATTTTTTTAATAAGATGTATTACTGGAGGTTTAAAAATTGTAGTTCAATAGATACTTCTAAACACAACAATATTAGCTGCTTATCTAATCACAATAATAACTTTTCTTTCTATTGTGTATAGTTTTAAGCATTTGTGGGACAAGAGTTCACAGATAAACAAAATAAAAACAAAAAAATAAGGTCAGAAAACTGAGAAACAATGTCATGAGAATTTTACGCCATTGAAGACGAACGATTATTCAATACGTTTGGTTCATTTTTCAGGTAAGGATAGGCCGGCCGGGTGTTCGGGAATTTTACAAACACCTATAAACTTTTGAGGTGAAACTTCTTTGCCGGCAAGTGCAACATGCGATTGTGGAATCACGCACAATGACGGAAGTAATGTAATGAATACGCAGCTGCGTTTATCTTCTCGGGAACAAACTGCTTCTAGCAGCCGACACTCGACAGCCGTCAGTACGCACATAATCCAGAAGTGGGTTGTACACGTTTACGTAGGCAGAAGGAAGGAATAACGCATACTTTGTCCGTAGCACTCTTAAAGCTCTAGTTTGATAATTAATAGACCTACTGACTTGAATTTTTAATTGCCCTTTATTTTGGCATATAATTTATAAGGTATAAATAAATATATGTATGTTACAAAAGATTTTGTTGTGCACTTTTTCGAACTTTAAACTAATTCTGTTTATTTTACATACTGATTTCTGTTTTTTTCACGGTACCAATTTTGTTTTTTGTTTATACAAAACTTCGTTACAATCTAAGGAACATTTCCTATCATACAATGTACATTCGCTTTAAAATTAACTTCGCTATAGCTCTTACCGTTGGGCTTGTTCATATTGTGCAAACTCAAATCTTACGTGCAAGGAGGATGTACTAATACAGTTTGCTGGACGTTAGAAGAGTAAGCATTGTACGTATAATGTTATCTTGCTGTAACATGAAAACATTTACGTGATGCAAAGATTTGTTTAAAAAGCGTAATCGTGCCGAACAGCAATTAATTAGTATTGCAATAATTATTCAACTGTAAAAATATGCTAAAATGTTACATAATAAAATAATGTTAGGTTGACAAACGAACAGGATCCTGGCAAAGAAATCAAAATTCAAAATTTTCTTCTAATATATCATCGTCGTCTATTTGCGCGTTTAAAATTTTTACATCTACATTTCCTGCAACAGTTTACACCTTTTTTAACGCAAATGCAATTTTTGCTAGTGCAGGTGCCGCCTTTGCAGTAAAGAGCTAATAAGGGTTTAATGTTTAAAGGGGAAAACGCTTTCAGTGAGAACACGCAAAGAAGTTTCACTTAGAGCTTGGCAAACATTTTATTTTTTGTTGAATGAAAAATACCTATTTAGCTACTGGATCTAAGAACACCCGGTACCTTATTTTCCGTGACCGGTTTACACTAGCCCATCTGTCCCTGTCACCTTGTATAGCGAAAAAATGTGTCTCTCTTCACTTATCACATAAGTTTAAAAACAAAATATTTTAACTTACCAGTAGACGGTTCCAGAGAAGTTGACTTTTTGAATGTTTTATCCAGTCGAAAACTAGTTCTCAAGACTTTGATTACCGATGGTTTGCGTTCATTAGGTTTCGAGTTATTTCGCAAAGTAACCTTTTCTGCAGCAGCAGTTGAAGAAATTTCCAACTCAATTTGTTCTTCAGACATATTTTTAAATTTTTTGCGTTTGTTATTAATAGTTTGGAATTTTGAACCCGATAATCAACCGTTATTTACCTGTCCGATACCGAATAACAACTAAAATCGTTACTCTGCCAAGTTTGGAAGATAATTACTGATACCATTTTTTGAAGGAGATAAAATGCGGTCTGGTCGATATCATTCATATCAACATCTTCAAATGACACCATAGACCTTTATCAGTTATCACAAATTCATAGTTGTGCAGCTGTCTAAATGCCTACGTAACTACCTACTTGTATTAATAATTGTAATTTTGTTGCTCTAACTAAAAACAAATGTATTCTGATGAAATACTCATGTAATGTCTTATTTAATCATAATCATCGTGTAAGTACCAGGTAACGTTATCAGGAATTTTTTAATCAGTAATATATTAATCATCAACCTACAAAAACATAACAATGTTGTACAAAATTTCTTTTCGGAATCAACTAATAAACTAGAAATGAAATAGAAAAGTTGTTTTTTGTTTTTAATGTAACATTCGGTGTATTTTTAGCATATGTTGTAAATATTGAAATTATCTTTACAACGAAGTGCATTTTTATTAATAAAATTACCTAAAAATTACAAAAGTAAACACTGATCGAGTAATTACCATTTTTTATCCATTGTTTGGAATAATTTATCAAGTTATCAACTTGTAATAGGTGTTCGATTATGTTTTACTGTGATTTTTTATTATTTACAATTTAGAAACAAATAGGATTAGATAACACTCAGTTTTATAACAATAATTACGTAGAACAATAAAAACAAAATTCAATACGTTTTTATACTTTTTAAATAATTCTGCAAATAAAAGTGCACTTGTGTAACACCATCGTAAAGAGAATTTTAAGTTTTACCACGAATGCTAAAAATATATATTAAAAAAAATACTAGTTATGAGTGTAACTTGTCTGTTTGATCTTCAATTTTAAAATGCATTTTTTCTGGTTTTCTTAAAATCTTTTATTGTTTACTAACCGATTAACCTAATTTTGGTAAGAAGTTTTTAGTGTCCAACGGCTCATGTATTATTTATTTATTATCAACTAGGCTATAGAAATAAAAACAAATTAAATCGTAGCAAACCAGTACAAAGAAAATGCAATTTTATTCAGTTAAATCTTGATGTACAGTTTTTTAGCGTAATTAAATGGCACAAAGTGCAAGGTTACACAAAGTGTTCTATTTAAAATAAAAAAGTTTGACTATCACCACTGCGCAGTTTGATCGTTTTTAAATTTTATAATTATAGTGAGATGCCCTGTTTAAAAATATATAAAATATCCATTAATCTTAGATGTTAGTGGTCAGTGTCAAAATTCAAGTAAGAACCACCCTTTATTGTAGCAAATATGTTCTGCACAAGCTATATGTAATAAGAGTTTCAAAAATATAAGTGAATATTCTACTCACACTGCAACAGCCAATGGCGGCCGTTTATTTTTAGGCTCTTATAACCAATCGCACCCTGATTGGCCGCGGTAATACTTTTTTAAAGGAAATTTCGGTTTATAGCTGTTGTAAACATAGCAATTATTATTTTTTAAAGAACGTGTTTTTACGTCAGTAAGTAACAAATAATTACAACAACTAAATGTTTTTATATTTAGCTTGTGGCATATTCTAAACAAATCTTCCTGCGAATTAAAAAATGTCTATAATTCTGTCTTTCATTGACCAACATAATTATAGTGATGCACGGCAACATCGCTCCTTCTTCAAACTCGCAATGTTGCCTAGCAAACATAATTTCGTTCTCAATGAAGCGACAGAATTATCAATAATTTTTAGTTCACTCGTGTTATCGCTGTTGAATATTCCACTTACATTGTAACAGCCAATATAGCCATTTATTTTCATTTATTATAAATAATACAATTCTTAACTTCAACAGGTTTTTGTTTTAACCTTATACGTATTTCGTCATGTTGACATGTCATTTTCAGAGGCAAGATTAAAAGTAAAGAGTTGGTGTTGCTAAAAGAACAATTAATCTTCATAACTTGATCTTGGTTTTCTATATTTGCGTCCAAATGACTTGATTTCTTATTCCAAAACTTCTAATAATGGTGAATTTACGAGATCAATTTGCTCATTCATTAAAGGTATAGATTTTAAATGTTTGTGAATTTAGTATATCCAACTTATGTTTGTCATCACAAACATGTAAACATTTTATAGTGTTATTAGATGTCATTGAATGATTGTGTTATAATAAGTGTTTAGCATAATTGGATTTATGTGTGTGTTTATATTTGTAACAACATCCGTGTTCCTTGTACCTAATATCTAATAACACTGTAAACTTTTTACATTTCTGTGAAGGTAAACCTAAGTTGGATATACTAAAAAGCATTTTAAATTTACAAACATTTAAAGCCTGCACCTTTAATGAATGAGCAAATTGACAAAAATGGTTATAACAACTTTATTTATAGAGTTATCAAAAATTGCAAAAAATAAATATATATTTTTTTATTGGAGCTAATAATTGACAGGCATAGTTAAAATAACGTAACTTCCGGAAAACGCGTCAATTTAAAAATATTCAAAAATTTCTGGAGGGTTCAGATATTTATTATATATATTTATTTGCCAAATATCTACTTGTAGTAATATTTTAGAATAAGTATACTATTAATTGAATAACGAAAATATTATTTAATTAAATTTATTATAACTGACCACTATAAATCTGACGAAGTAGAACGCCCCTTAAGCAATCACGTGATTTCCTATTCATCGGGCTTAAGGGACGTTTCTACTTCGTTGCTGTAATTATCAGCTTGGTTGTGGTTCATCTGTTTTGTTTTCTACTGATGATGCCTGCATAACTCACAATAATACCTCATATATTGCAGTCATTGTTATTGTTAGTAGATAGTAGATCTCTTAATTTTCCTGTTTATTCAAATGTTGTATTTGCAAAATTCCAGTGAACTACTAACAACTGTTAAATAAGGTTACACTAGCTAGAAATAAAACACCATTTACCTTTGAGGAATTTATTGAATAACACACGTCAATTGATGTATAAGTTATTTGTCTCCATTGTTGAAAGTGGTCGCTGCTTATTCTATTTAACAACTATTTTGAAATAAAATTATACGACATATATTACACCTGCCTTGTGAACAACAATGATAGTAATTAAGCTGAATAGATATGTGCTTTGGTGTGGAATTGTAATCAGTTTAGAAGTTGTAATTTTTCGTTGTCAATCATATGAGCAAAATAAGCCGCACATGGAGTAAACAGAGGTACAAACTTGAGACTGGTTTTAAACTGAACTTTATATGTTTATATTAAAATTGTTCACCCCTGTTCGTTAGCTTACATAAATAAGTACAAGACAAACGTAATATACTGAAGATTCCGTTTTATGGATTATTTAACTTAATTTTTGCAAAGGCTATGACCTAACTTTCATGCAGAAAGAGTTAAATTTATATTTTATTGACTGTTATTTATTAAAATTAGAAATTACTAAATGATAAACCTAGTCTAATTTTAAAATTCGAAATTATTGTACTAAACTTCTGTTTAACATCCTTTAATAAGTAATCTGATTTTACAGAGAATGTGTCGAAAACTATATCTACCTACTGACACCAACTTATTTTTAATAACGGTGTTGGAGTATTTTTGGTATCATTGAAATATGAAATATTTCTAAGGACAGTCTTGCAGTACAGCTTTGTAAAGTTAAACTAACGTTTGGAATTTTTATATTTAAAACAAAACAAAAATCGCTTTTGCAAATTATATTTGCAAGGAAACAAAATTTACATTTTCAGTCAAAAGACCCATCTTTCTTTATTAGTTGCCGTGTCTTTGTTATTTCTTTTTTTATAATCAATCGAATATCAATTTCTTTTGTATTTCCGAAACCAGCTTCAGTATTTATAGGCAAAACTTACAACAATTCTAGTGATTGTTAAAAAATTCTTAATAATATACAATGATGCAAAAAGATAATGATCTGCTTTAGAGTGCAATAACGATATACAAATTTATGAACATTTTCATTAGGTATTTAGAACTTACATAAATACTGCGATACTTACTTACAAAATGCGAAACAACACGAAGTTATGCAAGGTTTCCTTGCCGCAAAAGATTAGAAGGTACATTGATTATACAAATTCAAGTTTGGATCATGGACAAGTCTTTGGAATGAGTAAAGCTTTGTATAACAGTTAGCGTGCAAAAAATGTATCTGTGTGTTTGTATAGCATGTTGGCATAAACCATAAACGAATATTCGGTACTTAGTACTTTGTTGCTTAGCCTATATCACAAACCCTTCAACAGAGCAAATCTCTGTTTTTTAGCTAATAGCATAACCTGGTTTAGTTGGTGCTCTTCTAATTATTGTTCTGTGTAAAACTATACAGAGTGCCTCTAAAATGTATGTCATACTTTTAATACTGACGCATTGGAGCCGTTTTAAGTTTCTTAAATTTAATTGTTTTCAATTTTCAGAACTATTCAAGATCTTACTGTAAAATATTCATATTCCATGCGATATTTCTGCGAACTAGAGGCCTTAATAATTTTGCGACATATATTACACCTGCCTTGTGAACAACAATGATAATAATAAAAAAATCTGTTAGAAAAAAGAGCTCATGATGTGCTCACGTGTTGTTAGTGCTTGAATATGTTTCTTTCTCTTTAAATTTAAAAATTACTTTTGAACTTGTGAAATGCTAAAACGGATGTTTTCTGATACGATTTTTTCCCTGGTAAACTACAGATACAGAAATCAAGAATGATAAAATAGAAATTCTTGTTTTTAAATACCTTTTCTAAAATTGTAAACAAATTTTAGCTTAATTAAATCATTTGAAAGGACACAACCATTTCTGGTCAATTACCAGTTCTATCAGAATCTCTTTTTTTACATCGTCATCTAATACTATTAGTTCTAATTTTTTAAAAAGGCTTATTAAGTTTGTAGATTTTGCTTGTAATCTTTTGTAAATTTGAGAGTTTGGAAAAACTGTACTTCGTGAAGGTACAATTTTGCGCAACTGATTTAATTTATTATTAGAAAACTAGGACACACAACGTTATAGAGAATAAATCGTTTATGTTTGCAAAATCAAACCGCACTTGTACAAAAGCATATAAAAAGCTTCTGGTTGAAGTAAAAAGTGAGAAATAAAGTGTCTTCGTTTCATACAATTATTTTTTATTTAATACTAATTTTTTGCTTAATAAGTAATTTACAAGAATTGTTTTTTTTCTAAAGTTTTTGGCAGAATATTTATTTTAAGTAAAAATTGTCGAGGCTTTCGTAAAATAGAAAACCGGAATGAAAATATTTTTAAAAGTTGCAGCAGTCGAATGGTTTAGGCAAGGACTTCCAAAGTCTTTAAATTTAAGGCATATTTAAATTGACATGTTCCAAAATTTTCATTTCGGAATGTCGTATACTGTTTACCGACAATTAAGGATTTAGTACTAACTTTGCATGTGATTACAAGTTTTAGTTTTTAGTAATTGACGTTGCAATGTTCTATCGAGAACACTTAATTGTGGCTCTGTAAAGGTTTGTAACAAACATCAATTTTGTTTAAAATATTGACCAATTTTCAATGTATTATTGCGTATGCAACTCACATGTCAAACTGATCAAATCCACCAATCATATTTTAGTATTTGCTTTTTGTTGCACCAATCAATGAGAATTGTATTGAAAATTTTTACTAGTAGAATTTTAGCGATTATTACATTAATACATTCGTATAACTAATCAGAAAGCGAGATACGTTCTATTCAATCGATTGTTTCCAACTCTACAAGGTATTAAATTGGCAATTATTTCAAAATTTTCATGTAGCTTTCTAAACAACCGACAAACAAGCGTTCAGGAATGTGTTGGCAACGCCTTAGTTACAGTTTTAGAATTTTTTGATTACAATAACCTCAAACTTCCTGCACAGTAACATATCGTTTCACTTTAACAGAAACAGTTCGCGTTTCTCGCTCGGGTTTTCTAGCTTTCCAACTGACATGACACTCTTTGGTGCTATACAACTAGTAGTTTTTCCAATATTCTACTAGAATTTAAAGAAAATTATTTTAAAACGGCATTTCAAAGTCGCAGAGCCGCGGGCCCTTACTTCAATTTTGACAACACATGCAAAGTGTGCTTCACAGAAATAAAACATAGCCAAAATCGGCTACAATAGTCATTAACTTTCAATTGCTATCGATAGTACCTAAAGCCTGTTATTGTTGGATTACTGCAGCAACTTGGAAGGTTTATAAACAAATCAATTTTTTTGACTACCCACTCTGTTCAGTTGCTTAGGAAATGCTTTTGATTTAAAACAAAAATTTTTTTGAAAGACAATTATTTTTTAATTTTCCTTTTTTTATTGTTGTTCTATGTTTTTATTTATTCACTGAATTTTTGATAGAGTAACAAAGATAAGTAGAAATATTGTGTGATAGAAGAGCACTAACTAAATTGAAGCGCGCATCGTTCCCTTTTTTATGTACAAAGCAAATATACTACCATTTATTTTATAATATGTACAATAAATTAAAAGTATAGTTTCTTGAAGCTAAATGTTCCATTTTATTTGCTTGACAGTTATAAAAATTAGTTATTTTTGTATTTATTACTTATTATTACCAAGTAATGTAATACCTTTAATTTAATTTAAACAAAAATCAAAAAAATAAATTGGAACATATTTCTGCATTAAATTATAATTAAAATTTATATTTATTGTTTATAAATGTACTTTTGTAACCTGGAGGAAAATGGAGCTATCTGTTATGTTTTATTTAGGAAAGCAGGAAATTTTTTTGCTTATGAACTACAATAGTTTTAAGTTAACATTTTAGTACAGTTTTATAATGAACATAATAATATCAACTTAAGCTAAGCAGAAGATATAATTGAAGATGCTTTTAAGCCCATACACAAACTTATTCTTACTCTAAATTGTACTTATAAACATTTATTTTATATTTACATTTAGCTACTATTATCGAGAACAGAAAAATATGTGAAGCAATATTTACTTTTGCGTTAAGTACTACTGTTTACCTATAATTGTGTTACATGTAACAAACAGTCTAATTGTTTCATCTAATTATGAGTATTTAATCGGTCCTTACACAAGTACATGTAAAAATATGTTTAAAATTGTTACAGGCTTGGTGTGTGCGGGAACTTAAATAGATTAGTATCTATTTATTTTGCTGTGTTACAGAAATGCTAGTTTCGGACCGATATTAAGATGATTTTCTAAAGGAAAACTGCTAATATTGCACTTACTCACGAAGCTTATGCCAGTCTGCAATTTGACGACGTGGTGAATTACATACTTCATTCCAGTGATGCAAAGCTGACCCTGTACATTTAGGTCCGCCTAGTTCCAACCTTCCGATCACCTGTAATTACATTTATAATTTAATTGATAAAATTATTATGGTATCATGTAATTGTAAACTTATTCATGAAAATGGTTTAAACATTGTTAAACTTATAATTGTGAAATTTAATTAGTTGAAATACAAACAAGCAGTAATAGTTTGCTTTTCCATTATGTAGACAATGTCGGCGTTAAAAGAGTAGGCTAGAATATCAAATTTTGTTAATTATACATCTCGATACTAATTTAAAAACGAACTTGAGAAAGAATCAGAAAGAAGTTTCCTCATTTTTACTGAAATGATACATTAATTTTTTTGTCCTCGACTAGCTTTGAGCCGAACTCTACGATATCCAAAATAAAACTGTATAAGCAGCGTATTTGCACGCCAGGTATTATTAGAATCTAACATAACCGAACGGTTCAAAAACCAACGCTAGTGAATGTGCTTCAAGATTGCGCATTAGCTTTTGGTCCGTAGAAACCCATCTCCTCAAGCACCTCGTGTATTTCTGCTTTTGAGGTCCAAGGCAAACCAACTTAAAGCAGCGAGCACCTTCTAGATCCTAACAGCGTTCTGCGAGTTGATTTTCAAGATTGCAAAGAGGCTAATAGTCTAAAAATCAACGCCTGGGAATCTGGCTCAGGAACAAGCATTTACTTTTGGTTCAAGTCAAACCTACCCAACGCAACGTGCTTCTTCTAGAGTCTAGCAGCACCCCGCAAGTTGATGTTCAGTATCCAACATAATTTAACGGTTCAAAACCCAACGATTGTAAATTTTCAGCAGGACCTAGCATTAGTTTCCTGTCTAAATCAAACAACATACTAAGCTCCTCCTTAAGCCCGGCTTCGAAATCTAGCATAAGCTGCTGGTCTGAAGCAAACCAATACCTAACAGAAGCTTCCCGCAGAGCCCTACTTCCGGATCAAACGCAAACTTCCAATCCAAAGCCAATCAATCCCGCATAGCAAGCTTACCCTAGAGCCTTGTTTCCGGATTGAGCGCAAGCTTACGATCCGAAGAAAAGCACCCAGCTTTTTCTAAAGTCAAGTAGCACACCTATAAAACCAAGCACGTACTTCTTTCATACCGACTGGGAGAAAAGGTTGTGTGTGGACTACCTGCCAGTCTTTGTTACTTGTTCATTGTTCTTTATAATTGTTCTTGCATTAATCTGATTTTTTAATATTCGTTTTCAATTCGTTAAAAAACAATAAATAGTCTACAAATTGTATTCAATCTTTATGTAACAGCCACGCAGTGTAATCGATGCCATGAAGCTGCGATACTGGCGGAATGTAAGAATTACATTAATGTAACTTTACTAATAAATTTGCTACTAATTGTTTGTAAAGAAAAGCGTGTGGCGTAGTCAACGGGTTCTGCTACTTTTTAGTAAAGTTTAAGATGCGCTTACCAAAAAAATATTGTATTTGCAATAAAATCAGCTGCAGTTATCAACTGTTTGTAAAGAAACACGTGTGGCGTAGTCTACGTATTTTTCTATTTTATGGTAAAGCTTACGACGCGCTTTACAAAGAAATATCATATTAGAAATAAAATTAGTTGCAATTAGCAATTCTTTGTAAAGAAACGCGTGTGGCGTAGTCCAAGGTAAGTGTAGGACGCGCTTTACAAAGAAATATTATATTAGAAATAAAATCAGCTGCAATTGGCAATTGTTTGTAAAGAAAAGAGTGTGTCGTAATCCACGGATTTTGGCTAGTTTTATAAATTAATTTGCGATTGCTGTAATTCTTGTAATTTAACTGTATCCTGAAATATCCGGGACAATCAATGTCTGGTTATGAATTTCTACCTTATGGATGTTTGTAAATAGCCGAGGTGGCATTTTATAAATGTTAAGCAAGCAAATATCGTTGCAATTCGTAAGATTGTGACTAGTATTAGAAAAAGACAGACAGGCGTTATTTCAGAGGATATATAAATAATCTGTACGCACACGTACCTCTTTTATCAATGAAAATAGTTTATGACATTAATGTAGTAACTAATCTGCAATATTTTATAGTTATAGTATCCAGATTTGTTCGTTACAAAAACAGACTGTGTTGACATAGCGGTAATTAAAATTTGACCACCAAAGCGTGCTTACTGGAAAGGGATCTCTGTTTCTTATTTTCATGGAAAAATGAACTAAAGGAATGTAGATACAATTATAACACTTACATATAAATGAATTTTTTTTGTCCAAACATTAGACACTCGCTGCGTTTATATACTAGATTAGATTGCTCAAAAAACAGCAAAATTGCTGGAATTTTGGACTTTTATGCTCCACTCAAATGCCAATAGAAATATTAAATAAGTGTACAAATGCATCTGACTTAACGCAAATGATAAATTTAAAACGAAGAACGCTAATTAGGCTTTAAGTTGAATAAAAATTTTCAATTTCTAAAAGTCATCAGGTTTTTCAATTTCAATATCCATATTTAATAACTGTTGATAATTTAAGAAAATAGGTAAATAAAGCGGGTGAAGATAGTATTATTAGAAGGAAACTACAGTAAAAAAGAGCGTCGCTACCATTGAAACGATGATGCTTTCTATTTATGTAAGTAATGACTCTTTCCAATCGAATTTTAGTAGTTCACGAAACTGCTCGAAGCTTGCGTGCTGCATAGGTCCCACGATAATTAACTGAAAAGGTAATAAAATGAAGATGTGTAAGCAATTATTAAACGCCTGCGATACTTAAGGGGAAGTTGCTTTTTACGTTGCCTCATTTTCAGTATGGTACAATTACTATTGTTATAATCAATTATGATTTAATTCTAAGATTTTGAGGGAGATGCGCCCTTTGGAACTCAAAACTGGTTTCAAAAAATAGCTGTTTGTATATATTCCTTCAACTTGTCTGTGATAAGTTCTATGAATTTTAGAGTAAAAACATCCCAGTTAGCTTTTAGATGCAGTAATTTTTAGGGAGGCTGCTATACTATACACATTGCTCTCATTAGGTTGAGCTGACGAATTTTTTTTGCATCTCTGTTTTGTACAGTAAACGAAGTGCTATAAAAAGAATGATAAAAGGCAATACTGAGGATGTAGTTAGACAAAAACAATACCAAACAGCAGTGGCGGTTTCTCCATTGGGTCAAAAGGTCATTGACCTCCCAATGCAATAAGAAAGAAAATAATTACTTTTTGTTTGAGTACATAACATATTACACACTATAAAATTTAAAAAATACTTTATAGTTAACGTTTGTATGAGATTTCAATGCGAGAATGTTTATTAAAAAGCTGCCACAGGATCCGAAAACGTTCGAATGTTTGAATATCGCGCGCGCGCTAAGCGAATCTATGCGAGGGTCATACGGCTGTTTGTCCACAATTTAGCTATACGCCACCGAATAAAGCTGCCGGCTTAAAAGGCCTTTAAATAAATAAGAGTGAAATAGAAATCTCATTGCGGTAAAATTCAGATTACACAAGTTAAAAAAGGAAAGAAGCTGGTGCGCATTAGAGACATCAGGGTCGATGACCCCAGTTTCTGATTAAGTAAGTAGAACAGCGCATGCTAATCACGTGTAGTTAGTGTATTTCTTAACACGTTCGTTTTATGTTGGGATGACACAAGGTTAGCAACAAACTTTCTTTGTGTGGAAATAATCGGGGATTTTTTTGTAGATCTGTTTTGTCTGTGACGTTTTCTTGTGTAGTAAATCATAATTGTGTGGTAAATCTTCATTTAGTGCTATAAAATGTCTGTGCAAAAAATAATGGAACTTAAAGCTCAACGTGGTTTGAAGAACGTTTGAAGTTAAAAGAAAACGATCGTCCACAACTAACCCTAATTATTAAACAAATAACAGATGAGTCAATTCAATGAGTTTATCGAATTGGATTTGTAGAAGTGATATAAGAAACGCTTTCTTCTGTTTTCCGTGGTTGTTATTCTGCGATGACGCAATGTGGTGTAAAACTGCGTGATTGACTTAAAACATTTAAAAATTAAAATACAAAAACATTTTTATCAGCAAATCATATGAGAAATTCTATAAATTTTGCCACACTTGGTAATGTGGATATCAGATTGCAACTTGACAGTGCTTACCGAAACTCTATTAAAATTTTTAATAAAAATGTTGATAAAAATAGGTATATTTTAAATAAAATTATAGATTGCACAAAGTGTTGCGGAGTAATATAGAAAAAGTTAGGCATTACATTCTTAATAATTTCGTGCCAGCTGCTTCATCTACATGCAGCAAAATAAATAAAATAAATGAAAATTTAAAACTTCCAATTGTAGTAGAAATTTGCGACATAACGCTTTTAAATTAGTCAAGACTAGTTACCCGTTATAAACGATTTAAAATTAAAAACCAAACTAGAAGTGCTATACGATCGTGAGGATTTTTATGAAAGTGATGGTGTTGTTGCAATACTACAATTATTTGTAAACAATAATAATCTTTATCAGACTTTTACCAAGAGTGTAAAACTTATTAAAATTTTGTGTACTTTGCCGATGACAACGGTGGAAAGCGAGCGTTGCTTCTCTACTTTAAAAAGAAAAAAAATACATTTTGCGTAACACGATAGGGCAAGAAAGGTTAAGTGCGTTAGCTATGTTAAGAATCAAAAAATCGTTAATTAATAACATTGACAATTTTAATGAACTACTGATAGATCATTTTTACAACGCGACGGAGCCAAGGATCGACTTGAAATATAAGTCTACCTAAAATTTGGCTGGGTAAGTACATTTTTATCAAAAAATATTTCAAAATGACCCCCCAGTACGCCACACCACGAGCCGCCACTGCCAAACAGTCCAGTACCTGCTACCGGTAATTACAAGATGCGGTACGTGACTGTAATCTCCTCTTCCCTTCGATAATAATTGAATAAAAATAAAGAATTTATTTAATATTTTAAAGGTTCTCTATATGTCATTGAAGAGGTAAAAAATTACATAATACACGCCAACTTTCACAGCAGCCTGTATTTACTAACCACAATTATAGTACTGTAAACACCAACGCAAGAATAACCAAACTAAAAGCCTAAGAAACGTTTTTGGTGGATACGCATTTTATCTGTTAATTTGAAAAACTAAAAATAAGATCGACAACATCGTTTTTTAAAAGTTAAATTAGGCTTGAAACAAAACTGAAATTTTAACGATGGGGAGATTAAATATTGGTTATACAAGCGTCTTCTGTTTTATAAATTCTAATTATTTATTATCCCTAACTTTGAAATAAATATTATACTCAAAATTAATAGTTATAATGCAAAATACATAAAATAAGGCGATTTATAGATACAGTAGACATATAACTACAATTATGAAGGAATGAAGGAAAGCCATCAATTACCGAGGAATTTCCTGGGAAGAAGCGAACAACATGACAAAAGAAAAACGATGTGGAAAACCTTCCACTCCACCTGTACACCGTTAAGGTCAAATAGGACACTTACGTAAGTACGTAGCAAGAACAAAATTTTAAAAAATCATGTAAAATCGCAGTTCAGGAGGTGAATCTTTTTAAACCACTTTGATCATGCTCGCGCAAGTACCTCAAAAACCACAAACAAACTTGAACATTGCAATTCACGCAATTATGTCAAAACGCTTACAATTTGAAATGTAAGAGGTTTAAAAAACGACGGCGAAAACATGCAATAGAATAAAAGTTCATTTCAACTGTGATTTCAACTAGCGGTGGTTCGCCTTGTTAGGCACAATTATTTAAATAAAAAAAATTTAAACTAAGTTTCAATAGAAAAAAAGTTACTTTTACATACAGTTTTTACGTTTTAACAACACCTTGTAACATTAAAAATTGAGCGCCAAATAAATAGACCGCTGCTTTCAAACACCGTTTTGCATTCGCAAAGCGAAGGCGAGCTTTCAGCTTCCATCAGTGAAACAGTCAACCAATATGTTATTCTTAATACCTCTACATGCACATTGGCGAAGAATACAATGAACGGATGCAAAGAAAAAGTAGGGATATCAAGGCGCAATAATCTCAGAATATGCGCGCCTGTTCCCATAATTTTGATTTGGTTCCAGTGTTTCCAGGTTTAATGAAAATACACCAGATCTGGTGATTTTCAAGCATCTGTGATGATTCGTGAAAACTTAAAGAAAAACAGAAATCTGGTGATTTTTCAATAATCGCTAGAAAATTATAAAACTTTCTTGAACTTAATATAATGTGTAAAATTGAAAAAAAATTCAATAAATTAATTTTTTAAAGTACCGATATCTACCAATCGTTTCGACGATTGAAAGCCTTCGATTATTTTTATACCGTATATATAAAATCCGCGAATAGCTGAATCTGTAAAATAGAAATTTCCGAATCGTTATTTGTTAAGTTATGGCTATACATAAACTATGTTGTCATAAGACAATTCTATTAGAACATTTCAAGTGGTTTCTAAAATTTTTGAAATAACCATATAAAATAGAAATTTCAACATCTTGTATTTGGAAAACTAAGCTGTTGGGTGCCCATGTTCTTTAAAACATCATGTATAGCTTTTGTATAGGTTCTTTAGTTTCGTATAATTTGCTATATTATAGAGACTTTTCTAATAAGACTTAAGTCTTTACCGGTTTCCAAAATAGTGGAAAATTTCCAAAATTTATACAATTATCATATTGCGAAAAATATTTTTAAATCACTTGATCATATTTATTAAAGCTTACTAAATAATAATACAATTTGTTTTAATTGGAAATTTTGAAAAAAAACTATTTAAATTTGCCTTCAGATTCACTCCAACGCCATGTTTTCAAAATTTCAATAAAATCGCGTAAAAGAAATCTATACCAAAAAAACATGTCTGATTTCCGTTTCCGATTCCAGATCCCGTTAAAAAACCTTACAGCGCACTACCTGCAACTAAAAAACTTCCACATATTAAATTTAAAATAATATCGGTCAAGGAGTTTCGAAGATATGGGGGAACACATCCACATACGCACCCACGTATCCACACACTCACAGCAGACATTTTTTTAAACCACTTTTTGGGTTCCCTGACGTGTATTTCCGTTAAAATCTGTGCTTAGAAAATGTGCATGCAATCATAACTTTCTATACTTCAGTAGAAATATGGAAAGTAAAATGTGTTGGATATGCCCTGAGGTTTTCTATCGCATTCCGTTTTCAGATTTGATCTTTCTGATTAATTTTAAAATTTTTATCAGATTTTAGAATTTTTGTAAATTTTGAAAATTTTCAAAATAATTAAAAACTTTTGGAAATAAAAATTTCCGAAAATTTTGAAAATTAATGAAATCTGAAATTTTTGAGAACTTGAAAATTTTTAACAATATTGATAATTTTTCAAAATGTTCAATAACTTTGAAATTAAAAAAATCAATAGAACGTTACTGCCCTTGATAAATGACAAAAAAGAATACATTTGACTATTTTACAATAAACGTGAAAAGTAAAAGATTTCTTTTAATAGAACACCTTTCGGTTTTGACAAAATAGAAAAACATTTAAATGAATCCTGGATTCGCTTTCGTTTTTTTTTTTGAGTGTACGCATACAAATTATTGTTATGATATTATGAGTTGTGCTGTCAATATGCGTAATGGAAATGCTTCTGTTTTACATTAACTGTTTTGGTAGCAGCCCCATGTTTTTGTTGAACATTTACCTTCGACCTTTTACTCGGTATTTGAACGTTGTTGGCTGTTGCTACTTTGTATTCAAGATTTAGATTATCAGCCTACGCAGCTTTTGCAGGTTCCATATTTCATTTATTAAACAAATAAGCAAGGACTGTGTGAAAGCTGGTGAAAGGTAACACTGCCATGCTTAAACTGGAATACCAGAATAAGCAAAAGCTTAAGCCGAAATTTTTACCAAGGGCTTTTTAACTAAAAACTTATTTCTTAAAATTTATATTTTCCGAATTTGTTTATCCAAGACTAGAAAACAAGCCAATAGCTTTCTTGAGTAAACATTTGCGAACTATTTACCAGTAGTTACTGCTTTGAAACAAAATTTTGCATTACAAAAAATGGTTATTTCTTTTTGCAGTTTCACTATATTGAAATTAATTTTGCATTCAAATCAAAGCAAATGTTTTAGAAAGAAAACAAGAGTATCCAGGCATTAGTTGATACAACGTCGATTAATCGATGACTATGAAAAATGTCTTACTTACAATCACTATCTTAAAAGCTAGTATTTTTCGAATTTCTTTTTATAGCGAAAATAATTAAAATTATTATTACTGTGGTTCCGATAAACGTCTCCCTAGTCGCTTAGATTTACTCTTGGTGTATTTTATATGTTCGTAAACTCGATATAACTACGAACTAAGGCAATTTATGTTATCGTAGCGCGACGTAAATTTCGATAGAATGTATTAGCAAAATAAATTTGTTGTGTTTCTTAGTAACAGTGGGTATTTTCGTATTTTATTATTTGTTGATTTTATAGAGAAATCTCAAGGGATTTTCGATGCACAGGTCAGTGAGTATTTGTGTTGCGCAGTGTTTTATGTACTATTCGCATTAATTTTAAAAGGGGTTGCCGCGTTGGCGTCGTTGCTTAATTTTGTTTAACTCACGTAAGACTAAATACAACTGGTACAATTTATTAATATTACTTTTTTTGCAATCTTTTTTTATCTGTATAATAAAGTTACGTTAAGCATGGTAAATATTTTGAGGACTGATAACTCAAAAATCATCAGAGAAGTTTAAACAAACATGAGTCTGGAAACGCATCCTTACAGAGCTACCGTCTTCAGTATCATATTTCATTATAACATAATTTATGAATTAAAAACATAATTGTCTCTGTCGTGCACAAGTAAAAATCAAAATACAAGAAACGTCGACGGTGGCTGGTGATAACAATGTCAATGTCAACCAACTTGAATCGCGGGTATGCAAATCATAGTTCAAATTATGACCAACCCAAATTTCAGTGTATATCTATAATAAATAAATAATAATATTAAAAAACATAAATATATAACAGCTAGGCTTCCGGGTTGGAGCCGCGTCATCGGTGCATGAACTGCCGACGTTTCGTCCTCGGTTCCACGGGACATCTTCAGGGCTGTGGTCACTTTGGGATGAAACGTCGGCAGTTCATGCACCGATGACGCGGCTCCAACCCGGAAGCCTAGCTGTTATTAACAACGGCCGCGAAAGCCTGCAACTTAGATTAACATAAATATATATTTACATTTAAATTGTACCTTGTTTGACAGGCTATCTGAACTAAAATTTTAGACCAAAATAATGTACATACCCTCAAAAATTTTATGAAATACCACTTAACGATTTTTTCTAAAACGATGCATATTTACAACACTTCACAGCAACAGTAAATAAGAACTTAAAAAAATAAAAATTAAGTTTACAAAAGGACGCCACTACAAAACATTTGAAAACAAGCAAGCAATACTATGTTAAGAGCGTCGATTCTCGAAAACACCCGAACATTTCCGACTAGTTCAGTGTTACCAAAGATGTATCTAAATTAATGTGAACGATGTAGTTTCTTTGATAAAATTGTGGTGTAAGTTTTGTTTAAATCTATTAACGAGGGGCGTAGGTGAGGGGCGAGGTTGTGGACGTGTCTCGTAACGTATTTTTAACACATTTAGACTTTTCGATTTTTGGCTCGTAAACCTTACAGTTCGTAAAAAATACAGGTTAGTCGTTGAAAGTCGCTAAACTTAATCGTTTTTGAGATAATTACATTTTTGTGAAAGTCGAGTAGTCATGAAGGTCGTTAAAATGTATACTAACTTAGCCTTAAATAATAAACCAAAAGAAAAGTTCCTACAAATATAAGTTACAGCCGTCGGATGGAAGCGTTTTCAGTTCCATGTTTATTGGAACTGCTTTTTGTTTAATTTTGGTATACTAATCCTTAAATGTTCATGGAAGCTCAATTTGTTAGAAACAAATTATTTTTTTCGATAACGGTTGGATTTAGAGACTTTCAACAGGAATATCTTGTTTGTGTATTTTTGTATGGGGATTTTTGATTCAAAATTTAGAAAATTATGAGAGCGTAAAAAATGTTTTAACTGTTAAGAGATTCTTTGAGAATTTCTTCTCATGTACGCCCCTGCTTAATGGAATTAAACGAAAACAAGTGAGAAAATGTTAGTCATCAATAGCAAAATACCATTCCAAATTTGAATGAAATATATTGATTTATGTCGCAGATAATATTTAAGACGTAATTAGACCGTTCTATCTTCGAGAGGATGTACCTCCGTAACTAAGCGTTGCGGATTCAAGCTTATCTGAACTTTTTCTAACCTTTTCCCACAGCTACCTGACTTTAAAATGTTTACTACTATTTTGAAAATAAAATTGTGCTTGTAAAGAGTTTTAAAAATAAAGGGTACTTTATGACAGAAGCCTGAGAAACTCTGGAACATTAGCTCGGATCTATGCGGTTTTCTTTTAACATGTAAACTTTATAAAGATAAATATGCTCTACAATATAGTAGGAATTTTTGAAATTTTCAGTCAATTCTTGTACGTCTGTCAGTAGTTTGAAAATAGTTTTTTTGCTGATAGTTGAAAGTTGTCTAGTACAGAAAATGGTTTTCTTTAGAAAGACGTAAATTTTTCTTGTTGTTTTTTTCTTTGTTATAAAGCTTGACTGTTCTTTAATGCCCCATTGACACTGTACACTCCAATTAAATTTCATTACCATTTATACTCTTCTAATTGATATACAAACAAAAAATTATACTTTTACTACTTTAACGTGTCTTTTAAAAGCACTTTATTTGATTATACCGTGCCACTAGGTCATTTTATGTTTGCTGACCTGCAAGTTGTACATAATTTGATTCACCCTTCATTGATCGACACGTAAAACGTTTTATTGCTTGTAAATATAAGTACCCATAAAACCACATCAACTCCACACCGGGTAATGTTTATTCCACGTACGTTAATTTAAAGGCAAAAAGTGTTAGGACTACCCTACGCTATACCATGGCATTCTAGCGAATGTATTCGTTTTTGTTAATAAAAAGTCATGTTAAGTGGCTTTTTATTATTTTTTCAATTACCTGCTATTTTGTGTTTTCTGTTTGCAAAAATGTTGGTTTATTTTTAAATTGCTGTGTTGGTATTTACCCGTGCATTACGTTGTTGTGCCACTTGATATTACATCAGCATGAGTCCATTTACATCAACATTAAACAAATTTTTAACTCGTGCTTCTATGTGATAGATATTTGTATCCTATATTTCCACCTTTTTATATAGATAACTGTAATTTTTTTTAACTAAACTTTCTTGGAGTACTGAAAAGCTTTGGTTAATGATAGAGTAGATATAACACATATTTTCAGTGAAGTTAAATGAATTCAATATGTAAATTAAGCAATAATCTAAAAACACTTTTTCTTTTATAAATTAATTTAATAATATTATTTAATAAGGAATGTTATCGTTTTCAAATCTGAAAGCAAGTAAACAAACAAGAAAAGTGTAGGGGAACAGGAAATTAGTCGGAAATGGGTTAATATGGCAAAGTAGATAATATCCGTCCGGCAACCGTACAATTGATAACTTCCGATACCTCAACAACGCTCCCCATTTGTCATTCTTCACTTATAATGTCCATGCACACTTTATAAAAATATTGTTCTTACCTCATTTTTGGTTACACGGTCCCAATCTAAAAGAAGGAACTCTAGGTTGACATTATCTAACCCTTCTCCGCCTGCTGGAATATCAAAAACGAAGCTCTCGTTGAAGACGGGACTAAGGGTCCTCTTCTTTACGTGAGTTTTCTTTTTGGCTATGCGTTGGCCGTTGTATAGTAGATACATTTTCACGTACGGATCCGCCAAACCGGTAACGTCCATCTTGGGGAGGTTACGAGCTTTCAGTACCACCACTGTTAATCTGTTGGCTGCAGGTTGCCAGCAAAGGGATACAAGTAGTTCCCCACGACCCTGTGATCGAATCTGTGGTATACCATGTTAATATAGACAAACAAATATACATTACAATGCCTCACTCTCGGATGAACATGTAACTAAATGTTGAATAAGCAGAAGTTATACGCCTAGTGCGATGTTAAATGTGCATATGAAACTTCTAAAATA
The DNA here is from genome assembly GCA_958336395.1 of Ctenicera cuprea. NCBI lineage: Eukaryota > Metazoa > Arthropoda > Insecta > Coleoptera > Elateridae > Ctenicera > Ctenicera cuprea. Next base: position 27,828,273 of record OY284490.1, read on the forward strand.
TACAGTGGTTGTGGTAGATGGTAAAGTTGTGGAACGCCATTGTATGGAACTTTTTACCATTTAATATTCAATGGGTTTGCACTAGTCAGCACCGATTTGAAAGATGATAATTTTTTGTTCCATTATTTCTATTGTTTGAAACCTTTCGCTATCGAACATTTTTATCACCTGTGTTCTATATTATGGTTGGTTATATTTTTAAATTATATGTTTTAAAGCAAGCATGGCCATACCCCCATCAGTATGCGATATTGTATTTTTTTACAAAATTGTGACGTAAAATTTATTTACTCGTTTTATTATGTTATTTCGTAAAGTATTTATTATAATTGCTGTTTCGGCATTTTTTATCTACTTTTCAGCAATAGATACAGTTTTCTGTGAAAACGCTTTCTGTGCAAGTTCATCAACCAAAACTTTATATGCAAATACAAACATACAATAAAGTACAAAATTGTATCAGCAAACACCGGATTATTCAAAATTTTATTAGAAATTTCTTTGAAAAAATGTAAAAGAAAATATTAAAAAAAAAAGTTTTTTTAAAGGTGTTATTACAGAAATGCTTTCATGAGTGATGTAAGGAAGAGTATGGTGTTGCAACTCCTACCATTTCTATATATAAAAAATTCATCCTAAAAGTTTGACAATCTCGGGATTCTTCATAAGATTTGCGCATAGATGGCGCTCTTAAAACTTCAAATTTAAGGTATATTTCAAATTTGGCGCGGTTTGATAATTATTTCTATCACTACTTGACCATTATTGACACCAATCCTGTATACAACATTTATAGTTTATTGTAGTTATATTATATTATAATCCAAATAATACCAACAACCAACTACATTGGACAAACAAGTCGCCACAAATAGCTGGTTTTATAGTGCAAAAGCAAACTGTATTCATAACAGAAGTAGTCAGTAGAATAATAGAACTCGTTATTACTACGAAATTTAAGCGTTCTTCCAGTCACTGCATGAATTTAACTTGGTACAAAGCATAATTTTAATACAAACAATTTATTTACTGATTATATAATTAGCAATTATAGGTAAGTAAAGTAGGTAAATTCACCTTGGGAACACCAAATAATGATAAATAATTGTTTTCGCGTTTTGATAAGCGGCGCAAACAACAGTATTTTGGCATTTTTGTCTAGAATATTACCGTGGTAATAAATAATTAAAAACACTTCTTACTTTTCAAATTTATTTTAAAATAAAATTGACATTTACAGTTGCGCCATCTGTTGATAAAATTTACAAGGAGCCCTGAGATTGTCAAAGTTTAGAGATGAAAGCAATTGAATAGAGTGCAAACACCAGTCTTCATTACATCACTGTTTCATGGGAAAAAAACTGCATAGATAAATATGTAAATATCTGACAAGCAAGGAAACATGGCATAAAGCTATTCTTTTACTGTTAGCTGTTATTTATAGGTTTAATGAAACTCGTTTCTACTTCAAATTTATTTGTAACTTTGAACCTATTTCCTTCCTGAGATATTCCAAAAGTCAAAACTAAAAAAATTACAAATAGTCAAGAAAATGTATCGAAAATGGCATAACCGCAAAGAAAATGTAACAAAAGAAATTCCTTCAGAGTTATTGGTAGAAATATGTTTTGTACGTTGTACACCATCGTGAAATTATTAAAAACGCAACTTTTTGAACTGGCTGCCAAAAGAAGGTCAGTACGTGACGTACTGTCCTTTCTCCCTTAATATAAGTATGAAACATGTTTCTAGATTAATTATTTAAGCCTAAGATCAATTTGTTATCGTATTTGATCATCTTGTTTTTGTATTTGAAAACACTTAGTGTGGTCTCAATGATGGGTACGAAAATCAAGCAAAATAACGAAAATTGAAACGTTCTGTTGTGGCTAATTACAAATGTGTCCATTGGTCAAAGAGTTTATTGTTGCAAAAGAAGTTGAAAGTAAAGGTAAAAGTAACTTAACAACAAAATGAAATAAAGTTATGAAAAATCGAAAGAAAATCTACCGTCTAGTCGTCCTCGCACAACGAAAGACTAACTGTAACTTTTTTCACAAGTTTCCTTAATTGTGTTTGCAAATAAGTCAGTCCGACAGAAATGTATTCTGACCGAAGATAAAATTTATTGCCGAAATTCACAAACTGTTCACCAAAAAGGTCTGTTTGGCCATTGAAGCGATCAAAAACTGATACGCTAGTTTTTCTTTAGGTTTATGGTTTACTATTTTGACTGTGTTTTGTGAAATACTTAATGTAATTTCCATTTTCTTTTTCAGGTAGAATATTCTTTATCGCCAATATGAGCACTAATGTTGCCACCTCATAGTTTGCTAGCATTGCTTATTCCGCTAGCACATTTCTCTTAAAAAACAATAGAACCTTTTGGGCCACTACTCTTTTTACAAATTATGCAGATTTCTTGTCAAAGGTTATAATAGAAAGTAAACAGTTAGTGTTATTACAGCAATAGAACTTGATAACTTGATCTCGGCGATCGTCTGCAGATGACTTGATTTCTTATTTTAAGATTTCCAATAGAGGAGAACTTAAGAGATCAATTTGCTCAGTCATTAACGATGCAGTTTTTTAATGTTTATGAATTTTAAAAGCTTCTAGTGTATCTAATTTACGTTTATCATCACAAAAGTGTAAACATTTTATAGTGTTATTAGATGTCATTAAATGATTGTGTTCCAGTAAGTGTTTAGCGTAATTGGATTTATGTGGGACTGCGGGTGTTTGTATTTGTAACAACGTACGTGTTCTTTATACCTAATATGAAAATTAATTGTCTGGCCTATATAAACCAAATTACAATGCGAACAATTTAATTTGTAAAACATCTTAAACACTTTGTTTAATGCAAAATCAAAAACAGATGATTTGCTAAAATCAGGCATTTACAAATTAAATTGTTTGCATTGTAATTCGGTTTATATAGGCCAGACAATTAAAAATTTCGATATTAGTATAAAGAACACGTACGTTGTTACAAGTATAAACACCCACATAAATCGAATTACGCTAAACATTTACTAAAACACCATCACTCAATGACGCCTAAAAGCATGTATCGCAGCCAGATTTACAATATAAATATTGGCGATTTGTTTGTTATATGAATACAGAAACTTTGCTAACAAGCATAATCATGATAGCTTGTTACGAGTAGTTATGTATCTTTTGTATTTCTGTCTTTCCTTTGTTTGCGAAACTTTGAAGGTGATCGATATATGGTTTAAGGTTAGATAAATAATGATGCAAGACAAAGTACAATACCATAATCTTCTAATTGATTATTCAGGATTTCATACGTCAGGGAATAATCCCTTCCCTTGAGCTAGCATCTTCAAATTCTAAAGACTAATACGTTACATCCAGATGTCGGAGTGTACTTGTGAAATACATCAAATGTATAATTTTGTAGCCTTCTGAAATGCATGTTGACTTGCAATATGTTCTCAGTTTAAGGAACCGCGTTTCTAAATGTTCTTTAATTATTTGAACAACTTTCAACCAAACATTTTCACTTATATTTTCTTTTCATAAAATATAAACGACTCGTCTTTTGTTGTGCTTTTCGAACAAATATATTGTAAAAGTTAGAACTGGTTTAAAAACAATACGAATTCGATATTACCTCGTGACCTAAGTTTGAACAAAAATGTATTAAAAAACGTCACAAAAACAGGCATCACAGCCAGATTTACAATATAAATATGTTATTGGAGTTGAAGCTCTGAAGGCAGTCGGTCATTTTTGGAATTTGCAAAATTGACAACGTTCTCGTGGACGGAATTAGTCGAGTTTCGAATATGTTAATATGTTATTAAAAATCGCGTTTCGAATCGGATACCATTGGAATAACTTTTGTTACAATTTCTTCAAGGTCAAACTCTATTTTGCCCCGACCGAAAATAGGAGCGTTTAGTTGAAGTTTCCTTAACATGTACTGTTTTCTGTAAGCTTTTTTCCATCTACTTTAGTACACTGCTATTTGCTGATGATCGGGTGGTCTTCACAACAAAGACGAATGACATCAGTGACTTAATGCGAAACGTAGAGAAAGAATATAGGAAATGGGACAAAAATAAGTGGAGAGAAAACAAAATACCTGGTAGTAGCAAATGAATCTCACGATCTGCACCTTGAATCAAGCAGGAAAAAAGAGCTGTGAAGAATGTAAGTAACCATGTGAGTCATAATAAAATTACAAGAATAAACAATGATAGAGAAATTATATTAAGGATAAGACAAAGAAAAAGAAGAAATAGAAAGTTAAACTCGGGGTTACAGAGCGATATACAACTAAGCCAGCTAAGAAAACCACATACAATACCTAAGAAGAAGGAATCAAGAAACACAGTAACAGAATTTACAACGTATTCTTAACGTAGATATTAATTAGAGACTAAAGACCGGAAAAATACAGAACAATATTAGATAGAATTGAGAAAAGAGCATTATATTGTAGTGACACGTTCGAAAAATGGCTAAGACAACATTTGGAAAGGAATCCTCCCGAAAGGGAAACCCGAAGACGATTCAGAAACACCTCGACACAGGGCGTGCACAAAATTACGAGAAGTCGCCAGCTGGAAGAGGGCGAATGGGAGGATAAGCAGAAAGGGCGCAATGGATGCGGTAAACGACGACAGCTGTGAAAAAATCGCTAGATAGATAGATAAAGCTTTTATAAGGTTATTTTTAGTTGAATTGTTAGATGCTTTTTTCCCTCAGACTTTTTTCTAGTGATTATTTTATTAACTGACTTGTAGAGGCTTCTTCTGAAGTTTTGTTTAACACAGAACTTTCCTTGCAGTACTTGTTTCTATGATTTACTAAATTCAATGTGTTATATTAAGTTTATATTAATTTTAAAAAACTGCGTTGCTGTCCTATAACAGAGAACCCACAAAAAAACACGCCCTACAAAATGATGGTTTTGAATAATGGTTTACGAATTCATTTTTTGTAGATTTTCTTTTCGCTATATATTCGTTAATAAATATTTGTCTAACCTGAGCGTATGGGGATACTTAGTCATGAAAATCTGAGTTAGAATAAAATGTCATCGATTTGACTGTTATAAATGTTCGTCATTATCAGCTTAGCTCTTTTTCAGCGGCCAGTTGTAATGTGCGAAGAAAGCAGTTTTTGAACCTATATTTGATTTATGTCAATTGCGCAGAAATAGTCCATTCTAGTGATTGTTTCATTCTTAAAATAACATAATAGTAATTTTAATAAATTTCGACGACTGTAGACAACATTTTAGGGTGGAGTTGGTTCGCCTAGTTTTACATTTTAAATCTTTATAAACAATAAAAAAAAATTGTAAACACATGGATAGATATACAATAGAAGTGTGATGTAACTGTAGCAAAATCTACAATAATGCGCAAATAATATACAGGGTATGCAAAAATAATGAGACACCGCTTACTAAAAATAGATCAATTAAATCAAATATGCTTTAGTCCAAAATTGATTCATCAAGAAGTTTCAGCCACAAGTAGATTAAACAGTCTAATCACGATGATACCACCACCTTAAACAGGGAGTTTTGATTAAAATAGTGTAAGCATGTTTTACTATTCGCGATTTACATTTTCACTTCTTTTCGCTCAAATCAATTAATCAGGGCCGTAGATGAAAAAGTGCGCTTAACGTGTTTTTTTACACTCAAGACATTTTTTATTTTTGCTTTAAAAATCTTATTCTTTGTGCAAAAATACTTTACAAATGTAGGCGTTGGAAGCCGTTAAGCTTAACGATTTTTGAGATAAGTCAATTTTTGTGAAAAGCCTGGTTGCAATGAAGGTTCAAAAAGCTTTTTAAAAATAAAAACACTGCTTCTAAAAATTGCTATTTTTGACGGTTTTCCGAATAAGTTGATTTTAGTGAGAAACGTGGCTGTCACAAAGGTGCGAGTGTTTTCTTAAAATGACGAAAAGTTTTGTACACACTTGAAGGGTAAATTCTAAACACGAAATCAATAAGAAAAAGATGCTATAGACATGAGTACGGAGACGATTGCTCCAGAAGGGAGGCTGTAACTCCGCGAAAAAGAATTAAAATGTGATTAGACTGCTGCATTTTTAAGAGATTGTAACTTCATAAGGAAGCAATTTTGGACTTACATACATCTGGTTTAATTGGTTTATTTTGAGATAAGGACGCTCCCCCATTAATTTCGGGACATCCTGTTCAAGAGCTAGAGATTTCTGAAACTATTTTAAGCATTTTTTTTATGTGAGATTGAAAGGCAAGCAAAATTTTTGCGCAATGTACATTCGCTGCTTCCATAAGTAGCTATGGTAAAAACATTGAATGTGCATTGTCACAATGAACGAAACGTTCGTATAATATACAATAGTGATAGAAATTTTACTCCTACACTAAAATACCAGCAACGTTTTCTTTCGTTCTAATATTTTCCTAAATGTTTTTTGTTTGAGCATAAAAGCTGTGTCTGTAGTTTTTATTTATACATTTTTCGAATGGTTATTTTTATTATTGCTGCAAAACGTTATGCCGTTATGCTGAAATTTCTAGTTTGTAGGATTTCCAACTCACTTCGCAGTTTTTTCAGAACTTTTTTTCATATCAACTACGTCTAAAATCTTGACTGTTTTTACATCTTAAATCATTGTAAATATATGTAATTTTAGTAGAATGGTTAGTAATTTGCAGTGCAAGCGACTGTTAAATGAATCGGAAACTCCCTTTCTACATGAGCTAACAAGAGCTTCTCACTTGATGAGTTGCGTTTAAGTATTCAACAAAATCGTCAGAAATCAAAAAAGATATTATTTTTGTTCAAAAGACGTTTCCAGTTTTTTTTTCTAAAAATTAATCTTTTATAACGTAAACAATCTGCCATTTATATTTTATATCCAAAGTAACAACGACAGTTATAAAAAAAGGAAAGGCAAAAAACACATTTCATAACTTTCGCAAATATGCTCTCTAACGTTTACTTTCAGTTTCGAAAAAGAATTTGGCTGAGTACCTAATATAGACTTTTTAAACATCTACGTAAATGGCGCCAGCGGCAACGCCATAATATTTCTCATTTAATTTACATTTATGATTTCATTTGCAAATTTCTATAAATCCTAATAATCTCAAATAAATAAACTGCCAGTAACAACAAACGTCATCTATATTCCACCCACGAACGTAACTCGGCACGCACATTATTTAAATCTTTATACGAGAAGTGCGTTTTTTCTGCGCGAATTGCGTCATAAAGTACCATAAGGATGTTATACGGAAGATGGATTACAGGCAAGCAAACATTTGCCAAGCCCACACTGAATATTTTATATCATTTTGAGCATAAACTGTTCTAAAGACAGATATTGAACATGGATTTCCATGTTCAATATCAACAGAAGAGTACGTTTGGGATGGGCAGCTTTCGGAAAGACATCTACAGTACTAAAGAACCAGAATATACCACTCCATCTAAGGAGCCGAGTTTTTGACCAATGTGTCCTGCCGGTCCTCACTTATGGCGCTCAAACCTGGACTTTCACTAAAGCAAATGTAGACAAAATTGCGAAGACACAAAGATGGATGGAAAGAATAATGCTGAATATAAGATTAATAGATCGGAAAAGAAATGTATGGATCCGTCGGAAAACCAAAGTTAAAGACGCTGTCGAACATATAGCCTCGCTCAAATGGAGATTCTGCGGTCATACGATGAGACAGAACGACAACCGATGGAACAAAAAAATACAAACATGGAGACCGTGGACAGCCAAACGAAACAGGGGCAGACCACAACTTAGATGGGCAGATGACATCAAAAGAACTGCGGGACTGGCATGGAGAAGCAGGGCCCAAAATCGGGAGAACTGGAAAGAGATGGGGGAGGCCTTTGTCCAAAGATGGACGAATGAGGGCTGAGAGAGAGAGAGAACATGGATTTCCAACGTCCAATACCGGTTGGCAAAAAGCAGATACATACATATAACATTCCTAAGTGAAAAATCTAGAAAAATATTGATATTTGGAACGAGAAGTATTTTGAAGTTAATTGGTTGTTTTGAGAATGAAGCATTTTTAATTCAAAGAAAACTTTGCTTTGCTTCAAGTTCAAGAAAAGCAGTATTGTGTTCAGACGCAGTATTGTTGCTTTGAACTTAGTTTTAATTAATTCTCTACGCTTTCTCTATATTTTTCTTGAAAATGTAGATGTTTGGTTAATTTAAAATCGTGTAGATAAATATATTATTCCATTTAGATACAAATTGAGTTATGCAGAAATCTTCTAGTGAAATTACGTTATATTTTAATTTTAATAAACCTTTTTTTTATTTTAATTTTGCTTAAAACGTTTGTAAAATTAAAAAACAAACGTATTTAGATATTTTTTGTTGAACAATATTATATACGTAAATATGATGTGGAACCAACAAAAACACAAAAAAAATAAAATTTGGAACTCAATCTGTCCCTGCATTTAGCTATAGAAGTTTTCGGAAAACGCGACTCAAAAAAGTATACATTTAAAACATTCCCAGCAAAAATTCTTCAAACATGGTCTTGGAAAAACGAATCCCAAAAAGTAAGAAAAATAGAAAACTCGTAATCAAAGAAATTTCAATTACGCAAAATATTTTTGCCTTATGCCATTGATAAAATAAAGAAAACTCGAAGACTTTTTTATAAAAACTGAATTAATATAACTGAAGAAAAAGCGATTACATGTTTGGGGTAAAACCCATCATCGGGCCATACGCGTAAATATAGCGCTAAAGAGAAAATATACAACAATAGATTTGTATTAAAGCAGCAAAATTTGCAATTTACCAAAGAGGAATTTTTTATAGCCTTGATTAATTAATATACGTACAGGGTGTTTTACGGAGTACGGACCGTAGCGTTTTAACTATGTTACAAAGAATGTTGTCTACAGAATTTCATAACGTTACATTGCTGGTCTTATTAATTATTATCTATGCAATCAGAGAAAATCACGTGTACGTGGGAGATATCATATCATGGTCGAGTGTTAGCTTACTAATGCGAGGATCTTGGATTCAAGTCCAAAATAAATGGTATTTTTAAAATTATTTGAAACTTATCGCAAAATATTTATATGAAATAAGTATTAAAAAAAATTTTCAATATTTCTAAATAATTTAAACGATACTTTGATTACTTGGTATTTAATAAAAATGTTGTAATAGCATAAATAAACATAAAAAAATACTTAATTCAGAATTCTTGAATTGGTAAGCGAATACTCTACCTCAAGACCACTTCCACCAAAGACGTCATTTCCTCTTCTTAAGTAAATATTAAGACAAGCTTGTAACATGATAAAACTCTGTAAACAACTTACTTTGACCTTTACCAACATCGGTGGTTTTACCTTTTTGGTTAGGTGTTGCATATTCCTACTCTAGTTTTTTTTATACCAAAAAATAAGTCCAAAGTAATTATAATAAATATTTAAAAAAAACTTAATTGTTATATATAACAAATATATAATAACAAATAATTGGCCAAATATTCGGCCACTTTTTGGAACTAGCCGAATATTTGGATAAGCCGAATAATTTTTTGAGTCAGCGGAATATATGCCGAATATTCGGCATGTAAGCAATAACTGAAAACAATACTAAATACATTCATGAAGCGACGACGCTCCAAATTTCTCTTTGGTAAGGAATTTTTTGTAAAAATTTTATAGTATAATAACTACGATTAAATTACATTGAAACTAAATTATAATATCGGTATCTAAAAGGCAACGCTATTCGTTTTTGTGACGCAACTAGCGCAAGCACTGATTACCAATTGGTCGAATAGTTGATTATTAGTTGGTATTTAAACGTAGAGGCCTAAGATTGGGTCGTTTGGTTGGTGTTAAATTCAATAAAAACGGTAGCAGCGAAGAAGAGATAGTAAGTAAACATATTAAACAAAGGCAGAAATATGATAAGAGCAATAAATTCAAGCTTGTGGGATAGAACATTAAGAAAACCTACAAAGAAAAGATGATACACAGCTATTGTCCAAATTGTTATTATATACGAAGCAGAAGCGTCTGATGTCAACAGAAGAAACATAAGTAAATTGTTAGTAATCTAGACGAACTTTCTACGAAGGAGTTGCCAAAGAAAACAAGCTGAACTAGTGTACTTAATGTGGTTCGGATATGTGAATAGGACGTAAGAAACAAGATGGTTAAGAAAGGTGTTAAAATGGATTCCACCTGAAGACGAAAGAGAGGTCGTCCAAGAAGAAGTTGGAGGGATGGATAACATTAGTGAAGAAAGGAAGGAATAAATGGAGACTGGACGCGGATAGACGCCGAGAGCTGTAGATCTCCGCGTATATGTATGTAAGTACATTTGGTCAAATAGTTGGCGGAATCGTTGGCCAAATATTAGGCCAAATGGCCAAATAGTCAGGAATACTCGTTCTTATGTCCACAGAGACTGAGCGAATATTATATAATCGACCTACGACCAAAATCACCATTCGGTAAACCCAAGATGCATGGATAGCTAATATATATATATTGGTGTTTTCACTTTTTAATATTTACATTGTTTTGGGAGGGACCCACAAATGTATTGCCGCGAGAGGGCAGCAGTGAAGGTACATCGCTTTGACAGCGCCCGTGAATTTTAACCTTACCCTCCTGAAATGTTCTGACAGTTGACGAGACAATTCGATTCGTTCAAAAAGTAAAATAATAACGAATAAAAGCATACTTCGGTGATTTATTAATTAACACACCAATGTAATTCACAAAACTCAATTTAGTAGAAGCTTCAGCTTAGTAAAAAGACAGACTACCAGCAGAAAATTAAAGAGGAGTAAGTACTGTTTTAATTTTAATCAAATATGTATGTAGAATAACAATTAACTAGTAAAAACACAGTTAAGAAGTTGAGAAATACTTAAATTAATTATTTTCAGGCAGTTAAAAGAATTGTACTTCCGATCACTGTTGATAATAATCACAGCATATAAAAATTTCCTTTTGCTGTAATTTAAACAATCAACATCCTTTGTATTTTAGTAGGCAGCTACATGTTACAATGGAAAAAGCTGGTTTAATTTAAAATTACACTAATGCTAAATTAACTACAATTTAGCATACTCTACAATTTCTAAATAGTTAGGTATATCTATTTAATTATGTTTCTCATAATGATTGCAATATTTTTTAGGATTCATAACAACACGAATAAAGGAAAAGTTAAAAGAGCCCCTTTACTTCATTTAAATGAAGTCTGCACAATTTTCGTTTGCCAAAGCAATGGTATACAGTGTGATTCATAACATGTGGAACGAATTTTCAGGATAGATTCAGAATCTAAATATAATCGAAAGAATTCTCATAAACATGGGCCTGAAAACCCTTCATTGTAGGGTTACAGTTTCTTGAAAATAAACCAGGCTAATCACTTTTTGTAGATAACTTTTGCAGTAATTGCACTCAAATTTTAAAATTTCATATGTGAGCATTATTCACGTAATTAGTTATTCATGTATTTGTAATAATTTTGGTTTGAATAAGAACACCAGAGGTGTCTCGTACGGGGGGGGGGGGGTCACGTAATTATGTTCTACATATTTTAGATTTTAGCATGTTTTTGAAAAATCTTATTCTCCATACAAAATTGCCCAAAAACATGTTTTCATGTTGAAAATTTCTAAATCTAACAATTTTCGAGATAATATCATGCTTTTCAAAAATTAAATTGCCATGAAGGTCTAATAAGTGTTTTCTTAATACGATATAATAGAATAGTTTACACAAAACTTTGAGAGTAAATTCTATAAACATGTGTCCATAAAAGCTGCTTATGAAATTAAATCTATGGAAGAGGTAATACTGTTCCCACTTCTATAGACTGCAACTTGCCCGGTAACAAAGAGTTTTTGGGCAAATATTTATAGGAACTTTTTATTATTTTCAGATTCTTAATCTGTACTGAAAGTACATCCCAACATATTATCAATCATCCTGTGTGCATCGCCACATATAACCACAAAAATATGCGTTGATTCCTCAACTGCAACTGGTATGTCACCATCCCAGTGGCAGAATTACCAGGTCGAGAACCCCTTGTTATGATTACCTTGTCGACGTGCCATCATAGTAGGACAACGACAAATATAATAGTGACTACTTGTTCAGTGAAAGCTGCATTTGTATTTATTCAAAGCGTACAGACATGCAGTCATGTATGGTTTATGGTTTAATTATAATTTTTTGCAGACTTGCAAAACGCATTAATTGTTTTATAATGTAAAAGATTTTTTTAATGAATTTATGTTTATATCAAGTATATTTTATTGGAATGCTTGTCTAATGCTTAAGTTAACATGCTAAAAAAGTACTAAATTAGTTAACGTAGATTTTAATGTTTTCATGTTTTTTTACGTATTTTATGTGTTTTAATCCTGGTTTATACAAGCTACCCTTAGATATTTAAATCTTAGGTTTGAGATGAATATTATACAATGTTTATTGTGATCTGTGTAATAGGCAGGAGCCCTTCTGAAATTTTGCAAGATAATCGCTATCCGCACACAAGTAAATAATAAACTTTTGAAGTACTTAAAATACTTGTTTTTATTACTAATTATAATGTTAAAGAGATGCACTATGTCTAGAGTGACTGTCCGCATAGATTTTGTCAATACAGTACAATTTTAATGTATTATGTACCTACTGATTTTTGTTTCTGTTCTATTTTTAATGTTTTAAATTACATTTATCATTTTGTGCTTATGCGGTTTGTATGTTACACAATTATAATATGTGCAGGTAGATGGTACCCTCGTAGGCAACTGTTAACCGAAACGACATTATAGCACTGCATTAATTCTACGATAAAATTGCGCAGTTACTTCGTTGTCTTCTAATTCGATTACATCTTTATACTTTACTACTGCTATTGCCTACTTTCACTAAATAATTGCAATAAAAATTACTACTCTATAGTGTTTAAGGAAATATGTAGAGTAAGCAATAAAGTATGATTCATATGGGTCAATTATCAATTTTTTTCATGTTTCGTTTTTTAATTACAATGCCTTACAGTCATTCCATTCTATAACTACATAAACTGTAATAAACTGCAATAAGCCATTTGGAGTCTTATCGATGTCAAAACTGAGTGCATTGAAATCTGATTTTTTTCGAATTTCCCAAAAAGTCAAAACCAAGTTTTACCGCCTCCTCGTATTAACAATCGTTTTCCCGAAGTTGAATAACTACAGTGATAATCAGTGTGAAGATATAAATTTTCAGGCTGTATTAAATATTAACCTTTTCAATATTGCAATAAATATTGAATTATAGGAAAATATGATCGAGAATAGTTGTCACTATAATGTTCTTATAATTCTTGAGTTATGACAGTATAATATCACAGTATGAACAAAGTCAGGTTAGAATAGCATTGCGTGCGGATTTCAAATTTGACGCGCAAACGTCTTTTTAGTACCTACTGCGCCATCTCTCCGCAAAACATTTCGTGACGCCCATATCAAACTCAAGTGACAACACCATACCTTCCAGTCATCTTGGGTAAACCTTAGTATTTAGTATATAATATACCCGTTTTATTTTTTAATAGTGAAAAATCACACTGTATAAAATACAAAAATCACAATAGATTTTCTTCGACACTTTTTTTCAGGGGCGCACAAATGGGCTGCACTGCTAGTACTCTTTTCCAAAGAACGTTTTTGTAATGTTTGTTTGTTTAAGGAACCTTATTCATTAAAAGCACACAAAAGGGTTTAGTGTCAGCACCCCTACCGGTTCTCTATTTTAGAGGCTACAACTTCATAAGGAAGCGTTTCCGTATATTTATTGGAATATTCTTTATTGTCTCGGTCATTTTAAGCAGGGTAGTATTTTGAAGAAGTATTTTATTGCAATATTAACAAAAAAAGCCGTTTTAAGCGCCCTATTTGAAGGTCCAGATCTCGCAAACAAAGCATTTTCGGATGTGTTTATTAACACTATTTGTCTTGTTTTAAGTACAGAACACTGTTTGAATTATGCCAACTTTTTAAAAAATTTCCTGCTACTTTATTACTAATGTAATTTTTTATTATCATAGTATTATATATTTTGGTATTAATCTACGTCTGAAACGCTTTTGCACAGTTCTTCTTCTATAAACATCAAGAAGTTTTGCAAAACATTCTTGAGACATGGTAGAATCGTATTTTTGTCTTCATAGTGCAGTGGTGTTAGTTTTGATATTTATTAGAAATTAGATTAGGTGTGGAAATGCAACAGTTGCAATACCTATGGGACTAACATAGTTAAAATGCTGTAGAGTGTACTCCGCGATATAAGATGTATATAAATGTTTAAGCTCAGAAAACGGAAAAAAATCTTGGATAAGACACGAAGTCCGAAACCAATTAAAAAGAAACCTATTAAATGCTGTTATTGCGAACATCACAGTTTTAACACAACCACAACATAGAACGTACTTGTAATTCATATACAACAAAATTGCACAAGAAAAATTATTTAAAACGTGTATCATGAAGTTATATTTTAAGCGCTCTAAAATATGCCGTGTATCAAATGTCAAACTTCAATTCTTGTTTTGAACAATAACGTTAACCCAAGTTGCAATATTACATGTTTTTGTTCGTGTCTCTATTTATGGAAGTATTTCTAACATATTTTGCTGATGTTTTTGTTATTTTCGATGAGGTTGCTGATAATTAAATATACTAGTAATACTTCTCTAAGTGAAGGTCTGTTTGAAACTTACAGGGCCTGTATTTATTATATTTCTTATTGTTTGTTGTGGCAAGGCTACATCATCGACCTACATCATAAATTTAAACAATCAAAAATAAGTACATACCTTGAGACTTCTAGGTTGAATTTCGCGACATAGCGCAATCTGTTGATTTTCAGCTTGATTGATATCAACGGTGTTGAGAGCACAAAATACTTCTCCGATGATATCATCTCTGGAATATCGGTCAAAGCTCAGGACTACAAAGTGCAAGGTGATGCTGGGAAGCTGATTGAAGTTAATGCCATAAAACGTGAAATCCTCATCGTAGACCGGGTTTCTGGTCTTCCGTAAGACGCGAGTCTTTACTTTATGTTGTTTATCAGGAAGGAGTTGCAATTTCACGTAGGGATCGCTTGAACCAAGATTGGGGTCCTTAGCCGGAAGATCCCGACAACGAACCACGGATACTATCAGAGCATTTTTATCGTGTTTGTATCTGAAATTAAGGAATGGAAGACTTTAGTAATATGGATAAAGGCCATTTGTTTGTTATATGAAAACAGAAACTTTGCTAACAAGCATAATCATGACAGCTTGTTACGAGTAGTTATGTATCTTTTGTAATTCTGTCTTTCCTTTGTTTGCGAAACTTTGAAGGTGATCGATATCTGATTTATGGTGAAATAAATAATGATGCAAGACAAAGTACAAAAGCATAATCTTCTAATTGATTATTCAGGATTTCATACGACAGGGAATAATTCCTTCCCTAGAGCTAACATCTCCAAATTCTAAAAACTAATACGATACATCAAGATGTTGGAGTGTACTTGTGAAATACATCAAATGTATAATTTAGCAGCCTTCTGAAATGCATGTTGACTTGAAATATGTTCTTATTTTAAGGAATCGCGTTTCTAAATTTTCTATAATTATTTCAACAACTTCCAACGAAACATTTTCACTTATATTTTCTCTTGGTAAAATATAAATGACTCGTCTTTTGTTGAACTTTTCGAACAAACAGATTGTAAAAGTTTAAAAACAGTACGAATTCGATATTACCTCGTGCCTGACCTAATTTTGAACAAAAGGGTTTACTTTCGAAGTATGATTCATAAACGTGCTGTATCTCTATATCTAGTTTTGGTAAATTAGTGTATCCTTTGTGAGGGATGTGAAAACAACCTAGAGAAGTGACAAGCTACCTGCGTATCTGTTTTGAACGTTGGCATTCTTGTGCCCTATATTTGCAGCAAGTAGGAATATAATTTCATTTGGCAGAAGTGCAAGTTGTTGTATAGCTTTTGTTGGGAATTAAAAGAGAAGTAAAAAATAATTGCAGTCAGAGTTTCGTTTAATATAATGCAGTTAACTGATATTGCAGCTAAATAATGTAGTCATAGTAAATTTTGGTAGAATACATTTAAGCAAAACTACTGAAGAGGGTTCTTTCGACTATGCATACTTCTATCTATTAAAAAATAAATGCGTAACCAGTTTTTACAAGAACTACATTCTCAGCTTATGGCGAATACAAACATTTAGGGGCAACATTATCAGAGGGAAGAAAGTCAGCGACAAATAAATAACAGCATTAGACAACACAAAACAACTGATACAAAAGCTTAATTTTATTTATGGTCAAAAATAATTGAGAAAGAAACAAAACGAACAATTTATATGTATAACTATATTAGAAATTTTAACATACGGAACAGAGGTATGGGAATTTACGGAATTGAATAAGAGAAGAGCAACGGCGGGCGGTAGAAATGAACTTCCTAAGAATAGACTGTCGAACATCAAGACGCGAACATGTACGAGGCAAAGTCACCCGAGGACAAATGGAAATTCACAATACAGTAGTAAAACAATATAATTCAAAAGATTAATATGGTATGGAATGCCATCTTTAGAGGTGAAGCCATACAATACATACCAACAGTATGTCATTGTATTCAGTCCTTAGTCATCTCAGAGAACGGAGAGCAACTGCTTTTAACAATGTTTATCGATTTTAGGTACGCTACCCTAGTAGGTAACCTACTGCTAGTGACATTATACCTGCACAGTGATGTTACGAAAAGTATGATGTTTAAGACCCACCATTTCCCCATATAAAAAATTTAACCTATTCATCCGTCTTGTTTGACAATCTCGGGACTCTTTATGAAAATTGCTCATAGATGGCGCTGTTATAATTTTAAATTTAAGGCTGCTTGACAAATATTTGGTCACTATTTAACCCATTTTGATCTCTATTCTCTGTACAATACCTATTTACTAAGGTTATATTAATTAGGTAATCTACTGTATTCTTTTTCTTCTTCTTCTTTCAAATTTATACCAAATAAAATCCACATTTATAGCTGCGCCATCTGTTGATGATATTTAAAAAAGTCCTGAAATTTTTTAGGTTTGGAGATGAAAGCAAATGAATAGAGTGCAGACAGCAGTCTTCTTTACATCACTATCTGCACTTTATTTGCATGCGACGTCGCACTTCTGTGAATTGCGTAAGAACTCAAATATTTGAAAAACATTAAGCAGTCAGCAGTTAGTACTCTTGTTGATCTTCAGTATGACAGTTCATGAATAATTCTACTCCTGAACACTGAATCTTCATGGTTAAGTAATCACGAATGTCCCTGATGATTGATGTTTGTTAATATGAATTGAAGCTTTGTTTATTTGTGTGTTGGTTTTAATAAATATACAGGGTGTGATAAGTAAAGTTTTACAAGCTGATATATCAAAAATTATAAAAGATTGAGAAACAATATTTTATTTTGTTTTCGGTGTACCCTATACAGTATATTTACAGTACTTTGGTAGATTTTTGCATTAAGAATTAAAGTTTAAATTAAAAACGTGGACAACAATATGTATCATATTTTAAATACTGCTTGTCTAATTCTATTTTCACGGAACTACTAAATAATTCAGACGCACACAGTCGCATTTAAAATTTGAAACAGTATCGTATCGAAAATATATTATTAATTTAATGCAATAAATAATAACAAGGCCATCAAACTACTTAACTGTAATTGGTAGCACATAAACGTCGCCAGTATTCGTTCAAAGTGGCACTTCAAAGGGGTGAAGATGGAAATGACTTTCATTTGAGCTTCTACGCTTTTTAGTGTTTCGCTTTGGAGGAATTTTTATGTAATTAGATTTTTTTTTTCGAAGTTAGTAATAACCTTAACACATTCGGAGATAATAAAATAAATGAGTTGAAATAAGTTAAAAATAATAGAAGATTTGTAACCAAGATTGATTTAACTTCAAGGCTCATGTTTATAGAATTACTTGCTCTGCATAAATTTAATTTTGATCCTCTGGAACGATCAACGTAATAGTCTTTAAATTCAATAAATTTTCTTGAACACAAGTATGAATACAAAATGTAACACCAGATGAAAACCGCTATAATCTTTAAGTAAATTTTCTCTGAGAATCTGAGCTCTTAATTGCAATAAATGCCGGTGACAGTGAATGACTAAAATCCAAAGATGTTCAAGACCTAATATGAATTGTTTGCATCCACAGCTTTGTACATAATTTAATATTTGTGATTTTTAATATTGAAATTGAACATGTGTTTAAATAAATTTGGTCACAAATCAACTACAAAAATATCTACTAAAATAAGTAAAGTTCAATATTGAAATTTTTCACGAGAAACTAAATTTGGGAGGAGACGAGAGGAGAAAAGCAATAACTGAAACACGTAATGTTGTAACAGAAGAGATGAATATATCCATGTTATAGATATATTTTATGACGCTCCCAGAAAACTGACACAGAAAATGAAATGGAGTGGCATTACAAACCTGGAAATAACCTCCAAGGAAAAATTGGGAAATTAGTTTATTGTTTAATAGTTTTCGCTTAGTATTGAGATATTTCGACACAAGGTCAAAACAATACGCAAGTTTCATTAGGTGTCGAAGATGAAATTACCTTTCTCAAAGCCTTCAAATATTAAGCAATTTCTAAATACTAAACATTTCCAATATGGAATTTGTATAGTGAATTCCATAAATTTGTTAATCATAGAAAGCATTGTTGGTTTTTTCCAAACTTAAAGCGTAATATAGTATACATTAACATGATTTGTTCTGTGAGATATATGTGTCTGTATGAAGCCTTTTTTATTATACTAGAAAACGTTAAAGAAACGGCGTTTGTCTATATTCTTTAAGTTTGTGCTTTTTCCAGATTCTAGAAGGGTTTCCAAACAATGAAAATGAGTAGGTACAGTGATGTATTTGTGCAAAACAATTGTCTCGTTCTAGTAGTTGTAGGTAGTCTGTGGAATGGTAAACTTAGTGGCTAACATTTTGTACTTACAAAAAAAAGATGTGGAAGATATTTAGCACCGGTTAGAAGCAAGTCCTACCATATCTTTACAACAACTTTTAACTGTCCACTACATAGGTGCTTATTTAATTGCGTAACCCTTTGACCCTTCAGAGTAGTCAACACACATTGCATATCATATGTAGCTTTACTATTAAAATACAGGGTGTTAATAAATTGTAGGGACAAACTTCTAGGGCTTCCAAAACACAGCAAAGCAAACTACTTTTGATAATAAATGTGTGGTCAAAAGTGTTTCCTTTCAGGGATAGAGCTTCTCAAAGATTCTTTAAAAAGCATCTAAATGTAGGCAACTTAATTTACTACCTACTATTTGTTTCCATAACGACGGACATTAATACAGGATAAATAAAGCCCTCTTTCCCACTTTTCAAATTCAAATTAGATTTAAAATAAATTAATTAACAAAATGTTTCATAACTAAGCAATAGAAAAAAACCAAAATTACAAAGCAAAGATCAACTATTTGAAAAATTTACAATAACTAATTCAAAAATTAACAAAATTATAGTAATTGACGTTATTTGAATGCATGTATGTCTAGATCGTTGTTTTTTTCAAAATTCCGTGTGACCTGGGCACAATAATTGAAAATGCAATTTGGGTTGCCTATTTTCAGGTACTTCTTAAAGAATCTTTAAGAGGTCTATTTTCTAAAGGAAGCACTTTTGACCACACATTTATTAACAAAAGTTGTTTACTTTGTTGTGTTTTGCAAGCCCTAGAAGTTTGTCCCTACAATTCATTAACACCCTGTATAATTTCATAAATAAGAACATAAGCTTGATATGGAAAAAAACCTTTCTTTGACATTTTATTATTAAAAAGGTGTACAGTGAGCTATACTAACAGCAAACTATTGTTCTCTTTTATAAAGTTACGTTTTAGTCATAAAGCAACCTGTGACCTGCAACGTGTGTTGCCTACATTAAAAGTCAAGGGGTTACACGTTAAAATTGGCAACCTATATTTGTGTTAGTAAAGACAGTCAAGAACATTTTCCTTATGAATCCGTATAAAATAACTAGTGCAATAATTGTTTGCTAATAGAGTTTGAAAAGCGTCGGGACTAATTCACCTGGTTTAGTGACATTTTGGACGAGATGACTTGCTAGATTTAACTTTTTTTATTGTCAAGCGTGGTTATTTAATTCATCTAGTTGTTATCAATCATGGTCGGCAGGAAATCTGAAAAACAACATACACTCGATAAAAGCGGTATGAATATCGTGACCATACGTCCTTTATTTTAGGGCACTGTTATACCATGCAGTAGGCTGCTCTTCTCCACTTTAGTGGCCAAAAATACCTATTCAATTATTTTATGTTTCAATCGCATGGCACCAAAACGGGTATTTGTTATTTTTTCGGATTCTTACTACGTTTATGTACGTTATTTTAAATTTAGCCAGAGGGTTACGATTGTATATACGTAGAAGCGGAAAATTTAGGGTTTTTTTGGAAAATTTTATTGATTTATATCAATTTTGACGCTTTAGGATTGTCCAGAGGTATAACTGAACGTTAATACACTTGCAAAATAGTTATAATGTACCGGATAGACTTTTGACGAAGGAAAAACTACCGAAAACACAAAGACACTCTAAAAGTTGCCACGAAGCTAGGGCTATGAAATTAACAACAAAGACAAATGTTTGTTGTTAACGTGTTTAATTTGGCAGAAATAAAACAAACATAGCACTTCACAGCTTATAATCTAAGGTACAACCGAAAACACAACATTTTTGTTTATTACAACAAAATCGCACTGCAATAGTTCTGCAACCAGTATTTCGGGAATTATCTTAATATTTTCAAAAATAAAAGTCAATCTACTTCATTTTGTAAGTTTGTAATATAATCGTAACGCAATGTTGTGAATAAATAGTCGAGAAATGTGAAAATGAATCAGTTGGGACGGTTTTTCTACGATTTTCTTTTTTTTTTTACTAAAACCATAAGTTTCTCAGCTTTTCCGCATGCGCGATTAAAATGCTCAATTTTTTTAATGTTTTTGGTGTTAGTAAATAACTACCAAGCCAAAAGCGCATTAAAAATTGTAACGATAAAAATTTGAGTTGGTTGATTTTTATGTTTTAAACGCAATGAACCGAAAAGAAAATGTTTTTTGAAGAAAAAGGTCTAGGAATATTTTATTTTATAATAAAATCATTAACGAAAGGAGATATCAAATGTGACAAATGGTCAGTAGTTTTAGAATAGTAAAATACAAACTGTTTTTTATTCTAATGAACCATTTTAAGATTTGTGCTTATTTACACCAACAAAATATAGGTGTCAAGAAGGAGAATAACTGGTTCAATTTTTTATCAAGCCAGTATCACAGAAAATTTTCTTGAAGTTTACTTCACACACATTGTAAGTACTAGCTTTCGTCTAGGATTGATTGAAAAATGGTTAAATCAAATCAGTTTTGTTTCAAAATTTCTTAACAAAACGCTGGTGGAAAAATATTATAGCTATAAATAATGTTCTTGCAAAAAATGTAATAATATCTATGCTGTTGTAGATATAAATGTTGTAACTATCGGTTTATTTTAGGAATTTATTATGACCGTGAGTTTGAATGCATTTTTATCGTTTTAGCGCATTCATAAGAAAACTTCTCTAGCTTGTTGCATAAACCCAATGACCTAGAGCTAAATTGTAACTTACTACAATAAAGATATCTTTTAGAAAACCAAGATAACCACATCCTTATTTAAGATCGGTCTCATATTTTGCGAACGTAATTTGACAAATCATTGCAACTTCTCTAATAGACATTGTTGTAGCATTTCTGAACGTCATAGTAATTTTATGGGTACATACTTTTGATGTAATATATCTCAATAATTAAAGTTCTATTCTACATCATAATGGTTGTTACTAGATTTGCATGATTGTTACAGTTCTCATGCTCTTATTTGTTTACTCTTTAATGTATCACGGTTTCTTACATATATCCGTTACAAGTCGCCTTTTTAAACGCAAAAATTACAGCAGATATAAGCGTACTTTTTAAAACACGATGATGACTTGCTAGATGTAACTTTCATTGGCGACAAAGCTTGGTTTTATCTTAGTGGTTACGCTAATTTCCCAAAATTATAGAACGTTGTCGGCAGAAAATACGCTGGTGTTTCGGGAAACAACATACACGCAATAAAAGTTGGCGTATAGATTGCGATGTCAAGAAACATAATAGGTCAAATTTTCTTTCAGGCTAATGTTACTGCTATGTATTGGTGCACGATTTATTTTTAAAAACCACTTTTTGTATTTCCTAACTACCAACTGTAGCTTATTTATTATTATTATTATTTTAAAAAAGGTGGGGCGTAGCTCACGGCTGCCGCTAGTAATAATTAATGTTCATGCCGATCTGACAACTCGGATTTGAGTATTAAGACGTTAAAATTAAAATTTTCAAAAAATCGTAACAGCTGCCATTTTGTAGCTACAAAGTTCGGAAAAAAGCATCAAGGTTTTGCTTATAATTTCACAAACTTCGGTTTCTGAAGAAAGTTTTACCAAAAAAACACGTCAACTTCGCTTCTTTTAAGAGGCAGCCAAGAATGTATAAAAACGAGAACAGCTTTTGCTTCCGGTTTTTAGATTTTTCAAAAGCTTATTTTTTCGATGAATTTTTGATGTACTCTCAGATTTTGAAGCTCATCAAAATCGTCCTATCCGTTCCGGTGATAAGAGCCCCATATACATACCCACATAGATACCGACGCACATAGCCGCTTTTTAAAAGCAACTTTTTTGAGTAGAAGTCCCAAACATGTAGTTCCGTCAGAATTTTCAAATCAAAAATTTCCAGAAGTTCCTAGAATAGGGATAAAAAATGCAGCAACATACCTAAGCTTGAAAACTAATTGTCCTAGGTAAGAAGCGCTCTGTTGTAGATTCTTTTCATTGGTTTCAATTTCCTCTTTACTGGGGGTATGGGTTTCGGTTTCGGCTGTGTACACATCACGAACCGCTGGTGACTCAACACGTTCGTTTCCATTCCCTGCGCTTTCCAAAGCTCCTCCAACATTTCCAGTTGGGCTTGGCGTGTTCGGTCCGGACATCTGCATAAAACAAATTTACTTAATCTGTGGGAGTTTCAATTGTTACAAATTTAGGGGGAACATTTATTAGATGGGTGGATGGTTTCGTGTCAATCATATCTTATGATGTTTGCAATAATGCAAATTTAAAGAGACTAACGTCGTTGAAACGCCGTCGCTACAGCTTACATAATAATTGTCTCTCGTATTAGCAAAAGTTTGTTTAAGAATACTTTATTTCCATCTACCATTTAAAACTGGGTGCAACATCGCAACCTGTCTCATTATGTTAAGTCATTAAAAGCAGCTTCAATGTCAACGTTAAATCGTGTTTTTTTCTGAATGGAACTAATGGCAAACGTTGCTAGTAAAATGTTTGTTTTGTCTTAATTATGCTGCCTACCTAATGGCCGAAAACCCTACTTCCAGTAGGCGAACATTTAACCCTGACAGTACTATTGATTTTCTCCGGGTTAAAAAATTCATTAGCAGAAGTAACATTTGATATACGAGTCCTACATATATCATCCCAGATACATAAATTTTTAATATACAACTTCACAAAATTTAATGTCGAAAACATAGACATCTACGGTTAAAACAGTAGTTTCGTGAATATGGTTTTCTACCAATACTCGATTTATTGTAAAAATAAATCTACTTTTGAAAATCAAACTTTAACAATGAAATTTATATTTTGTGTTCATACTAACGGGTTAAAATAAGTTAACTTTTTTGCCCTCATTAAAAACGTTGATTTTTAGAAAAGGATGTAATTATCCTCGAGTGTTACAGCAAAGTACCGCAATTAAAGTTGATTTTTTTCGTAAGCTCTATTTTCTCTGTACATTAAAAAGTACGTGTTTAGATCTCATTTATAATTTTACTGTAGGACGGTTTCATTCAGAGCTTCCACCGGTCTGCGATAATAAAGCGGCGGGAATCTCGTTCTCTTACTTTATATTTCTTTCAAAAGTTTCTTAAAAACTCGTCTTATTATTACACTCTACACTGCATGTGTCTAAAATTGCTTTACCAAGTGCTCTATCAGGCAAATAAACAACAAAACTTTGCTTTTTTGGTCGTTTAAAACACATGTGAACTATCGGGGTCCGATATTAAGAAACATATTGTGTTTTGAATCAGTGCCCTACAATTATACTCCTGTGTAGATTTAACATCATAATATGAAACAGTGGATGCGTGTTTTCAGCTTTCTTTCATTCGTTCTAATCGATATCAGCTTCCGCATTTTACCAAGACATCTGTATCAAATATGCAATAATCTATAGCGGCTTAATAATTTGTTTATCACGAGTTGTGTTAATATAAATACGAGTTTGACTGAAATTATATGACAAGTAAAGGCAATATTTGGACAAATACATAATTACTCATGGGAATAGAATAAATATCGCACCGAGAGCATAACATTACAGTAAAAACAAAATAACAATCGTTCTGCAGCAAAAGCTAAATCAAACACAGCGTTAACAATAAATGAAAAGGAATTATTGCATTTCCTTCTTAAAGAAACCCGATGCGAACATTCGGTTTATGACATTCTAATAGAAACGTTAACACATAATTCGCAAAATGGGCTAGATCTAAGTATTCATTAGGCGTTTATTGATTATAAAATGAATAAACTTTAACGAGAACAGAAACAAATGCAACTAACTAACTTACATAGACTTGGAAAACATATCTCCTGTATTTCTTTTAAGTTATACCACAAGTGATTTGAAAAAACACCGGCCATAAAATTATGATAAGTTGTGTAGCAATGGGTGTTAGTTTTGTTTGAAAATTATTTTCAACCGAAACCAACACGTGTTGCTACATAGGAAGTTTGAGTAATTTTCTTACACTATTTTCCGATTCACGGGTGGTGTATGATTGGATTATTTGACGAATGATATATCGGAATGTTTAATTAATTTTGTTAAAAAAAATGTTCACCTCTTGTTATATAACTACTAAATATTTTGCCCAAAATTAATAAATGGAAATGCTTTTTTTAACCAGTACATTATCTGGCTTTTGCAAGTTGGTATGGACTGTATTAAGATATACTGTTGGGCAAAGTTGCACGACAGTATAATTAAATATGTCAAAAAATACCGTACTTGAATAATAAAGGAACATACGAAGACGTTTAGCATTTTACGAAATTACATTTTGGAAAAACCATTAGTCACCCAAAGTGGTTGCATTAAAAGTTACGGGTTTCGAAGTGGATTGATTACACGATGCGTACTCCGTTTAGGAGGATGGGACCAAGGATACCTAAGTTACCAATAATTGCTATTTCTGCAGGTAACCAAAAAATTGACAGTGGCGCGAATGTCACCCCATTTTAAATCCCTTTTCTACTTTCCTATTATCAGGAACTAAACTTTTCTTTATTAAAATAATTTATGAACAACTTAAAACATTTAAGATTGAACGCATTTAAAAAGGATGCACTTAAGTGTTATCTTGGAGTACTTATTTGTAACTAACTTTTTCCCTGCGAGTTTTCACTGCTCGTTTCCGGTTACCGGAAGAACACGACCTGGGTCGAGTATTCTACTCGGTAGATTCAAATTTACAAATAACAGAAATACATCTTTTGGTTCCCCAGGAACCCAAAAAAGTGATTTTTCAATAATGTCTGTCTGTGGGTGGGTATGTGCGCTTCATAACTCCCAAACGTATAATTCGATTTCTATGAGCTTTAGAATGTGGGGGTATTTCAAAAATCCATCTGGAAAATAAGTTTCAAAAAATCCGAAACCCGAAGTGGATATTAGAAATAGGCTACATTGTGGTGGATAAAACTTTTGGACATAGTATAGGAAAGTCCAGCCGAGTGCATCGCCAATTTGTTTTTATTATGATGGGTTAATTGTTTTTTTTTTGGACTTTCGGGAGTAAAATTACTAATTTGATTCCTTTTTTCGAGGACTAAAGTGTAACTTTTACCGCTTCAAAACTCCCAAGGCTCCCAAGCTAAGATCTATATAAATTTCTAAGTTAACGAGTATGTTTTACCATCAGAAACTACGATATTAATTTTGACGTTTTAAAAAGCTGGATTGACAGCAGTTGACAGTTGACAGAATATTCTAAAATTTTGACTATTTTGATTTCAAATTATTCGAAGTGTACAAATAGCGTATATGTATATCACAGGATATCACAGGACTGAGGTGCTTCATTCAATCCTGAGTGTGATTATTGTCCTCGCTCCGCTACGCTACGCCCGCCCAGGCAATAAACTTTCACTTTCCGGATTAAATCAAGCACTTCAGTCCCTTGGTATATAATATGCTATTATTGAGCTTAATTCAAATGGCGGGGGTTTAATGCTATGTATTAAAAATCAATTTAGTACAATAAAAATGAATCTGAAATAATACAAGCAATGTTGCGAAATGTGTTCTGACACTAAAAGAACCTGTTCGAAATTCAGCCATTTTTACAGGTTTCTGGTTGTATCGCTTTTTTATTAGTCTCGATAAAAACAAACTCGTATCGTAAGCTGAATAAAAGGAGCTTTAAAATTATATGTCACTCATTTCTAATGCCTGTGTCAGTGTGAAAAGCTGTATTTTTGTTATAGATGCAATGCTTTTTGTTCTACTTGGCATTGTTCTATATTGAGTCTTTAAAAGTGTGTAAACATGGGAACGTTACTTTATAAATACTAAATAAAATAGTTTATTTAAATATAACAATAATTATTGTCAATATGAACTTCAACGAAGTAAAGCTGTAACTTATTAGTATACTTTATACATGTTTATAATGCATGAAATAATACGTTTAGTGTAATTCGTGTAAGTCCTTGGTCACATTTGTCTAAATTGATTCTTTTTAAAGTGAGCAGTAACTTTGCTTGCAAAATAGTTTAATGAATAACATTAAAATATGCAAATGTACGTTCACTCACTTTGGAGTTTCTTGCGTTAACGAATAACGATTCTACCTAGGAAATGCTTTTGGGAAATCGGCTTGGTAATTTATCTACTAAATACTGCTTTTACTCACGCTCGGCGGTGTGCGAGAAGGATTGGTTGGACTGGGGCTCTTCTTCAGGTAATGGGTGGTGGTGCCTCCTGCAGGACTCTTAACTGCCGTTGGTCTTCTATGGGTGTGAAAGGCCAACGGTTGATCAGGTCCATGCCTTTTAGCATTGTGCAGACGTCGTAACCGATAGCAATAGCACGTCACAGCCGCCACACATAGAACGAATATTGCTCCTGCGAGACATAATCCAAACACTGCCGGGGAAGTAACTGCAAAAATGAGAGACAAATAAAAATTCCTGAGTTCGAGACAGGATCTGCAAATTGAAAAGTGCCACTCCTTTTTACGCAATATTCTAGACGTGCAAGCTGACAAGCGAAAACGAGTTTTTGATCAAATCTCCTAGAGTGCCGCGATAAAGTATTAAGTATGCGTTGAAACAATGCATAACTTAAAGTGTTAAAGTTTAATGGAAAATGAAGTACCGAAATGGAGTTCCTGGGGTTCCCGAGGTGAGAGCTACCGAGAAACCCCTTAATGTGAAGGTCAAAGAATTAAATAAGCGCGTTAGCAAAAAACAACATTATACGGCAACCTTTACTTTTAGATATTTAAATAAAATCAGTATTCGCAATGTTGCCCCATAATTTTTATACCCTTACATTTTTTTTAGTACAAAGTGTATAAAAGAATATGATATAAAAATTGATCCTATTGAAAAACGACCAATAGAAACTACATTTGTAAAACGATTCACTTTTACAATTTCACTGAACTTTTCATAACATTTTCTAAAGAACAAAGAACTATCTTTAATAGATATCGCCATATCGAAGTATTAGTTATTATCTAAATCAGTTTAAAGCAACTTTATTATATAAAATTATGATATCGTTCTACGAAATTGTATGAAAATCGCTCTGACGTTTGGGTGCGGTCGTTTGGGCGCTGGGACGTTTGTTTAGACGCGGGGACGCTTGCTCGCAAAGACGTTTAGGCGCAGAGAACTTTTAGCAAAATAAAGAAGGTTTTAAATTAATTAAAATGGTAATTGCTACTCAATTATTTCTTAACAAACAACACGGGATTCAGAAAGCGTAAATAAATGACACAAAAGCGGCACTGTTGTTGAAAATTGCTTAATTCGGCAGTGTTCGAGATAATTCAATTTTTATAAAACATCACGTTTCCATGAAAATCCGAGTGTTCCTTAAAGATGTGCAAAAGACAATTCTGTACTCGTTTACATAGGCTCTTTTTGCTTAAGCACTTGTAAATTGTTTTATTGTAATATTTTTGAAACTTGAAACCGCTGAACTTTTAACAAGATTACTTTTTGGTGTATTTTTAAACGAAGAATACGATTTTAAGCCAAATGTTTACAAATTAAAAGTATCTCAAAAACAGTATTCTGTAATTTTTCCCCTATGAGACCCCTCTATTGCATTTATTTAAATAAACAAAAAATAATAATAATGATAATAGACTAAATTAGTGGTACCGACATATCAAATATCAAAATTTTTTACAACTACTGCCAAAGTTATCAACAATGAAGCAATGAAGAAAGCAATTCATCACAGACTTTACTATACTTAAGAAATAGTTACGTCGCAATTTTTTGAAATTGTTTTTGTTTTAACGTTTTACGCGCCAACAGAGACTATGATAATGCGTTATCCCGCGTAAACTGGAGGGTACGGTGTATTCAGAAACCATTTCTACGTTTTAGCACAGATAAGGTTAACACTACAGATATAGGTAAATATGGGAGTTATCGGCAGCTTGTTTTATATGATTAATAATCTGCAAATAGATGGCGCTACAATGACAATTTATAATTAAGTCACAGATGACTGTAATTTAGCAGATTACTTAGCACATATTCAAACCAAAAGCCATCTGCCATGCTTAATTGTCAAATCGCAATTTTTCGTAAATAATTAATATTGACGCCAATTCTACTTAAACTATATTCATGATGTGTACCTAGTTTTTTAATTTATTGCAAATAAATTAATTTATCAAGCATTAATCATACACATTTATTGCACAGTCTAATTTTAAAACTTTATTTTCTGTTTGTGGTGAATTAAATTTAATAATAATTCCAAAATCATCTACATATTTTTATAGGATTCATATAAATCATAATAATCGAGCACTTGCCACTAACAACAGTCGACAAGTTGAATATTTATTATTTATCACAATTCAGAACTGATACTTTTTCTGATATATCAATTTTCAGTAAACAGTAAATACAAGGAAAATATAAAATACGCGCTTTAACCAGATCCCAGACAAGGTCAGGTTTTTAACGTCATCTGTGACAGATACATTCAAATTCGCGATAAAACAGTTTCCAACACATTTCAACAGTAATAAACAAATAGCTACAGCAGCGCCCTAAAATTGGTCTGGTGCGTTGTAGCCACACTAACGCTAATTTCGTTTCCAAATCTGAGCGGACATTTTTTATAAGGGGTCGTATATCTGTAGTGTTAACCTTATCTGTGGTTTTAGTGAGAAAGAAAAATGAATTTTTTGATATTTTGGACAAAGATTTCGTGGGATTAAAGAAAACTACGCACGATGTAGCATGTTTATCAGCCAAGAATTGAGCGAAAGAAGAAAATTGTCTCTCCCTCCGTCCTCATTATTGCCGCACCTAAGTTGTGGATTTAATTCTGCTATGAGCATATGCGCAATTTAGCTTAAACAGGAACGTTTTATAGTCTCTCTTGTTCCAAAATTATCGTTATGAATTTTCGTTTTTCAAAAATTTATAGAAGGCGTCACAGAGAAATTTGCGGACTGGAACACAAACAAACTTTTAGCTGCTTCATAGCTTTACAGACCTATAAGAAAAAGTAAGTCAGTTTTTGAGCATTGTGTGAACATCTTCAAAATTTTCAAAACATTTTTTACCTTTTACAGTTTTCCTTTGTACAAAACGTCTCTTTAAAGGAACACTATGTTCGCTTAAGGCTATAATCTATATATTAAAAGCGTTGGGTGTTAGCTTTCAACAATATAGCACCCCGTCTGCGGAAAAAACTGTCAGGCACACCAATTATTCGGCAAATACATATTAAACAATTATTATTGCTCATACATTGATAAAACCTCATGTTAACGGGCAGCTATGAGATCGAGTTCGGTTAGTTTGTTTAACATAAACAACAAGTATTGCTGGCTGGAGTAAGAATAACAAATAAAAAAGCTGCTGCTTGTACAGTGCGTTAGTACTTCCTCACGTTTCAGTGAACCCGTACGCTTTACTTTCTCATACTTCCAACATGGGAATGTATTGTGATTGGAAAAACTTTCTTTTTTGTAATTTCGACGGAAATTAATACATGGTTTTGACCTCCTGGAACACAAAAAAGTGGTTTTAAAATTTGTGGGTCTGTATGTGTATATGTGTGGCTGCAACGAATGAGATTTGGTACTTGTTTGAGCTATTTAGTTTTATTTTACAAACTGGACAGACCCAACAGAAGTTAGACATGTTTCTTTTGGTAGTTTTTTTTCACACGGAATTTCAGAAATGTCAAAACATAGGATAGGCTATTTGTTTTGTGCCCCAATTCACTAATTTCTGTGTCGCCTATGAATTTAAAAAAAATTCGTGTTCCTCTTTTCAATAAACGGTGGACCATGGACAATTTCTGTTTAAAGTACAGTGCTCATGAGTAATAGTATAATAAGATTCAGAACTTAGTTTTAGGGCGTAGCAATATTTAGGAAAGTGAATTTTTCTCCTTTCTCTAATAGTTTTTGTTTTTCTTTCAATTCTGAACAATTGTTTTCTAAAAAAAATTAATTTATGTGTAATAATTAAAGCAGTTGCGCTATAATTTAAAAACGAGGATTTAGATCCATGGGCCACACTATCATATTAAGTAGCTAATTTATTATTATAAAAAAAGGTGGGGCGTAGCTCACGGCTGCCGCTAGTAATAATTAATGTTCATGCCGATCTGACAACTCGGATTTGAGTACTAAGGCGTTAAAATAAAAATTTTCAAAAAGTCGTAGCAGCTGCCATTTTGAAGCTACAAAGTTCGGAAAAAAGCATCAACGTGTCGCTTATAATTCCACAAACTTCAGTTTCTAAAGAAAGGTTTACCAAACAAACACGTCAACCCCGCTTCTTTTACTTATTTTTTCGGTGAATTTTTGATGTACTCTCAGATTTCGAAGCTCATCAAAATCTCCCTATCCGCTCCGGTGATAAGAGCCCCATATACATACCCACATAGATACCCACACACAAGCAGTCGCTTTTTAAACGCAACTTTTTGGAGTAGACGTCCCAAACATGAGGTTCTGTCAGAATTTTCAAATCGAAAATTTCCAGAAGTTCCGATACTGAAAACGACTGAACTGAACTGTTCCAGCTTCTGCAGGCTGAAATTTTGCAAGGAAGCGTTTCCGGCCCTATGTTTATTCTTTTATTATTTTTTGCTTTACAATTCACATTCCAAGTTTGGTTCATCATTTTTAAAGCACTTTGTATAATTTCCAGTATATGCAGGGTTTGCTTTATATTTGTTTACAAAAGTTTTCAATGTGCTTTGGTATAACAACAAACAAATGTAGTCCTAAAAGCATGAACGTGGGAGTATGCTCTCTCTTCCTCTCTAGATGTCGTCTAAAGATGATGTATGATTTTGTTTTTACTATTCAATACACAAAATTTTATGTATACAACAGACATATGTTGGATTAGTATGTACTAAAACTTGTATAAAAATAAAATACCTGCTTGCTCACTGCGCAGGTAATGCTTTCATTTAATTTAAAACTTTAATTTAACCCTGCCCCATACTCGAAGCGAAACACGCTTGGTAGTGGTAAATCCAACCCCCTTAACAGCTGCTTTACCGTCCCCACGCCCAATAATATTACCTATATCTGTTATGTAAACACATTATAATTTTAGCAATTATAAAAACTGTTTGTTTAGTAAACCTTCTAACCTGGACGTTTTAAAAAACATAATATTCTAGTTTACACAGTTGCAATTTTAAGCTGTGGGTGATTGCCATGTTCCAAAAGCATCAAAAACAACTATTTACACGTTTTTTCTTGGCATTTGTATTCTTTTCTGTTTGAAATCTCCGATCCACGTTAAAAGTTTTACGTGATAAAAGTTTTCTATACAACTAATTCAAAAACATTGACTATGGTATTTACAGCAGGTACTTATGTAAGAAAATTGTAATAAATTAGCTACAATTTTTGTACATAGAACAATATTTGCGTGTGACATTTCTTTATGAATTTCTTACAGGTTATATTGATTATAATTATTCAGACAGCTTTTCAAATTTCAGCTTTCACAGTTACTAAGAAGAGAATGCAGAAATAGAAATTTACTCAAAATCAATTAATGATTATTAACGCGCTCGCTGTCGTTGGTTTCGAATTTAATTAGCAAAATTGGCATTATTAAGGCTTCACAAGTGTCATTACAGACTCAGATACTTTCTGATGGGTTGCAGAAAACCATTCAACATTATATTAGCTGAAGTGCGGTAGAAATAGGAATGAACCCTTTAAAAAACAGCTAACTCATCACTTTTAGCAGGCTTTTGAATTTGCGTTATTAAAATACCTTTTGAAATAATTAAGTTCAACATTGTGAAAGAACTACAGAAAAAGTTTCGCACTGGCTTGTACTTCCAGTAAAGAAAAATATTAATTTAATAAAATCTTTGAATTTCGAGATTTTAACCAAGAAACATGTTTTGCAATTGAAAGAACTCGAAGGAAAGCATTTTCAAAGAGTTCTCTTTTCAATTTTGCATTTAATAGGTAACAACACTAACATTAACAAATGGAAAGCCGTTGCTATGGTGACAGCAATTCGTTTGTTTTTGAAAACATTACAATTGATCTTTATTTATACAGGGTGTTAATGAATTGTAGGGACAAACTTCTAGGGCTTGCAAAAAACAACAAAGCAAACAACTTGTGTTAATAAATGTGTAGTCAAAAGTGTTTCCTTTAAAAAATAGAGCGTCTTAAAGATTCTTTAAGAAATACCTGAAAATAGGCAACCCAAATTGCAGTTTAATTATTTTGCACACGTCACACGGAATTTTGAAGAAAAAACGATCTAGACATACATGCATTCAAATAACGCCAATTTTGACACAATTCCATATTTTTGTGATATTTTTTGACTTTTCTTGCATTCGTTTCTTTCTGTGCCTTTTATAATTCGTTTTTTTCGTTCTGTGATTTTTTTGATAATTATTTTCTTCTTTATTTTCGTTCTGTGTTTCGTATTTTTGTGTTATGGCGAATTATACTTTTGCCGAACAGCATTACATGATGTTCATGTATGGAGTTGCTTGGGGTAACGCACGCGAAGCTGCTCGCCTGTACCAAGAACATTTTCCGAATAGGAATCATCCATAGCATAAGGCCTTTAGTGTAGTTTCTCGTCGGCTGCGGGAGGAAGGTACATTCATTGTCAACAGACACAACTGTGGAGCTACCAGAACAAGGCGAACGGTGGATTTTGAGGAAAAAGTTTTGGAGAGAGTGGCTGAAAATCCTTTTACTAGTTCAAGAGCCATCGCTCATGAAATGGGAGTGAACCATGTTTCAGTATGGGAGGTACTACATGAGCAGCAGCTACATCCGTACCATCCACAGAAGGTACAAGCCATGCGGTTCAAGCAAATTTTCCCAGAAGGGTAGAATTTTGCCAGGAATTTCTGCGGCGGTGTAATGAGCATCCAGAATTCCAAGTAAACGTTCTGTTTAGTGACGAGGCATCTTTCACGAAAGAAGGAATATTCAACAGTAGAAACAGCCACATTTGGGATGATGAAAATCCCCATGCTGTGGTTCAAAAAGAATACCAGTAAAGATTTTCAGTGAACATTTGGGCCGGGATTGTTGGCGATAGACTCATTGGACCATACTGCTACCGCAAAGGTTAACAGGAGCACTTTATTTAAATTTCTTGCGCCACTTTTCGGCAGAAGTTAGGGAATTTTTAAATAACACTTTTCCCAACAGATGGATAGGTCGAGGAGGGCATGTGGCGTGGCCTCCACGTTCTCTTGATTTGACCCCACTTGATTTCTTTTTGTGGGGTCATGTTAAAACGTTAGTGTATGCTACCCTAGTTAAAACTGTAGAAGAACTTACGGCGCGTATTCTTGCTGCATGTGAAGAAGTTCAACAGACTCCTTGTATATTGATATATTTGGAGTGGTGCGCAGGAATTTACTTCGTAGATGTGCTTCGTGTGTAGACATTTTGAACATTTACTATAATTTTGTTAATTTTTGAATTAGTTATTGTAAATTTTTTAAATAGTTGATTTTGTTGTGTTGTGTGAAAAATTTTGTTAATTAATTTATTTTAAATTTAATTTGAATTTGTAAAGTTGGAAAGAGGGCTTTATTTATCCTGTATTAATTTCCGTCGTTATGGAAACAAATAGTAGGTAGTAAATTGAGTTGCCTACATTTAGTCGCTTCTTAAGGAATCTTTGAGAAGCTCTATCCCTGAAAGGAAACACTTTTGACCACACATTTATAAACAAAAGTAGTTTGCTTTGTTGTGTTATGCATGCTCTAGAAGTTTGTCCCTACAATTCATTAACGCCCTGTATACAGATAATCATTACAATGGATCGACAAATTAGTATGTTTTGGTGCAAAGATGTGCATTTGAGCTACTTTTTGGTTTACATTTAGTGAGGTTTATTATATTGTTATTGAATATCCTACCAAAATTAAAATAGTACTTATTTGTTCATCAGTAACTTTACTTACGTACAATTCAATTAGGCAGTTTTAAATCAAAACTTATAATTATTTTTAACATTTTACGTGGATACATTACGTAAGAAAACTGGGTACAATGATTCAAACACTCTGTGTACAAGTAAAAAAGTCAGATGTTATGTCAAAATAATTAATTCGTGTGGATTTGCCATCTTTTTTACAATTCATATGTCAAAATGCGATTGTACATCTGTTCATGGCCTACATAATGGTTTTTTGCTCATAAAATATGTAATGCAAGGTATTGAAAAATTGACATTGTTGAAAAGAGAATTAAATTCTCTTTATGATGGCAATAAAAGAATATAGACGGCCATTAAAAAACAAATGAATATTGCTGCGTTGAAACATTTTTCTATTTTTTATATTAACGCAATTAGGATCAAATATACAGATAACTGCCTTACTCTGTATATTATAATTTATAACTAAATTATACATTTTTAATATTTTATTGTCTTAATGCAAGTATCACAATATATGACTATTGATTTTGTCGTGGTATTTACATGTATGTTATTATTAGATAACCGTATTGATTCTACAAGGAAACCGGGATTATTGTAATTTAGATTGAATAAACAATGTGTAATGGAAACGTTATGCAGGTGAACCACAAGATCATGCATAAGTGTCGTAAGTTAGACTTGTTGGGACTTAAGATTCATAAATATTCCCTTAATGTATTTTAGTACATTAAATTATTAGTTAGAATATTACAAAACATGGCTGCTTCCCGATCATTTGCAATTACAGAAAAACGAGTTAGTACTCAATGTATGCAATAGGGATTACTTCAATTAGTTGCTTACACATGAGTTATTTGTACTTTTCTGGATGATAGATAAGTAGCCCCACTTTTGGAGCAATAAATTAGAACCGGATTTCTAGTCTAGTACTGACAAAAGTATTTAAATTATGAGGCAATCAATTAATACTAATTTCTGCCATAATATCTTTAAATGTGTAGTTGGGGCATACCTAAACTTTTAAACAAATTATCTACGAGCTTAGAATGGTATCACATCCTTATGTTTGACCTTAATCTAGATTGTGCAGTAAGTTATTATTTATTTGGTCAACTGGAATTGATGCTTGTGTAATAGTAAAATAAAATAAAACAGGGTTTATAAGCATAGAATATGAATGGTCATGAGTTTTAAAAGTACATCAGGAAACAATCTTATGAAACTGCAAAAATACTTTTTTTAATTGAAATGTACAATAGCAACCACGAATTAATGAAAATAGAACGTGTAATTTCATTAATACAACTAGAAAGTTCTACGAAAAAACAGTTTGAAGTATAAGAAACGGAAAACCAGCGTTGAATAAAAAACTTAAGAATTGCAGTACACAACTACAATTTTTTTCTGGGCCAGCGGGTGACCTAGTGGTTAAAGTCCCAGGCTTTGAAACTAGACTCTCAAAGGCAGTAGGTGCCACCCCTGAAAGACATGCAACCCAACATATCAAGAAATCCAAAAAAAAACTGATCCTCGGCGGGCTGTGGAATGAAAAGTCACGTCTTTGCTAGACTAAAGGAATGTTTATAATGTCAGATAATAATTAAAACCTAACCTAAAATTGACATTATAAACATTCCCTTAGTCTAGTAAAGACGTGACTTTTCATTCCACAGTCCGCTGAGGATCAGTTTTTTTTTTTGGATTTCTTGATATGTTGGGTTGCATGTCTTTCAGGGGTGGGGCATGTTAGACCGGTGAATAGCGCCGAAGTGCGCTGAGTCCGGATAAGGGGGTGGGATGGGAATCATGGAGTCGTGCTCACGCACGGCCTCATGATTGTTTAAAAAAAACTACAATTTTTTTTAAATTTTTTTCCAAAAAATTATTTCTCTTGTTTAATATGTTTCACGTATAACTTAACGGATTCAAGTACGCCCATGGTTTTTGTTTACTTACTGAATTTTAACGAAATTTTTTGCTCTTCTGCAACTACCAGTCCGGTCTTTGTATATAACAGATCATTGTTCACACCTTTAATCGAAGTGAGGTCCTTAACCGTCTCGTAAATTAATTAG
The DNA here is from genome assembly GCA_958336395.1 of Ctenicera cuprea. Taxonomy (NCBI): domain Eukaryota; kingdom Metazoa; phylum Arthropoda; class Insecta; order Coleoptera; family Elateridae; genus Ctenicera; species Ctenicera cuprea. The sequence goes on from OY284490.1 coordinate 27,865,369, forward strand.
TCATTCAGTCAGTAAGTTGTCAATTAGTTCAAATTAACATCTCTTACTGCATTTATGTAGACTACTCTTTGGTTCCATATTCTACAGTGGAACTCTTGCATGCCTTGCACCTATTTGTGTAAGGTTATTCTCTACTTGTATTTAACTTAATATAATATTTTTTTATAAAGTGAGGCATCTCTAGGTTTTGCAAAACATTTTGAAAGACTGAAGCGCGACAAATGGTGGAGGTCCCGGTCATTTGCAAAAATATATATTGGAACCATTTTGGGATCTTTACTTCACATAAGTGTTACCTGTAATAATAAATATGAAAAAACATCATAGAAGGGTTGGGTTATTCAATCCAAAAACGAAATTGTTTTACGATAAATTTTGGAATGTTGCAAATTTATTTTTAAATTTATTAGGAATTTTGAGAGAATTTGAAGTGCGATCATTAAATGTTTTACAAATATTTAAGGAATTTATAACCTTTACAAAATGTTTCACGAACTTCGTTATGTTTTGTCTAACTGCAAATTTATAAAGCATTAAAGAATAGTATATTCTGTAACATGTTTGGAATATGGCATATTCTGCACGAGCGGAAAGTTTGTCACCTGAGCCGAAAGGCGAGGGGGGCGGTTACGTTAAACGTGTTACAGACTATACTTTTTCTACGACTATAAGTTATTTAGGTCATTAAATTTAGAAAATAAGAAAATTTTAACTTCGTTTCTAAAATACGCTTGGTTTGTAACTGTCAATAAAACATAAAAACAGTTGCTAGACGAGAGACGCAACCTTTATTACTCAGAACAGTGTTAGAATGAAATATTCTATAACAAGTGTGGAATGTAAGTTATTCCGCAATTAAAAATTGTATCAGAATGCTTATATTCTAAAATAGCCGTAGAAAAAATACTTTACTTTACTTCAACAATAATTATTTATTTTAACATTTTTTTAACGTATTTTGACATGTTTGGTGTTGCTATAGGAACAATAAAGCTTGGTGACTTGATCTTTGTTATCAGTGTTTTGAGATGATTTGATTTCTCTCATTCCAAAACGTCCAATTAGGTTGAATTTAAGAGATCAACGAAGTAAAGCTAGAACTTATTAATGTATATTGAATATTTACGTATTTTAACTTTTTAAGAAATTTTAAAAAATTCAGGGCCAGCCAATGGTCTAGTGGTTAAAGTCCCAGGCTTTGAAACTAGACTCCCAACGGCAGTAGGTTCGAGTCGGATATTTTTCTGAATAAGTTAAATCTGGCGTGTCCATGGATGGTGTGCGTGGTGTGTATGTTGGGTTACATGTCTTTCAGGGGTGGGGCATGTTAGACCGGTGTATAGCGCAAGTCCGCTGAGCCCGAGTAAGGGAGTGGGATGGGAATCATGGAGTCCTGCTCACGCACAGCCTCATGATTTTAAAAAAGAAAATTCTAAACCTAAGACCAACAATTTTATTATTAAAAAAGAATTCTTTAGTAACATCAACACATTTCCTAAAACTTGAATTTCTACAACCTCAGAAACATTAAAGGTTGTATATACATTTTAAATAAATAAAGAAATGAAAATCCAATGAGAAAATTTAGTACAACCTAATGGCCAAACTTTATTTACTATTTTACTCACACTTTATAACTACTATTTAAATTTATACTTAAATAACTTGAAATTAAACAAACAATCAACAGCTACAAAGATTTTGTTCAAAAATTATGGTAGAAATTAAGAAAACGAACTTTCAAAATTATATACCGAAAAAACCATGCTTATTGCTCTAAACATTTTAGAGATATTCTTAACCTTTTCTGGAGATCCCGAAAGTTGTTATTGTAATTGTATTCTAATTCCATGCAGAACTAAATACGTTACATTGAACTTTGCACATGAGCGAAAATTTTTCGTGGAACATAATTATTGAATGCCTCATCAAGTAGGAAATTCTTTTTGGTGGTTGAGAACTAATAAACTTTGCTTTTGGCGTGAAAATGGAAAAATGTTATAAAAGGAAGGGGAGATATAGAAAGAGAAAAATGTAAAGACCGAGAAAAAGCGTATGGAGATTAAAATCGGGAAAAATAATATTGGGTATAAAAGACACCGCTGCGTATGCGAGGACGTGACGTGACGTTAGTCCGACATTCAAGTTCTTGCTAAGCTACTACTTGGTCAAATACGAGAAAATTCAGAAAATTGTGAATCTTGTGAAAACTCGAGTCTTGCGCGATGGCAAAGATTTGTAAGAAACCTTAGATTTTGTTATAAAACAACGATTCTACCATTTATACGAAAAACATCCAATACACGCTAGCTATAAGTATTAGTAAATCATTTTCCTTTGCATTCGTTATTCCTATTTTATTTTTATTTATAAAGTTTATTTTTGCTTAAAAAGAACCTCAAAGCTAACGCACCGTGAAACGCGATGTGAAAACCTGTTGGGGTAAATGCCGTGAAATCATTTGCTGAAAATAAAACGCCAAGAAAAACGTACTGTCTGCAAAAGATACGTTGCTCAGGTTGAGAGTGTATTAATTTTCTTATGAAGTATACTATTATGGTAATTTAGGACCATCAGTTTAGGATTTGTGCACAACACTCTTTAACTGAGAAGAAGATTGAACTACGGAATAATTGGGGTAGCTCAAGTGGAGGCGAGGGTTATGATGAAACCACTTAATGTGAAGGTCACAGAATTAAATAGCAGGTTTGCCAAAACAACAAGGCGACCTTTGCTTTCAGTGATTTAGATAAGTTCTTTCGGTTTGTTTTATGAATATATTTACCAGGTTAGTTGAGGTACAACGCATAACTTTTTAACCTTTTGGTTTTTGTGAACTATTGACAGGGCCATAAATAATGTTTTAATCTCAAGTTTTTACATCCTCGCATATGTACGAAATAAATATATGGAGATGCTGTTTGAGACTAATCGTCGTATGTTGGTTAATATCCTAATTCTGCACGTTAAAAAATAAACTAGGGAAACCCGTGTGCTATGTCCCACGGTTTCTTTGTGTCTATTTTGTTTTTAATAATAATCAAGCTTAATAAGTAGGTAGCTTAGGCAACCGCGAAGTCTTAGTTTTATGAATTATATAGCGATTGCTGTAATTTTAATTTCAACTTGGGAGTAATACGGCTGCAGCTGAGATTATACAACCCTAGCGCGAGGTAGTTATTAAATTCTAAAAAAAGATTAAGACGTAGTTCGCGGGTGCAGTTAGTTGTTCTGAAATGCGAGGTAGTGTAAATGCAGCAGTTTGTTACCAACACGTTGTTAACTGTAACTCGACTTCCTAATATTTGGGTCAAGTTTAGTTTCTGATTAGGGATTATTAATTCTTAGCTTATTTATTTTTAAACATGTACGTAACCTCGTCAACAAATAATAAACAATCTCACATCGGCTCATTCCATGTCATAACTGCCCGTAAAGCTAAGATCGTCGTATTTATTTTACAAATTTCTGAGCAAAAATCGCTTGTAATAAAATTGTTTAATATCTATTTGTACAATTGCTGCTTTTACTTGTACATATCCTAAGGATTGTCTTATATGTCAGTAATATTTTAGGACATTTTGTAACACATTGTTACAGGTGCGTATTGAGATTGCCCATGTTTTCAAGTATGTATCCACATTCTACTGAGCGGCTTGCTGTTCGCGGTCTTTGCATTGCGCGAATGGTGCTAAAATATTACCTATTATAGATATCTTAAGTTTATGGTAGTGAACAACTTCATTAAATTTTCAAATAAGAGTAAACAGCTCTAAAACTTTTCTTCGAAAAAGAAATTGAACCAAAAACAAATTGTTTAACAGGAATTTGAACAAAACTATAAGGAAGCCTTAACACTTTTTGATTTACATACGTTTAATAAACATTACAGAAAAAAGAGGTTTTTGGAATATGAAAGTTTGGAGAAGCTATGGTTACTCGCAAAAGTGTTGAGAAGTTCATGTTTAGGTAAACATCAATTTTCTATACTTTCTAACATCAATTTTCAGCTATCAAAACTTTGCTACCCTCATTAGGAAATAACATAAAATGTAATGCATGTTTTAAAGGGGTGTTTAAAGTTTTACGAGTAAGAATTAGTTTTCCGAATGTTTTCCGTTTTCCCCTCTTTATAGCTTAGCGAAATTCGGCCATTTTCGGTTTATTTATATCTCTAGATACCGAAAGTAAGCAGTCGAAAATACAAGAGTGGGTTATTCAAGTGCCTACTAGTTCCTGTACCATTGAGAATACTAATTATTTCTTGTAAAAAATTGTTTGGGGTTTAATGAACTGAATTTGGATAAAGAGTTTATATTCTCGAAAATGGTGTTCATAATTAGAGTAGTAAATTTCTGCTCCAATGAGTCGTTTTATACCGCACTCCAAAATTTTCTGTACTGTTACTTTACTAAGCAGTGGCGTCATCGATAATTTTCTTAAATAAATATAGGTACCGTCTGTCTATAAAGTAACCCCCCTCCAACTAACTTTTGAACGACTTGACATTTTACCACAGGATTTGGTGTGCTTTAATGGGAAATGAAATACTACTTTTTAGCCAAAAATTAAATTTTGTATCATTCAAAATGGCGGCTCGGCGCCATTTTAGAATTTGTTTTTAAATAGAAAAGGGGGTCGAGTGACACTTCATTTGAAAGGTCATTTAGTTCTGCGTTTGATCCTAAAGTTTCAAAGAAAAATATTTAGTCATAACAAAATGGCGGATTTTAAACAAATGGACTCACTCAATTCAAAATTGTTTTTTATCCAGTAGTCCACTTTTTCATTTGCAGGACAAAATTTTCCCAGAAATATCTCAGGTGGCTGGAAATAATATTGAAAACGTTCCAACAAGACTGTGCGCCGCCTTATTATTATAGGCCTGTTTCTGACTTTTTCAACAGACATTTTCTTGGAAGATGGATTGGTAGCCGGGGCCTTTAGAATAGCCGGCTCGCTCCTCAGATTTAACCCCCTTAGATTTTTTTCTATGGGGATATCTGAAATCGAAAGTGTACAGAACCCGTCCACAAACAATTGAAGAACTGGAGCAACGCATTACAGAAGTTTTCAGAAATATCACTCCAAAAACTTATGAAAATGTAAGGCGGAAATTTCATAACCGACTTTTTATGTGCCAAGAAGTGAATGGTAAAAATTTCGAACACTTAATTTAATTAATTTAAGCTTGAATTCTTAGTTTTTTTAAATAGACTTCTTTATCTTCAAATCATTTTGTTATGGCTCAATATTTTTCTTTGAAACTCTAGGATCAGACGCAGAACTAAAAGACCTTTCCAATGAGGTAGCACTCGACCCCCTTTCTATTAAAAAAAGTTTTTTTTAATGGCGCCCAGTCGCCATTTTGGATGATACAAAATTTTAATATAGGCTGAAGAATGGCATTTAATTTCCCATTACAGCACACCAAATTCTGTGGTGAAATATTAAGTCGTTCAAAAGTTAGTTGGGGGGGGGGGGGGGGAGAGAAAAACTTAGAAGCGGATTCAAGTAAGCAAAATAATGGCTCCGAACAAAACACTTAAAACTGTTGGTTTATTTGTTTAGCTATAATTTAGACGTATAGTTTAGCGCAACAAACTTCAATCAGTCATTTCAGAAGATCTTATTTTAAAAAATGATAATAATCGTTTTCGTAGAAACAACTCATATGCTGTTAATTAGTTATTATTAAGCAGAATATGTTAATATTATTTACTGAATTACGTTTTTTTATTGTAAACAACATGTATGTATAAAATCTTTTTATCATTAAAACGAGAAAAGTTGCTTAACTACGAAAAAATGTATAGTGCTACTAAAAAAAAATTGTAGATGATGTCACTGATTAGTTACATGACATTACAACAAATGTTGAAGCATAAAGTACTCATTGCGCTCTAAACAAATTTAACAAAAAATAATTTAATTATTAATAGTTTAAGAAATGGCTACACTTCAATGACTCTGTATAATATAAGGGTTTTATTGATCTCTTTTGCATACACGTCAGAGGGATTTAATCAGAGGACAAATGCTTAAAATTGGTATTATACTCTGCAATTTCCGTAGAACGGTTAAAAGAAGTAAATTTTGATGTAAAACATTCGCCCAATTTTAATTTGCACAAGACAACACTGTTACCTATTGCGAAATTGTCGAAAATTACATTTTCCGGCAAGATGTAATCGTTATACTTCAAGGTACAATTTGTAAGAAAATAAAAGTCATTAGGCGCACTTTTTTGGCACAAAATTATAGCAAAAGCAGTTGTGTGGCTGGAATATTAGACGTATCTAAAATGTACTGTATAATTTGTTACACACATATTGTTTTAATTTTTGAGCATATACTATGTTCAAACCTTTTTAAGTCTAGTTGTGTAACCTATTTTTAGCTGAACAAATTAACCTTTTGAACATGGTTAAGTAGCGTTACCCCCTTCTACTTAGTGGATGAACAATATATATATATATATATATATATATATATTCAATTTTGTCATGCAAAATTACTTATGTTACAGTCACAGAACACTAATCAATAATAAAACAACTTGTTTAATTAAAGAAAGTACTTCTTTTCATTTTTTGCCGTGAATTGTGAATTGCTATTTTGAAATGAAAATATTTTTAACCTTTTCGCCACGGGAACCGGAAAATTCCACAAATCGTTGACTGCAAAGTACGCGCTAATTTAATGCATTTGCAGCGGGAAACGCTCTGATTCACGTTGCATATATTGTGTTCAGTCATGTTTGTTGTGACTACGAAAAACGGTTTTGTCAACTATAATTATATGATCAAACGAACTTACCTGTGAAGTTCGATCATAATTATTGTAAGCACCTCGTCCGAATAGATCATTTGGTAGTAACTCCGACTTTAGGCTAGTTCCCACAATTTTAAAGTAAGAGGGCAAAATTTCCTGGGACGGATCTGTGCCTGCTGGTATTGGTAGTGTAGAGAACTCATTAGTTTGAAAGATGTGCCTGCCACAAATGTTTAAAGGGATGGGATTGAAATCTGTAGAACAACTGCGGATTAAAATCAGGGGTGGGTATGATCTATTCGGACGAGGTGCTTACAATAATTATGATCGAACTTCACAGGTAAGTTCGTTTGATCATATAATTATTTTCGCACCTCGTCCTTCATAGATCATTTGGTAGATGTTGAAAGTATTTGTGGCAGTTGCTAATCAGAAAAGCGTTTATTAACTGTATAGAAACAAAATATAAAATAATATGGAAATATAATACATAATTGTATGATGATTATACAAGGTAGGTATATTTGTTAAGCATGAACAATAGATCATGCAAAGGTCAGGTTGGAGCACATTGGTCTTAGGTAAAATCTTGCTAAAACCTGGGCGATTCTGTGCACCCAGCGGTTTTTCGAATTGTCTCAATGGAGACGTCGGTTCTTTCTGCCGCCGATGTTGAAGCACGTCTTGTGCTATGTGCAGAAAATATACCTGTATCTATCCCACTGTTTTTTTTTATGACTGTCTTTATACAGCGACTCAGGGTTTGGGTAGAGACAGGTTGATGATGCTTTTTATATGATAAAAAGAAATAACTGGAAGCTCTGCAAAGGTTTTTAGTTTTTTGAGGTACTGCAGCAGAGTGGATGCAACACAAACAAATTTCTAATTGATCATGAAGAATGGTAGCATCAGAACTGGTTGAGGCCTTTTTCTGCCGAAGGTCTTAATTATTTTTGTAATTTTTATTTCAGTTCTGCCGTGTAGCTCTTGCATATTATCAGTTTCTATTGAAAACAGTGTTAGGATTCTATGTCCCCTGGTTACAGCAAGCAGCGAAAGAAGTTTCAGGGTCAGGTTTTCTAAGGTCATCTCTTTTGCAATGGTTAACGATTTTAAATGGGCCAGTACTAATGACGGATTCCAGGTACTGCTATATTTCGGCCGAGTAGGTCGCTTATTAAAAATTCCTTAAAATAGTTCCGTAACCCTGTCTTGTGAGGTTTCGGGTCCTAGAATTAATGCAAAAGCTGACCTGAGACTGTTCAGGAATCCATATAAGGTTCCTTTATTGAATTCTATGGTAAAAAAGAGCAGGTCTGCAGATAAAGTAGGTACGTTTCTCAATTGGAATGTTTGTATTCTGTTTCAGGGACTAGTTTTCTGGATTCGCTATCTGTCATAAAATTATTTTTGGATTTTATATAAGATGCAAAAACCCAAATCCTTTAATGTTCGCACCATTCCCATATTTCTCTTGCCAACCTATTTAGTTTGGGATGTTGGACACCACTCATTCTATGCACATAGGAGATAGCTGTAGTATTATCGGCCCTGATCAAAATTTCACAGTCGAAACAATCAGAAGCAAAACATCTTACTCCAAAGACAACAGATAAAAGTTCCAAGTAATTTATGTGTTCTAGTTCTTTCTGATTCAGTCCAGAAGCCATGCGTCGTTTGTCCCTGGCAGCACACCCCCCAACCCCGATAAGGAAGCGTTTGTAAATATCTCTAGTTTGAAATCAAATGTTTTAATGGCGTAGACTTTAGTGCTAATACTGAGTAGCCACCGATTGAAGTCATGTGACAGTGACTAGATAATTAAAAAAGATAGAAATTTTATCCTTTCAAAGAGTTTGGTTGACCCTAACTTCAATCGAGAGCGGGACAAGCAGACTAGAGTACCAATAAAATGTGCAAATGTCTTGCATTTCTTTTGTATTTAAAACTCACGAATTAATACGTGTAATTTACCTCTTTTTTTTTCTATTGGCAATTCTATTGACGTTGCATTGGAATGAAATAGAAACCCTAGGAATTTGCAATGTTGTGAAAGTGTTAGATGGCTTTATTTCCAGTAAAAAACAACACCCCAACTTGTTAGGACTTTAATTATTGTCGTGACGTCTGTTAGACATTCTAAATATGAATTTCCTATTAGAGGAAAATTATCTAAATATATAACAGAAAGAAACCCTCTAGACCGTAGACCTACTACCGGTTTCATTATTTTGTGAAAACCATAGGAGCCAAGCTAACATCAAGGGGAAGGCAGTTAATTTTATTTTTGGACATTGAGAATCAAGCTACCTTGTCCACCTGGTTTGGGGACAAGGAAGATTCGTGAGATAAATTCTCCACTAGTATGAGAGCATATAGAAAATACCTTGGAATGTAAGAGATTACTAACAGCTAATTTTAGTTCGTCTCTTTTTAATTTAGACCAGGCATGTTCTGATGGGGCCACGGATAGTACTGGCACCCTAGTAAAAGGGAGCTTGTAGCCTTTTACGTACTATAAAATATTTGGACCGGAGTAAATCCATTCCCATTTTGGGGGAAAGACTTTTAGTCGGCCTGCCAGAAGGCGTACCTTTATAACATTTTTTCTTTTCCGTGGATAGCGTCTTTTGTGTCTCCCCCTTCTTTCTTAGTATAGGAATCTGTAATACATGTGAAGATTTCTCCAGTTCCTTGGCGGGTTTTACCCTTTCACCAAGATTTTTTCCCAAATAAGAAGCCATCCACGGCACCAATGGTTACGGTTCCTCTGCAGTCTTATTTAGGCTGAAGCTTAACAGAGATCTTTGCACTAAGGACCTAGTGTGATGAGCGTCTGCGAGTAATCGCGCTGCATCACTTAATACTTCCCTTTAATACTTCAGTGAGAGGGAGTTGCCCCCCCCCCTTTTTTTCTTTTTAAGCACAAGAGAACATCCTTTTTCCAGAGCTGCAATGCAAGCCCCTATTTGATTTTTTCGTCTGTTAAGCGAGAGCTCTTTTTAAGGCCACTCCGCTTACCGCTGAGATCACCTCCGGATTTAAATCCGGAGCTGCTGTCAAGGGTAGGTTTTCAATGCGAGGATACTTTTAGTAACTCGACCTTGTTCTTCTGGGAGAACGTTTGTGATTATATCGGTTCAGCGATCCGCGATATCGTTATGAATTGGCGGTCCCAGTGATTGAATATTTATCTTCTTTTCCCCCGTATATGTCTTCATGAAGATGTTGCTCCTCACGAACCATTGCCGTTTCGGTTTGGTTAATTGGGGGAGTGGGAGTAGCACATGTGTGCGAGCCGCCTGCGGGTGCAAAAAAGGGCAATTATCACCCTGACATCCAGATTGCTGGGTTGATTACAAGAGCAGTCTAACATTAAGAAGGAAGCATTGCTCCGGCCAGCCCTAAAATCTTAATCTTAAGAAATAGGTACTGGAAGAATCGGCTTTAGCCCTATCTTAAAGAATTGGCACTAAAGAGATTCTTGTAATTTTTAAAAAACAGCACCGCTTACTGAAAGAAGAACTCGTCATCACAATATCCTTATTAGACGGTACGGACCTGTTGATGTGAAAATGTTTTCGCCGTAATTTGATATGAGTAAGCCAGCAACATCTGAAAAATACGTTGTATTTATTTGTTTGTTATACTTACTGCGTGGCGGTAAGGTGACATCTCAGATATATAATTGATTACAAGAGCAATCTAACTTTAAGAAGGAAGCATTGCTCAGACAAGCCCTGAAATCTTAGTTTTAAGAAATAGGCACTGGAAGAATCGGCTTTAGCCCCATCTTAAAAAATAGGCACTAAAGAGATTCTTGTAAGAGTTGTGTTGTAGCAAAACGAGCTGATTTTTAAAAAACAGCACCGCTTACTAAAAAGAAGAACTCGTCATCACCATATCCTTATTGGACGGTACGGACTGCGTGGCGGTAAGGTAACATCTAGCAAAACGGACTGGCTTACCCTGACATACAGATTGCTGTATTAGAATTGTCAGGCCAGCCCTATCTTAAAAAATAGGCACTGGAAGAATCAGCTTTAGCCCTATCTTAAAAAATAGGCACTAAAGGGATTCCTGTAAGAGTAGCAAGACGGGCTGATTTTTAATTTTAAAAAACAGCACGGGCTACTAAGAAGAACTCATCACATTCCCCTTGTTAGAAGGTACGGTCCTGATGGTGTGAAAGTGTTTTCGCCGTAACTTGATATCAGTAAGTTGGTCACTTCTGGAAAACACGTAATTTATTTAGTTTATTTTACTTACTGCGTGGCGATGAAGTCATATCTCTTTGTCGGGAAACTGAACAGGACCTTGAATGTCTGCGAACGTGATGATAATGAAATGGGAGGTGTCCACGCGAGGCGATGACTGCGCTGGTCATCCGAATGTTGGCGTATTGCAGCCCTATGGCGATGCATTTTCTTCTCCAACTTTCGTATTTTTCTTCGAATTTCTGGGCTCTTTTCCCTATCATGCTTATGTTTACCCATAATGGTATCACTGACAACTGTACTACACAGAAAAACAACCACAGCGAGGTAGTAAGACGGCACAGAGCGCGGAGACGTGTGGGTCGTAGCGCACAAGAAGAAGTAATGAGTTCTCTACACTACCAATACCAGCAGGCACAGATCCGTCCCAGGAAATTTTGCCCTCTTACTTTAAAATTGTGGGAACTAGCCTAAAGTCGGAGTTACTACCAAATGATCTATGAAGGACGAGGTGCGAAAATAATTAAACGCTACCATACAATGAAAAATTATTAAATTTTTCTTTTTGTCTTCCTCGCTATTGTTAGGGTTAGATTTTATAGTGAATAATGTTTAAAGTGTAATTTTAAATGTAACGTCTGTCTTAAACGAAATGCACATAATATTCCACTGGCGTAACTAATGGAGAATTTGCGTCAGGATGACTTCGGCCAGATGGTGGGGGGATGTGTCTTATATGTAAAGGTCGTGAACACATGTGCTTGAACTGGGGTAGATCGTTTTTGCATGTGGGGTGGTTTAGCATGCTTTTGGTTTGCTCTGTATGAAAACTGTTGATTTACTTGTAAAATGATCTAGTGCACTAGCGGTTAATTAGTAGATGAGTAATATAATATTCTGGTATGTAGTGATCTGTGTTGTTTGGAAGATGACAGCTCTCGAGTTTGGCCAGGTTGTGGTTAACCACGGGCTGGCGAAAGAAATTGCTAATCAAGGCCGAAAAACCTTGAATCATGTGACATGATACGCGCTATGTAATTCTCGTGATGTCACATCGACATAGGCGGTCGGCTTTCCACCCCCATTGACTCTTTCGGGGGTGCAGCAGTGCAAACTGGTTTACAGGTGTTAATCTGAATATTGACGAGAAAGATTGATTGTCCAATGCCAAGTAATGTGGCAGTAATTACCATTGAAATGTAGCCAATCAAATGTAAATGAAATGTCAGAAGTACTGTGAATTACCCATTCTGCCAAGGCTTGAGGGGTGGGTCTCCCGGTGAATTAAACCACAGCATATCAGATAGCGACAGATTGGCGAGTCTCCTTTCTTTGTTTCATGTTTCCATATGTGACGCCTTTTCTTTGCGACTCTTGTCGGTCATTGGCACGACTCAATTCCAACACTCAACCCCCGGTTACAAAGAATGTGTGAAGCTTGGTTTATGTTAAACTATCTTGGGTTAGACTAGCCTTATACGTGCCTTCGCTGTTGACCAAGCAAATGGTTAATCAAAAATAGCGCTCCTAACAGTACATGGAATATAGCTAGAAGCAGGTAATGTTTTGGTTTCAATACTTCGTTCTTATGGTAATGATTACTTTCAATCTTTTAGAATTTTATGTTTTTAAGTTTTTTTTATAGTTATCAAAATTTCGGATTTGAGATTATAATAGGGTAGGGTCCGAAAATACCAATAAATCAGGTTTCGCCTAGTGCCTGTGTGTGTGTGTGTGTGTGTGTGTGAGTGTGGGTGTGTGTGTGTGTGTCTGTAGGTATACACTTTACAGCCCAACAAAACAAATTTATTAGACCGAAAAAAAAAAGGTAGTTGAGGAGGGGTGTATTTGAATATAGACGCGCTCGATAAATAAGTTTAGATTTCTATTCTACTCATGTCGAATAGTCGATCTGCGCAAGCGCGATCTTATTACCACTCCCCCGCCGGTCCATCAATTTTTGTATTTAAAACGTTTAGTAATTCCGACTTCAGAATCGGTATTAGCACGTTAGGTGACCATAAGAACAACCTCTCATTGTGAAAAAAATATAGGGTGTGTTTTTTTGGTCGATTATCTGAACAGTTTAATTAATAAGCGTCTAACGTGTTTTAAAAAAAACTATTTTCGGCTTTCAGCGGATAAAAATTGTTTGCAATTACAAAATACCACACATTATAGAACCAGATAAATCTCGTAAAATCAAGGGGGGTGGGGTGGAACGGTATAAAACGTTTGGGCGCCGCCGTTTAACCACGCCGTTTGTTGTGATAGTATTGAATTGCTCAAAATCCTTTTTATTATTTTAAATTTTAAATGCAATTATTTCTTAAAAACTAGCGATATTTTCTTTTTTTTTACTTTTAATACAATTGCGCAAGGAATCGGCTAAATCGGAGTTTAAGCTCATGAATAATAGGAGAACAAAATTCTGAACTAGCTGCACTAATTTTTAGCAAGCATTCTCCCCGTCAGTGTTGTGGCTAACACATTTTGTTTTCTGATCTCTGATCAAACAAAAAACCGCAAACAAAATTATTTTCCATAGGCGTATTGAGTCTAAGCGGTGTACGAATGAGCATTCACTACTTGTCATAGCTTTATGAGAGGTGAAATGTTAGGCGTATTCTTATCTATTGGAATTAAAACGTAATAATATAAAATACGTTTAAAGAAATATCAAAAAAATTTAACATTTTCCAAGTGTTGGAAAATTCAGGTAAGTGCTTCACCGAAATTTCTTTTATAGTTGTGAAAAGTGTTCAATTTTTTAGAGAGACGGGCTAAGTTTTTCTGTATTTCCCACTGGACCGGCAAAATTTGTCCTCTAATAGCTTTCCATTCACTGAATAAAACTTTTTGACGTAGAAAGGTCAGTAGCGTCGTTTCACTGTACACAGATTGTTCGTTGCAATTTAGCTTTAACAAGTTTTAAAATATTAAAGAATACAAAAATTTTTTCTGAAAATCAGTACTGAATTTTTGAACCTTTTATTTTTTAACAAGTTTGAGTGCCGCTTTGAAGAGAGCGTGGGGGGTTTTCGTAATACCACGTTTAAATTGGAGTCTGTAGGGGATTTAACTGTGGCTGTCACGTAGAAATTGGTCCTGTAAATCGTGCGTAGCTTTGAATGTTTTTGAATATGTTAGAAAATAATTTTCTTTGAAACGATTATTATTTTCCTCGCTATACGGAGTATAGCTAGGGGCAGGTATTGCATTTCTTTATGTCAAACAACTAAAAGGTCACAGTTTGTGGCTCCTAGTAGTAATTCAGGGAGCATCAAATTGCTCTTTGAAGTACTTTTTGCTTTGTAAGAAATTTAATTAGTAAAATAAAAAACGGTAATTAGGTTTTGTGCCACAGTGAGTGAGATGGATACATATATAAAAATTTCAAAACGACATTTAAAATGTAATGAAGCTGAAAATTGTATCGCGTACGCATTTTTAGGTTTCAGGAGTAAATAAATAATAACGCTATTTAATCTTTTTTTGTGCGATGTTGAAGAAAAATGTTTCAATTTTCTTTTGTAACTTTTTTTAATTCATTGCAATATAGTTGACCAGTAAGCCGTTGTATAAAACGTCAAAGTTTTAACGCAGCCGCGCCGTGACGTTGAATGCGTTATTATTTTATCGTAAACCAAATTACCTATTCATAAAATGAGAAATAATTAATCAGATATTCTGTTACAAAATCACGTTTTGATAGCAGTGAAGTAAATATTTTTAGCAAATGGCCTAAAATGCTCTTTTTAAATAATTTTTATTTTCCTATACTTTCAATATTATACAGAGTGGAAAACCCCGGCCACTTTTCTTGCGGCGGTCAAGATATGGCGCTTTAGTAAAGATAAATTAAATTAAAATACTGGCAACAACGCAGAATCCAAGACGTTTTAGTTATTAAATACGCTCCATATTAAATCAAAACAATCAAAACGTCTTGGATTCTGCGTTGTTGCCAGTATTTTAATTTAATTTTTCTTTACTAAAGCGCCATCTCTTGACCGGGAAGTTTTGATTTCATGAAAATTTTTGAATTTGACGAAAATACATCTTTTAACTCCCAGGCACCCAAAAAAGTGGTTTTGATAAAATGTCTGTCTGGGTGGGCCAATTTAGATGCGCAGAGGTTTATCAACTTTAAAAGAAATCTAAAATCGGAAGCAGAAACCTGTTTTTTTGGTAGCATTTTTATCAGTAAACGAATCTTTTAAATCTGAAACCAGAATCTGATAAAATACCTTAGGACAAATCCAACACGTTTTTCCGAATGTTTTCATGAAAACGACTATTAAGTCAAACTTAAATTCTGCTTTAAATTATTGAAATCTATAGGAGTAACCAGAATTACCATATTTTCTTAATTTCTAATAATAACAATGATAATAATTATACTTCTCTAAATATACACTGCAGTGTTTTAACAAGTCAATATAATTTAAGCATGCTAATACAAAAACAATAAAACGTTCTTCATTTAACGCAAACAATACATGGCAAGACAATCAATTTTAATATAGTCACAACAAATTGGATAACATAACTAGCTTAATTTTTTAATAATTTAAAATCTTCTATCTTATAGTATGCACAAGTTAAAAGGTGTTTCTGTATTGTACTTTTAAAAATTTTAAGAGGCGCATCTTTTATATCTTTCCGAAGAGAGTTAAATAGACATATTCCAAAATAGTGTCTTTTCGTCTTTGGTATCTGTATATCGCTTCCATTGTGGATGCCGTAACTGTGATTGTCACCGTTTTTTGTCTAATTGCAATATATTATTGCTGATGGCAGCGTTAAAATTTTAAATTTACATATCATGGCTTGCAACTATCTACTTGACTTAAATCCGTTGAGACTGTTCTTTCCTGGATGAGAAAATTGTTTTGAATGTGACTAGATGTACCCGTAGTTTATCAAACCATAAGTCATCACGCTTTGAAATAATGCGTGATGAGCCATAATAGCAGCATCCAAACCAATTCTAGTTTATATTGATCTAATCGCATAAACGGCTTTTGACAGTTTAGTTGACAGAATGTCAACATGTGCACGCCATGGTAACCTGTTATCTAAAGTAAGTCATAAAGATTTTACAGTTTCGCAGGAAGCTTGCTTAGTATTCTTGTTTAAATATAACATACTTGCATTTAACCAACCTGACGCGTTGCTGATTATGTATTCAGTAGTGATTTCAACAGTTTTGTTTTTCAAATGTTTTGCAAGAGTTGTATCATCCGCGAATAAAATGGTAAATACTGACGTAGCACTTGGTAAATCGTTAACGTATATTAAAAACAACAGTGGGCCCAATACACTACCCTGCGAAACACCATATTGTATTAGCGATATATTACTATATTTATCTTTACAAAGCACACATTGTGACCTCTCTGTTGCATAAGATAACATTAACTGCAGACTAACACCCCTAAATCCATAAAATTCTAATTTACTGATTATAATATCTTTACAAACACCATGAAATGCCTTAAATGTCCAAAAACAGTGCTATTGTTGAATTTATAGTTACAAAATTTTCCCACATGTGATTAAGGAGTTCTTTGTACATGTTCACTGATCATATAAGTCTGTTGATTTTGAATTCTTTTAAGATCTAATAACATCTTGCAGTTTCCAATGCAGCCTGTAAGAAAATCGATCAGTTTTTTTGGTACTTTTTGTAGATACTCCGTATAAGCGCAATATGATTTAGGTATTTTAAAAATATCAAAGATTTCTTTTTTAGGTTTTCAATATCTTGCACAATTATTATTAATATCTTCACCTGCCACTAGATTACTATTTTTTAATTTTACTCGCGTCATTTGAAAAATTTGACAACGGTTTTCTTTCAAGATGTCAGTATCACCAGTTGGCGAACGGTATACAGTTATTACAATGCAATTTAAGTCTAAAAGTTTTACATAGCAGCATTGAAACTGTTTTCAATGTTTAGTTTATCTGCAAAATTTATTTTTTTAAATACAACAATTGTTGTATTTAAAAATTTATATTTCTTGTATAAATACTTACTCTTCCATGTATATTTACTCGTCTACAAAAACTAGCTCCCAAACTATAATTACTTAGCATATATAAATGTTTTCCTTCGTCCCATGACCAGTGCTCACTAATCATTACAATATTAAAATTATGGCTAGATACTACTAAATCAAGAACATTAAATTTATTTCTTATACATTGTATGTTAACATGCATTATTTTAAACCCATCTATAATAATATTTCTTATAAAAAGAATTTGTAGGTTGCTTAGTATCAGTATTAAAATTAATTTTCTTGCTGATTTGAGGTAAAGTGTGTAGAATTATCAAAGCTGATCTAAATTCCTAAATGAAGAAGGCGATTCTGATATATTTGTTTATTATGCAATATCAATATTAATTTGAGCAAACTGTTTATTTAATTTATTTTTTCGTTTTAAAAATACAATTTATGATAAAAAAACAATTCAGTACATTAACTCAATCGTATACCACTCATGGACATGAAAAAGTAATCAGGGTAACTTCCTCAATCGCAAATCGTGGCTATTTTGCTTAAGACACATTTTTGGAGAAAATCTTATCACGAATAAATTCAACAAACTACTCATTTGTTTCATTTGTTAGTTTTAAAAATTAATTTGACATCTTGCTATATTATTCCTAAAATAATTCAATCATATACCACTCTCGAATTATAAAATGAACAGGCAAAAATCACTCAAACTTTCTGCATAGCAAGTTGAGTTTGTATTGCCTAATAAAATTTTCTCGGACGAGAAAACTTTTTAATTAAATTTATTTTTCGTTATTTCATTAATGTTGTTTTAATGTAATCAATAAACAACCATTTTTTGCCTTTTTACTGATTTTAAACATTATACTCCTAAGGAATTTTGCAAGAAAATATTTGAGCACCCCTGAGGATGTATAAATATCCTACTTTAATTGTAAAAAAGAGAGAATGTTAATAGTATTTATTTAATAGATGATAAATCTCAATTATCATGATTTAATTACCTGTAATAAAATTTGCGTAGGACTAAAATGCTAAATTGAAAACAATCTCAGGAAAACTAGTATCAACGATTTGACTTTGTATCTTTTCCGTCTTGCCAAGATAAATCTCGTTTCATGAGGAAAATTCCAGACGGATTTTGAGTAGATTTCGTCTTGGAATTTCTCGTGGGCCATCACTATGCAAAATACTCGACAGTAAGTTCTGGCGAAACTTGACATTTGAGATGTAGATATTTGAATGATAAAGAACCGCCGACGTACCCCGGGTTTTCTTATAGAAATTTACGGTTCCTAACATTCAACGAAAACTTTTTAGTATATGGTAATACTATAATCGTTTTCTAGATACATTTTAGAACTATTAAGAAAAATACGTAATCCATGTACAGAAAAAGAAAAAGATATATATGGAAACCTCTAAAGGTTGTTTTACATGAACACGTTTGCATGAACTGAAAGCATCAGGTGAGTCATACAAAAATTTGCATGTCAATAGGATGGTGTTACTAATTAATTGGTAGATCTCCCCCAAACATCAACAATTTATTATTGCCAACTTCAGGAGGGAGTAATCACTCAAATAATGTTGACGAGAAATACATATACTACACATGATTACACATAAATACCTAAGAATACACGTCAATGTACTAGAATACATTAAATATAAGGAAATTTAAATGCATGAGTAGCGAGTAATATAGAAAATACATAAAAAGTATAGAGTGCATGGAGAATCAATGGAGTACGCAGAGAGTACATACGAATACAAAATTATATGAGAATCCATACCAGATACTAAGGAATACATTTAAAAGCAACAAAAATGTATTCGTTTGTATTCTTTATAAATATTTATATACAAGGTGTTTCCTAATTTTTTGTTTTGAATAAGTGCACCAGAGGCGTCTTATATGGAAGGGTCACGTAATATTTGCTTCTAAATATTTTAGATCTTTACTACTTTTAAATTTCTGTTTAAAAAATCTTATTCTCCTTTCAAACACACACAAAAAGGTACACTTGTTGCAATTCGCTGCATCTACCAGTTTTCGAGATAATTCAAGTTTTATGAAAAATCAAGTTGTCATGAAGGCTCGAGTGTTAACCTAAGATGCGAACATAGTCGGTACAAACTTTTCGGATAAGTATTTAGTAATAAATTGTGTTTTAGGTCAATATATGAAAACTACTTTATTTTGTAAGCGACGTTTCGATACTTTATTTGCATCTTTCCATTCAATTTTGAGCATAAGTATTTTGTGATAAATTGGGTTTTACAACAATATATGTATGAAAACTAATTTTTTTTAAGCGACGTTTCAATACTTTATTTGTATCTTCTCATCAAACATAGTACACTTAAAGTGAATGCAAATTTGTATAAAACATGTTATTGTATGTATCCATGTAACGAAAATTGTAATTAGTAAAAGCTGTTAGTACGTTTATCCAGATCTAATATCTATAAAGCCTGAAGAAGGTGCGAATAAAGTATCGAAACGTAGCTTATAAATAAATTATTTTTCATATATTGACGTAAAACCCAATTTATCACCAAATTCTTATATAAGGGTAAAAATAAAAGAGATACATTCTCTATATTTGAGGATAAGTTCTACAGATTAAAACAATAAAATAAGTTGGGTTCAGAAATGATTCCTTACGGAGTTACAGCTTTTTGAAAAGGCAATAGCTTGAATTGTTACAATTTCCCATTTATGGAGACAGTACCTCTGTAAAGAAGCGGACAAATGTTTACAGCAGCTTTGTCATATAGTTTTGATGTGTAGAACTCACTCTCGAAGTTTGTAAAAACTATTTGAACATCTAACCACTCAGACCTTCATGGTAACTCGATTTTACAAAAACATTGAGTTATCCTGAAAACCGTTAAATAAAGCTGCTTTCAACATGAGTACTTTTTGTGTATTTTGTATGGAAAATAAGGTTTTCTAGACAATACTTTAAAAAATGTAAAGCTCTAAAATATTTAGAAGAAATATAACGTAACCGTACTACATGAAAAACCTCGCCCGTACAGTTATTCAAACAAAAATTAGTAGAAATACTAAACAAAACCAGTGGCGATCACATATGAAATTTCAAAATTTTAGTGCAATTACTGCGAAAGTTATCGACAAAAATGTGATTACACTGTTCTTTTTTCAAAGGGCTGTAACTGAAGAAATCGCTTCCTGAAGTTTTTGTAGGTACGTAGGAAAATATGTAAATTCGTTTGTATTATATATTAGTGAGTTTTAGATTGCGTATGTATTCGCGTATATTAAATATATTCAACTAAATTGACGTATTGTAATCTGGGATATTCAAGTGCAGTTTATGTATTCCCTGTGTGGTAGTTTTAAAGTAATTAATTCTTGGGGTAGCCACATTCCATAAATCATATTTATAGGTAGGAACCGAATGTTAATGAATAATCATGATTAAAGCGATATTGTTTGTAAATTCTTGTAAAACTGTAAGAATATACTACGATAATATACAAAAATACTATATGAATGTATCCACGAATACAAAACATCGGCGGGAATGCATGTGAATACACAGGATTGAAGAACGAATACAAAGGATCAATGTACAATACACCAGAATACATCAAAATAGTTGAATACACATGAATTCATACAGAATGCAAGAAAATACAATTATGAAGAAAAAAATGTCTCCTTGACAACAAAATACATAGAATGGTTACCCTCTCGCAATAGCAGCACTCGAAAAAATTGTATCTAACCTTAATATTCTATTATTATGTAAAATAACTAGAACAGTGTACATGTATATATAAATGTAAAAATATACAGATGTGTTTATGTAAACAAACTTAGAAAATGAAGGATAAAACATGCAGTTATTGTGGGTAACAATCACTTTATTTGCCCTTGCCCTATATCTCACTTTCTATCTATTTTACAAAGCAACTCTGTTTTAAAGATGTTATTAAAGTTTTACGCCCTATTAAAAATAAATAACCTCCACAGCCAAGATCCAGTGGTAAATGCGTAACGTCGGAGGGAAGATCCAAAAGAAATTACGACGTCTTCCAATTTCCTAACTTTAATTTAAAAAAAATGATTTTATTGAAAGCCTTTTAACCAGCTTCTCATTTCAGTTTACTTCACACCTAATGATAAATTGTGAGTTTTTCTGCTTTTTCTAACGTAAGTTTGTAGGCGCAGAGTAAATCGTGTATAAAAGTTAAGTTTAATTTGTTTAAAATTGTTATATCCATACTTTTTTTAAATGTTTCAAAATGTGTGGCCAATATATGCTAACTAATGTAATTACTAGGTAATAAATTATTCAGTTCGTCAAAAACTACACATAAGCGTTTTAGTGTAACAAGCCCATGAAACGGATATTTCACATAATTTAAATGTGAAAATAAGGTTTATATTGGAGAAAATATTCGTACCCACCGCAATGTCTGATACGATAATTCTACATTAGTTGATGCAAGTTAAAGCCAACAATATGATATCCATCCGTGTAATGATATTACAGAAATTCTTACAGAACTCGAGGCTTACTAATTCGTCCCTAACTTTTAATGAAATAACTTTATCACAAATCTGTAATACCATACCTTCGTGGAGCACGATATCATCGAATTATATGTGGACAAATCTGGGAGAACTCACGATATTATTTTATACTATTGGTGTTCATTTATTGTTTTGTCCTAGCTTGTTATAACTTGTTTTATTTGTAACATTTGTACAAGTACTGGCATATTTTTACAGTTATGTTTGATATCTGTTTGATTTTAATATTTATACCTACCTAATACCACTGTCAGCAAAAAGAGATCAAAATTTCATTGTTATCATGAGATAAAACAGCTATCAATAAAAATTAGAATCTATAAACATATGTTATTTGAACTTGTTACACCTCGTACTGTGTTACAACTAGATGATAAAAGTTGCATTACGAATATGGATATTATTTCATTTTCCATGCAGTATCTGTCGTCGGAAATCAATAAAATTTACTTTAAAGCGCATTCTTCCTTTTTGTCACAATCATTTTCCAAAATTTGTTTTTTATCATATAAAGGTCAGCCAGGGTCAACACCGAACAATGATAAGCCCCAAATCTCAAATATCAAAAGAAACAGCCCGTAATTAATTCAAGGTAAAGGGATACTCTGTTAGCACTAGGATTTTCCGACAGTTATTGAAGGGTACAGCAATTCCCATGAATCACCGTCCGATTAAGTGTAGACGGGGTTCGGCCACTCCTTATAAATAAATAAGTAAACCTCAGATTTGACCAGAAACCGATTTTCACAGAATTTATTTTGGCAACGCTTTAAATTACGCCTTATAAAAAGCTCTTATTAGTAAGACACTTACCCCCTTCAATCGCTTTAATTTCTGGGCCCTCTTCGACCATCGTAAATGTGTTTGTTTATCTAAACTACACTAAACACACACTTTCCCAGTGTAAGAGGGGGCTATAAACCCCCAATGTTGAGATTTTTTGATAACAATCGTTCCGAAGATGTCTGTGTTGCGTCTGACTTTAGGGTGTTAATGGACAGCCGGCTTGGAATCAATAGCAGCAACGCTTGCGCCGCGACGCCCGTGACGTCATTCTTGTGGGGGTGGACTTCGATTCATTACTGAAACTTTTTTAATTCCAACCATTAATAAACAACCATGATTCTGTCTCTATGTATTTCATTCGTAGGTATAGATGTAAAATGCTTTCATCTTTAGGTAAATAAAATTTATACCGTCATCGTTGTTCTTGAAACCCTGAAGGGTTTGTTTTCCAGACCTGAATCTAAAGAGGTGCATGTAAGCAATTTGAGTCACAGTTAATCTTTTAATCGCGGTTGCTGGAATTCACTCACCTAAATGGAAGTGTGGCTTCTTAACTCAAGTAATTTATAATTTAATTATTTGCAGTTCTATAAAATGATACCAGTAGTATTGCAACTTACTTCATTTTAACTTTATTAATACAATATAATTAAGTTTACTTTTTGGATTTTCTATCACCAGAGACGTAACTGTAATTCCGAGGCCTCTCCAGCGAAAAATAGTTATTGGCCTTTCGGCATAAAAATAATGCATAAAATAATAAAAATCAAAACTGCGTTCTGCTAGCCTTAGTACTTGTAAAATCAAGATGGCTTCCAAAAAAGATAGGCCCATTGAATGTCACTGAGTTGTGCGGACCTTTTTGATGTTACTGCTCCTCACACCTTTAAAGGTATTACAATAAAGATTAGCATAAAACTTCCTCTAGATTTTACATTTTCAAAAACATTTTGTATCATAAAATTCTATCCCCAACTTTCTAAGCTGCTGGGATGATTGGCTGCAAGTGGTTGACTCGTATAACCTGGCAAGATTATTATTGTTATTAATATTGTGTTTGAGGCCTTTGGCCTCAATTGCCTGCCGTGGGTTCGACCCTTAATGGTTCTTTTGTAACTTCTGAGCCCTTACCTTGTTTATAGAAGTTGCAGGCTATTGACAAACTTTAATATATTGCTGGACTTTGAGTCTCTTGTTTCGGTAGGTGTCATAGTCTCTTTACCAAAATTATTTTGTCTACGTAAACAGGCAGCATTGCATACGCATAGGATGTGTTCTGCCGCTTCTGCTGTTTCATTACATGGTAGATGGTATTTTAGTGATGTATAGCCTGTGAAAAGGCCAGTAATGGTTTTTAGTTCTATCTTACTGAGACACAAAGCAATTTTTGCTGTTTTTGGGGAAACAGCTATGAACTGTTTTGCCTGGCGTTGTCCTGGTGTGTTACTCCAGTACGAGAACTTCATTTGTTCTTCCCATAACCTGACCTCCTGTTTTATGTGGCTTTTCTCTATTCTACAGCAGTGTTCAGGTCCTGTATAAGGCGTTATTGTTCCGCGTCTGACGAGTTCGTCGGTTTTTTCATTGCTGTGTATACCCTCGAGACGTTGTATCTTCTGTAGCTGTAGCTGAGTAGTAACTTGTTTAGTTTTTGGTCACCATACGAGCGATGCATAGGTGATTATAGGTCTTATAATAGCGACATATGACCAGTAGATTAGTTGTGGTTTTCGACCCTAGTCTCTTCCCAGGAACTTGCGGCATGTTTGAGTTGCTAATACTTTTTCTTCAGTTTCGTAGTGTGTGTGTTCCACGTGAACTGCGGATGCCGGTCATACGGTATTCAAAGTTAAGCACTGTCCGCTCTGGTCCCCACTCGGATGGGTGACCAATATAGGGGTATATCTGCAACCAACCGTGCTTCGGATAGGCACGTTAAGCCGTCGGTCCCGGATGTCATACTAACATCTTTGACAATCGTAAACCATTTAGTGGAACTTCTTCCCCTTTCGACGGGTAAGGTCAGCCTCCTGTCCGGCATACGTGCAACGAGGGCTCACAGAACCCGCACTAGTTGCGGGTATTAAACGGACCAATGGATTATAACAAGAGGAAGAAGAAGATGTGTTTCACGTTAATTTCTGGTTTAGCGTTTGACTTCTTTGCTAAAATCAATGGTCGTCTCTTCTACATTGAGAGCTTTTAAATTCAGCTTTCTTTGTCGAGTAAAGGAAACAATGACCTTTCTTTGGATTTATGCTGAAGTTTTGACATTGACCCCAGCCATGGATGGTGTCAAAAGGTATCTGCATACGTTGTTTCAAAACGGTGTCAAATTTACCACGGACAACTATTACTAGGTCGTCAGAATACCCATGGATTTTGAAATCGTGTTGTGTTAGCAGGTTGAGAAGATCTTCAACCACTACAAACTACAAAAGAGGCGACAGAATCCCTCCTTGGTGACAACCTCTAGTAGCCGGTATGACTGCTCCTCATTCCAGATTAGCTGTAATATTTGGGTTTTCTAGCATGGCTTTAATCCACTTGGCAGTTGAAGGATCGAAACCTTTCCTCCTGGTAGCTCTTTTAATGGAATCATAGATGGTGTTGTCTAAAGCACCCTTAATATCGACGAAGGCACAGAGTGCTATTTTTTGTCAGGTACGTTTTCCCCACTCCTTTAACGAAACTGTGTAGAGCAGTAATAGTGGATTTTGACTTTTGGTAGGAATTTTGGTTAGGGTGAAGTGGTCGGTTTGGAAGACTTTCACTTCTTAGGTACTGATCAAGTACCGTTTCCATGCCTCTTAGCAGGAAGGAGGTGAGGCTTATAGGTGTATACGACTTGGGTTGGGCCTTAGAACGCCCTCCTCTCTCGGGATAAAGGTCACATTTACTTCTCTCCACATTTTAGGTGTGTACCCAAGGCAGAAACTAGCCTTATGCAGTTTACAGACAGTGAGCAGCAGGTCCTCTATACATTTCTGTAGTAAGGCCGGAAAGATCCCATCTCAGCCAGGTGATTTAAATGGTTTAAAGGCAAGAATTGTCCCTATTTGGCGAAAATAATTTGGTGGCCAGACTTTTGACCCGAGTGTGGACGTATTAGCTTTACTACCTCTGGGTCAGGTTTTTTCGACTTGTAGGTTAAAAGCCAGAGAAACGGGTATTTAGTGAAGCTGCAACGTATCTTTCGTGCCCTCAGTAAAAAGCCCTCTGCAAATGACCATTGTCATTTGAATGGTTTTTTGTAAGTACTTTCTGTAGGCGTGTCGCTGTTGGGGTATCTTTTATCCTTTCACAGAAGCTAGGCCATGTCTTTCTTATCGACTCTCTAATTTCTAATTTATGTCTTGCGAAGGCTTCTCAGTGTTGGTTCCATATTTATTGACGTTTCTGCTCTCTAGCTTTGTTAAATAGCCTTCTTGTTTCAGAGCGTAAAGTTTCAAGTTCTACCAGGGCACTATGCGTGTTACCTTTCGGATTTTTACAGGGCCTTCACTTATACAAATTACAACTATTTTCCATAAACATGCGATAAACCGTATAAAAAAATTAATTAAATGAATAGCGGCTAGCCATGACTTTGATAGCTGAAAGTAATCATCGTTGTGATAATAATAATTCGTAGTATGTTTAATAATTCTTAATAATTGTTACCAAATGAAACATAGCAATACATATTATTATCGCAACAATCATTGTTTTTAGTTGTCGAAGTCGTAGCTAGCCGCTATTAATTTGCTTATTTTTTCCGGTTTACCTCGTTTTTATTGAAAATGGTAGTATTATTTGAAAACACAATTATGCATTAGATGCAGTTTTTTATTCTGAACAAATTGTCTCTGAACTATTTTACTTTAAATTAATTAGGGGAGCCAATATTTGAAGTTTGTTTTTTACTTGGTCCTATGTCTCAAATGTAAATCAACACCGTGTATACCTATAACTATGCACACATCTGTGTTTTCAGGAATGTTCCTGTTACTTGTGGGAAATAGAATAATATCATATTATTCTTTTAATTCAGCATGTAAGAATGAGGGCTCTGTTTTAAATTACTGTTATTTTATTTATCTATCTTTGTAAGTGTTATCACATTTTTGTATGAATAGTAAAAGGCAATCTAGAAGATGTAGTCTACGCAAGCTTTGGAAATGATATGTTGCGGTACCCGCCACGGCCGTGAAGACTGCCGATATTTGTAGCTCGCGGTTAAGATGTGTTGTTTCGTTCTCCTAGTGTCTTGTTAATGATCTATCAGTAGATTATATTCCAGTAACGCAAATACTTCTAAACAGCCCATATATATGGAATAGTTTATTGGAGCATTCTGCAAGCGAATCTGTGCCCTCTATCGTGCATCCTTAAATATGTGGGTAATATTAGCGAGGGACTGTCATCGGTAAAAGTTGAGACAGGCGGGAGGAATCTAGATTTAATATATATAGAAACTTACTCCTTATTGCTGCAACTTTTTATATAAAATTTCAAAACACAGCAAAATAGCAAATAATTCACGTAATAATTTATCAACGGCGATGTTGCTAGAATAACTCTAAAATATAAATACTAGACAAATGGCTGTATAATACAGGGAACTGTTATTTCTAACACCCACAATGATATACGAGAACAACAAATCACGTGTTTTTCCTTCATCTCTACCTTTCCAAAATAAATGTTATCATAACAGGCATTGCGGAGAGAAAATTGATTTTCCATCATCGTGGTGCGAGCAGGGCTTCCACCGCAAGCGCCGCGGCACCCGGCTCGCTGGGGGTAGCGACTAAAACGGCACAATTTTATACATATTTTTTTATAGAAGCGGCAATGTAATTTTCATTTCAGCCATCTTCGGTCCATTTTTGGACATAGGCCTCCCTTATGCTTCGCCACCTGTCTCTGTTCCTAGCTTCACCCATCCAGTTGAGTCCCGCTGTTCGTTTGAGATCGTCCGTCCAGCGCATCGGTGGGCGTCCTCTGGATCTTCACCCCAAATAGGGGCGCCACTTTAGTATGATGTTGGACCATCATCTTTCCTCTGTGTGTCTGGCAACATGACCGGCATAGTTCTATTTCAATTCCGCTATCACTTCGGCAACATCTTTGAGTTTAGTTAGGGAGCGAATCCATGTATTTCTTTTGCGGTCTTTCAGCGATATACCTAACATCTGCCTTTCCATGGCCCTTTGAGTTACTTGAAGTTTTTCCATAGTCCGCCTTGTTAACGTCCATGTTTGAGAGCCATATGTTAGTACCGGGATAACACACTGTTCGAACAGTTTACTGCGTAGTCTGATGGGAATGTTTTGATTTTTCAGAGTTCGACTCAACCTACCAAAAGAGGCCCATGCCAATCTTCTTCGTCTATTGATCTCTATAGTTTGATGTTCGCGCCCGAGAGTCAACATGTGTCCTAGATAGACATAGTTATCAACATTTTCTAATTCTTCTTGTCGTACTGTAATATGTGGGTGTTCTTTGCACATCGTTTTGGTTTTCTGTATGTTCATTTTTAGCCCGATTTTGGATGATTCTCTTTCTATTTATGTTATCATTGTTTGAAGTTCTTCGGCGTTCTCGGTGATTATGACAATGTCATCGGCATACCTTAAATGGTTTAGTCTTTTGCCGTTCACAAGAACACCTTTGTTTTCCCATTGTAAGTTCTTAAACACATCTTCCAGAGCGAGTGTAAATAACTTTGGTGACAGAGTATCACCTTGTCGTATGCCCCTTTGTATTTTGATAGGTTGTGTTGTGTCATGGAGTTGTACTGTAGATGTTGCATGTTGGTATATATATTTTATAAGATGTGTATATCTGTGGTCTATTCTAGCGTTGTCAAGAGAATTTTCAATAGCCCGGTGTTCTACGGAGTCGAAGGCTTTTTCGAAGTCTATAAAAGCCAGGGAAATGTCAAGATTATATTCCGTTGTTTTTTCTAGAAGTACTCTCATTGTAAGCAAGTGTTCGCATGTACTGTAATCTTTACGGAAGCCAGCTTTTCTGTAGGCTGGTAGTTATCCATTTTGTTAGTTAACCGATTTGTTAGGATTTTTGTGAATAGCTTAAATACTTGTGATAATAGACTGATAGGTCTGTAGCTATTCAGGTTACTTTTATCTCCTTTTTTATACAGTAATACAATGATGGCATTGTTCCAATTTTCAGGAATTCTGCCTTCTTTAAGGCACATGAAGATGTCGCACAGTTTTTTCAGGATTTCGTTGCCTCCTTCTTTGATCATTTCTATCAGTATGTTGTCTTCCCCAGGCGCTTTATGATTTTTCATACCCGCAAGTGCATACCTAACTTCCTCTATATCTATATCTGGGGGTTTCTTCCGATGGCAATGTAATCCTGCTGTTTAAAAATATGAGCTCTGTACATTTCCTGATTTCCGCACAAAGTGCGGTCGCGCGATGGTACCAACTTCTTTGTTAAAATTTTTAGCAGTGCGGTATGTTTCAATAGAGGAAAGGCTGCACGTTCGTACCGTTGAATAATGGCATGTTTCACCTCCGCGTCATGCGCATACGCAGAACTAAGTACGTGACGTTTTTTCTGTAACCAATCGTGCCATATGTTATCTCTGCTAGACTCCCGTGCTCTCCTACCATGCTTGTGTAAATAAATTGTGTGTGCTACGGACAATATGGATTATACGTATATTGTGTTATGGTGGTTAAGTTTTGTTTTACCCTACTCTAAAATTTATTGCGCCTTGTTTTAACCAAACTAACAACTTTGCAAAATTTGCTAGAAGAGGTGTTTATCGTAGAGACAAAATTATGTTTTTAATGCTACAACATCAAACAATATGAATATAAACAGAAATTCAGAAATATTCACAAAGAGCAATAAACAAAATAAAAAAGTTTGTGAGATTAAATACAAATCAATTAATTAATATGAACAAAAAAATCAGAAATATTTATAAAGGGATTTAAATAAATTCAGTTCTTTTAATGATACAGACAGAGATTCACCACACATACAGTTCGCTAGGGGATGACTACGGGCTTGCTCCACAAAGCCCCGAAAGACAGCGGTTTTCTAGAAGTAGAACGTACACAATAGCTATTATAATACGGGGTTCGGTCGGGTGTCAGAACCACAGACAGGCCACCTTGATACCGCTTTGCCACAAATTCCTTGTACTCCTGGGGTTCTGGCTGTAGTTCCAAGAGATCTGGGTGCGCATCGGGCTAAGGACCGTTAAGTCGTAGTGGGGTGATCTTTCTGTCTGGCGAGTGAAGTGGCGTCGAAGGAAGCGGACTAAGAAATTCGCGTATCGAAGTCCTCGAAGCGGATTTCCCGGGACCGAAAGCTTGTGCTCGATCTGGGGATTAGTTTATGACCGAAAGCATTTGCTAGATCTTTGAAACCAACTTGCATCTTCTGTGTAAATACGATTTAGTTGCTAAGCAACGCCAGTACAATACAAACAAATGTCTGACAACACAAGCACTTCGTTCTTGTTTTTTTGTCAACCTCGGGCTTAATTAAAAATATTTTTTTAACACAATTGTTAGAATTTCACGAAAGAGAGTGAGGCAGTGACGTGTTGCAGATAGAGAGAGAGAAGACGAGAAGAAGCGGTATCCAGCTTATCAATGAAGTCTGTTTTCTAGTTGTGCAAGACCACGCTACCCTGAACGCTGATTGGCTGTGAGACGGAGCAGTGGGCTGGAGTTTGTTTTTATTTTGCAAACTTTGCAGCGTGCAGATCTAAAAGTACTGCTGCGAGGCGGTGATGTTTATTTTCATTTTAAAGATGTAAACAGAATATTTAAAGAAATAAGTATATTTAAGAAAATGTGTAGGTAAGATGACCACCTCCAGGTTACAAAATCGTTAGTGGAGAAGTGCATAGAATACAACAAGCCTCTGGTGCTGACATTTGTTGATTACGAGAAGGCTTTCGATTCCATAAACCACCATGAACTGTTTCAAGCCCTAGCCGACTGTTGTATACAGCAAAAGTAAAAATACACGAAAAAACAAATCAGTTTAAAATTGAAAAAGGCGTTCGACAAGGGAACATAATCTCTCCCAAGCTCTTTACAACCCTGTTAGAATATATGTTTAAAAAGATTGATATAGAAAATAAAGGCACAAACGTGAATGGCGAAAAGTTAAGCCACTTGCGTTTTGCCGACGACATCGTACTGATCTCAGACCGATTAGACGAAGCCAACGAAATGGGCTCGAAACTGCCAGCAGCTTCTCAACAAGTCGGATTAAAAATTAATATCGCTAAAACTCAGTTTATGACAAACTTGGTTCCTAGCTATAACCTACCACTAGAAGGAAAAGAAATCCAACACGTGACATCATTCAAATATCTAGGACACGAAATCCGAATTGGAAAGGACAACCAGACATGTGAACTTAACAGAAGGATAGGACTGACTTGGGCTGCCTTTGGCAACTTAAAATACATACTTAAAGCAGACATTCCGGTATGCCTCAAGCGCAAAGTGTCCGACCAATGCATCCTCCCGGTATTGACATATGGCTCAGAAACATTAACGCTAACACGCAAAACCGTCAACAAAATAGGAGTAACCCAACGAGCCATGGAAAGAGCTATGTTGGGAGTGACGCTGAGAGACCGAATCCCAAATTAAGAAATACGTGAGAGAACAAAAGTTACAGATGCCGTTGAAAGAACAACACATTTAAAATTGAATTGGGCAGGTCATATCGCAAGAATGCCAAATAATGGATGGACCAAAAGGATACTAGAATGGCGTCCTAGAGACGATGCGTTCAGAAGCAGAGGTAGACCGCCGACACGGTGGACGGATGACGTGAAAAGGATATCTAAAAACTGGATCCAAGATGCCCAAGACCGCTCAAAGTGGAACAGGTTGAGAGAGGCCTATGTTCAGCAGTGGACAAGACAGGCTGTTATATGATGATGATGATGATGATGATTATATGATAGGTAAGATGCATTTCTGGTTCATCATAATTCATAAACTTGGAGAACACAATTAATATTTTTTCCGGGGGCAAAAATACCTAGCTTCAGCTCTGCAATTATTTTAAAACTTTAAAACTTGAAAATATGTTTATTCAAAATATGAAATTTTTAAATTAATTTTCCTTCAAAAAATTTCTAGTTTATTATTTGCCAATACATTTCTATATTTATCTTTATTATCTTCTCTTAAATTAATCTAAGTATTCACAAAGAACCTTTAATTAATTAGCAGTACCTCCTAAAAATGTTATTATCAAAGCGTGAATGAAAGGCAACAGCATGTTTAAATTGGGCAAAAAATAATATTTATTTAAGAACAATTTCTCGCGTGGGCCGTGTGCTCGAAAATAACGAATTTCATAAACATTCAGTTTAATATTCAACCACACCCACCTTCTCTAATAAATTTTAGATTTTAATACAAATTCAAGTGAATTTCAATTTAGGATTTTCTCCGGTACGTATTCCACGAATGTAGTGGTTATATAAGTAATTAAATAAGAATTTATTGCGGTCTTTGTAAAGTGTCCACCTCATTAAAAGTAAGTTGGGTAGCATAATCGCAATGAACTTCTAATAAAAGATCCCTGTAAATGGATTTGTGTTCATGACAGATATTGCTGACGCAACTTGAATGCTTATTCCAAATTGCAAAGAAAATTCAATTTACTATTAATTGTTGTTAATTAACCTCTTTCAGTTGAAAAATCGGTGTATTTACAAGCTCTTATTGTAGGCATTACAAGTGTATATGACATTTTGAATGTATTATACTAATAATTTATTTTAAATAAATAACAGATGTCTATATTACACATACTTATAATCAGCCGCAAAGTACAGACATGTTAGAAATGAATACATCGGAAAATGACATAATTGTATTAAAATATAAAGGTGAAATGTTTCTCTGAACCTGTTGGACTTGTCCAGGTCTGACCCTCTTTGATGGTAAATTTAATAGCCAGCCAATTCGGCAAAGGTGGAGTCCATCTCATCGGCCAAAGACTTGTACCTGTCCTTGTTGATTCCAAGCTCATCTGCAAAGTTATAGGTATGTATCAATTAAAAGAAATATAATTATTCAAAGTGTAATCTTAATTTTAAAAACAGGTATACGTGTTGTAATGTGAAAGTAAGTGTATTCTGTGTGCAAATACAATGTGGATGCAGTTAGTTGCATGGAAATAGTTGAAAAAGTAATGTGAAATAATGACAATAGTATAATAGTGACAACCGGTAACAAAAATATACGAAAAAAAATAAATCATGAAAAATCGAGAGCTTGAAGTGCAAAAGAATGAAAAGGAACACCCGAGATGCTTATTTCGCAACTTTGGCCATACTAAAAGCGTTAAAATCTTTAGCGAATATTTGCCTCCAAAATAGATCCTTATCTTAGTAAGTTAAGAAGTACAAATGATTTCAAAAGTAAACGCAGACATCCAGTTTTGAAATACATTTATAAAATAAATCTAATTTTATATGTCAAAAGAATTCAGACTTAAAGCCAACTCTATTTGTAAATCGTCTTTCAGAAAAGAGAAAACGCTTAATCTTTGTCGTCCAAGAAAATTTAAGTTTTATTATGCTATAACGTGTGAGAAAGTCTTTATGTTCTATTTTGGACTCATTCCGGGCAATAAACCAGAACTCAAGACAGCAAGCATGCGTCTGAAAAGCCTCTAAGAAGCTTTTAGTGGTAAATCGTCGGTTGCTTTAGGCCCTAACGAGTTAATTGTAGTTAAAGGTTAAAGTTTAGCAATTACATCTTGAGAACTCTAAGTAGTAAGTACTTTATGGTCATATAAAGTCGAGAAATTAGCGGAAGCTTTAATGATTTAAAAACAGTTGCTGATAATTTCCGTGTTTAGAAACAGTTTTAAGCAACTAAAACGCAAGGAAGTGTAAATACGGATATAAATTAATAAATTATGAATCATATAAAAGTTCTCTCTGTTTTTATAAAGTAGGTGGCATGTTGGAGTTTAGTACAAAAAATATTAACGTGAAGCCGACTTCGTATAAAAAATAAAAACAGTTATAATACATACCTTATAGAAAATGCATAGCGAATTTAAGAAGCTGAAGCAAAAACTATGCTTTGTTAGAATGCAGAAATGGCAGCAAAATATAAGACCTATTTTAAGTAACTTACAGTAAATAAAATTAATTATAGTTATATGTGAAGCATATAGCGACGAAAACAGAAATCTAAATTAAAAATAGTAATTAGTAATACAATAAAGCACACGAGTATAACTTGATTTCTATTAAATATTCTATAAATTTTATTTTTACCTTGAACCTTATAGGCCACTTTGAAGGTTATAGAACGAAAAATAAAAAAAAACTTCTTTAGGTTTGAAGTAGAATATCAAAAATTATAGTTTTCCTGGTACGTTACGTTGAATGTAAATTATTAATTAACTTTTAATTGATAACCGATACTGACGATTTGATAGAAATGAAAGAACTCGTTAAATTTAAAAAAAAAAGCTAAATAAAAACTTATACTTAAAACGATGCCATTATCTATAAACTAGTAGCACAAAGCATTATTATTATTTATTAGCTGTAAGCGAAGCCATCTCAACAAACGTTTTGTCAATTTCATTCAAAACTCCTTGATATTTAGATTTTTCGCGAAGTACATAGTCTGGAAAGCAAAGCAAGATTTATAAGTAAGCAAAAATTCTAAAATTTTATTAGCAAAATTATTTAAAGTTCGAAACTGTACCTTCAATCCTGTCGACTTCCTTCTGCAATTTCTTGACCGTCTTTTCGGCGTATTCAGCGCGAGCTTCAGCTTCCTTTAGCTTAACAGTCAAGGATTTCAGCTGTTTCTTGAATTCCTCAACTCTCTGGTTAGCCTTCTCTTCGGATACTTCAAGAGATTTCAGGGAGTTACCTACGACCTGGAAAAGAATTTTTCTTATTGCGCATGAAGTCAAATGTGTTTAGAAGAAGAAATACGTTTCGGTTAGAATTGTTCAGAAAACAATATGGCAATAAAAGTAACACGGTGTGTAAACATAATTGTCGGGCTTTGAGTAAAACTAATGAGATACTGAATTTCTCGGTTCGTATGTTCAGATCAAATACGATGTTGCCATGACACCGTAAAGAATAAAAGCATAAAAAGCACGCCACGTGTTTGACCGGGAAATATCTTCCAGTTTTATAATAATTGCCACTTAACAGGACGTAGAGTCGTTTACATGAATTGGATACATAATATCGTTTCCAGTAAAAAAAAGTTAATTGAATCTTGGCAAATAATACATATTGATATGAAATATTATGCTAAAGCTTCTGTTACAAACGCAGTTTCATGTTACGCATTACGCGTAATATTGCTTTTTGTTTTTATGTTACCTTCAATTCTTCTTCAAGCTCCATGATCTTGGCATCACCTCCTTTAACACGATCTTCAGCTACTTCAAGTTCGTCTTCAACGAAGGCCAGCTTGCGTGATACTTCATCAGATTTGTTATCAGCATCTTCAGCGAGCATGCGGGCTTCCTTCAGTTGAGCGGTCAATTGATCCATACGTTCTTCATCTTGAAGAGCACGATTTTCCAATACTTTGCACATACTGAAAAATTATCCTTCATTAATATGACGTCGGTATTATTTATTGAAATTTACGTAAACGTAATACATTAATTACTGCAAGACAAAACGTGTATCTGCAAATAATTACGTAAGTATTAAGTTTCATCAGCTGTTTGATATCTCCCGAAATATTACATTTCAGTAAAAACGCTCGTACATTTAAACTTCAGTTTTATCCCAGCCACATTTTAAGCATATTGCTGTTGCTAAAGGGTCACGTGACACGGCGCAGTGACTTGATCCTTATTTTGTTTAAATGGAACAGTATGCCATGTGACGGCTCATTTAAAAGCTCTTTTCAAGAGGAATTTAGGGCACTGTTTTTTGCAAATATTGACCGATAATGTACGGATGGATAACCATTGAATATCTCACAAAAACACCTGTTTCGGGACGAAACTAAAAATCGCACACTAGATTTGACCCAAAGAAGGTGTTTTTTGTGATATATTCAATGATTATTATCCATACATTATCGGTCAATATTTGGCAAAAACACAGTGCTCTGAATTCCTCTTGAAAAGAGCTTTCAAATAGGCCGTCACACGGCATACTGTTCTATTAAAAAAAAAAGTCAGGTGAGTTTTTAGCAACAGCAATATGCTTAAAATGTGACTAAGATAAAACTGAGGTTTAAGTGTCCGAGCGTTTTTACTGAAATATAATATTTCGGTAGATATTGAATTGGTTCCAAACTTTATCCACACACTGTATATTGCGACATACGTATCATGGTTCTACTTTATTGATATTTCTTAGATTTTCTACTATACCGGGTGATTAACCACCTGCTTTGCAAACTTTGAGAAGCAATTCGGGAGCTCAATTTGAGTAAAAAGGTTTATATTAACATGGTTTCAGAAACGCTTCTTTACGTAGTTACAGCCTCTGGAAGAAGGAACAACAGAGTCGTTTTTTGCAGACAACTGAAGCAGTAGCAGTGCATTTTGAATTGTTATATGCACACACTATTTAGTTTGATATTTTTGCTTATTTTTGTTGGAATAAGTGTACCAAGACATAGTATTTTAGATATCGCAACACTTTTTGTTTTTAGTATCCTATTTTTATGCAAAAATACACAAAAACTACACTTTCTTTACAACAAAAGTGCAATAAGATCTAAAACATTAAAACATATTAATTGACTCCCCCATATGAGACACCTCTGGTCCAATTATTGGAACAGAAATAAGTATGCTCCATTCACGTTTGATATCAGTTGTCAGTTGTGACGTTTGTTGGTATAGCACTCTTTTTTCTTGTTAGTATTTTATGATTTCTTTTTGTGATGATATTTTAAAATTAAAATTTAAATCCGCTCGTATAATTACTATAACAACATGTTATTTACATTATTCAAATGTTTACTTTTCCTTAATCAGATTAATTAACCTATAACCTTTACTTTTAGTTTTTTGGCACTAGAATGTTTCTAGTTACCTACATGATATAGAACATAGTATGCTGTTGCTAGGAGCAATATTCGTGAACTTCTGCGCAAGTGTAAAAACTTGTTGTGAAGTCCTGTATTTTACCAGTGCGCAGGCGCAGTTTCTAATGTCAAGTGGAATGATAAAGAGGTTAAGTGCTTTTAATTTGTCAACAAATTAGTGTTCAAAGTAAGTTTCATTTACTTTATATACTTTATTATAAAGCGCTATGTAAAACATTGCCCTAATTGCCTACAATAGTAAGACAAAAAGTAAGTAATAAACTATAGATCTACCTAAATTATTTTTTTGTTTATTGAACATTATATTATTATGAGCATAGGTTCCTCCAATGTGAGATACTTTAGTTTACCAGAGGAATTTTATTTGTATTTTATCATCGTAACTAAATTATTATATTTATATGTTGTAAAAACGATGAAAATTTACTGGCTGCAGATTTGCCGCGAATTAATTTTTAAATTTGCCGTTGTTTTTACATTTGATGACGTCACACAGTGGCTCTTAAACTGTGCGCTGTAGCATACCATCCTTTATACTATATCATTAGTTACCTACAGTTTTTTCAAAACTATTAATAACAGGATAAAGGATGGTTTTAATATTTATTTTGACATTGACAATCAATATCAAACGTGAATAGAGTATAGCAATATTAAATTAAATGAAAAACGCAGTAATTTAAAATAACGAAATTTTAAAGCAAATGCCAATAAAATTACCTAAAAATAACGATGGAATTTTGCCCTTTTTCTGAAACTATAACTCCGCAAGGAAACGTTTATGGACTCATGTTTTTACACTTTATACTGTACCAATTTTTTTTTCTTTTTGTTAGTATGTAGACATATACATTCGTATTTTTACTATGATTTTCATGAGTACAATAATATTTAATAACTTTGCTAGTTACATTTAAAAACTCAAGAATTAAAATATTTTGATGAATTATATCGTAAGAAGATTTTAAGTTACATTAATTTGAATCAAATCACAGCTAACAGAAAATTTTTGATTAAATCTAAACTGATTTACCTAAACTATAATAAAATACTGCTTGACGTCGAAAAGTACACAATAACCTACTTTGAGTAAACAGCATATATTAGGGCAATTTCATGTTTTCAGAATAAATATACCCAAAGGAAAATTGGTGAAAGGTCAGAGTTCAAGAAAACAGAATAAAATTTAGTTTCCGTTGTGAATGCATACCTATAAATATGGAGGTGTATTCGAAACAAGCAATAGCGTTGATTAAACACCACGCTTATTGTTACTTGCAAAAAAAATATATTTTTTTTAATTTACCAGGTAAGCAGTATTCTTCCAAACGCGCGTAATTTCATCGTTGTACAAAACATAGCACGTTACGATGTGAATTTGTAGAAATCCAATTTTAATTTAACTTTGCTCTTAGCACGTACTACTCTACTACTGTTATTTACATATGACAATATGAGACAGTTACCCACCGTGAATTTTCATCAGCAGATTGGGAAGCTTCAACGAGCTTAGTTGTGGCAGTTCCAAGGCGTTCCTCAGAGCGTTCCAAATCTTCTTCAATAAGTTGTACTTTGCGGTTCAAAGCTGCCATTTCAGATTCAGCCTGTAATTTAAACGATTTATTACAAACACATTTTTTTGCTTAAATTTAATTAAGCATACGTTGGTCAGGGCCTTTTCTTTTGATTCAAGGTTACTGTTGGCTTGTTCTAGATTTTGTTTGGTAAGTTCGAGGTCCTGTTCTACTTGGGTCAGTTTCTTTGAGTATTCGTACACCTCTTCTTTCACCTGTTAAAAAAAATGAATAATAGTTCAGTAAATTGAGTTAGTTTGGAAAATGGTACTCTATTACCAGATAAGTGTTTTTAATACAAACATAAAATTTCCAAGCTTCACATGTTTTATTAAGTTTTTTTTGATTTTTAGTCAGAAACATCAATGGATTTAACAAAACATATAATTTTTTGAACCCAAAAGCCATTAAGGCAATTTCTTTATCTCGATTATGATAAATAAAACAAACGATGTAAACTTTTTTTTTTCGTATATTTTTTACCTTCTCAGCACGAGCATTCGCATCCTTGTACTGCCCTTCCATCGCATCAGCTTTGTCCTGTGCATTATCCTTTTCAAGCTTCATAGCTTGCATTTTCTTCTTGATCGCGTCCATGGTGGCGGCTTTTTTTTAGGGCTGGCTCAGAGGAATACGAAGATCTGCCTGAAAAATATTTAAAATGTAAGTTATGGTCATTTTATTCGGAATTATTCAAGCGTACTCTTCAGCAAAATAAAACGAAATGCGTCGCTGCATTCGAGTTATGAATTAAATGAAAAAAGAAGGTAACTTTTTAAGCCCTGTAACTGTTGTTATTCAAATTTATTTAAATTGTTTTAGACGGAAAGCTTTATAAAAAGCTTACGAACTTTATTAATTATAAATTTTTAATCGAGGACGATGTTTTCAGAATACTTAATTGACTGACAAAATCAAATTTAAAGATTAACTTTTTTAATATAAAATATAGAAAAAGTACATAATGGAGTTTAGTTTTTGGAAGCTTTAGCATTAAATTTAATTGGATTTCATATAATTTATCAAAAGTGGCGAAACTTGTCATATAACAAATTCTAGCAAAAATAAGTTTTTAAAGTTTTGCAGGCTTTCGCAAGTAATAAATAAAATCTGAATTATGTAAGCTAAGCTAGACTCGAGCTATGGCAAGTCAATAACAGAATAGCGTTAGCAAGTGGGAGCTGAAATGTGGGAAATTAATGTTTCCGTGTAAGCTTTACAATATTCATGTAAGCAGATTATTTTCCAATATTTATCGGGTTTCAGCGAGAGTTAAATGATTTACGGATGAATTTTTTCCATTAATATGTCTCGGCTGAGTAAATAATGTAAAAGCGTTTCTGAAACGAATTGTGAAAATAACAATATTTAAATTATTATATTTGTGGTATATACACCCTGTATATACCACACCCTGTCCCAACTAAAACTCCTCAGCCTTATAACTTCTTTATTTGAAGAGATGTGGTTTTTAATGTTATTGCAAAATATTTTAAGAGTTCAAGGCTGAATCCAAAACAACAATAAAATTTTTGAAATGTATTGTCGTTTTCACGTTACGCCAATTTAAAATTTTGTTTTTAAACTTTTTCGTTTTTTTTAGAATTGGATTGTATAGTTTTAAATACACCATTCAAACGAACATTTTCTCTCTTTTAAATAATGTATTATTTCTATAGGCTTGCATAACAAATTTTTTGAATAAAAACGAGTTTTGTGAAAATCTTTAAAAACCACTAAATGAAGATTAAAAAAATTAAAATTGTAAATAATATTATCAATAATAATTTATTTTAATTAACCCGAATAAAATCATTTATTAAAATCATTTATAATGACGTTACGAACTTATTTGAACAAAATTACATAAACATTAGGTAGCCTGGGAAAACTTTTGATAGCCTATCTGATAAGTCAATGTAATTTTGTTCAAATGGATTTTTAAATAATTATAGCATAATACCGCCATTATAAATGATTTTAACGAATGAATTTTAATCGAATTAATTAAAATAGATTATTATTGATAATAGTAACTTTTTTAAATATTCATTTGGTTATTTTTAAGGATTTTCACAAAAATCGCGTTATTTTAATATTTTGTAATAACCCTAAAACTGTATCTCTTCAAATAAAGAAGTTATAAGTTTGAGGAGTTTTGGCTGGGACACTCTGTACTATATTTCAAAGTTTACATTTTCTTGCACTTTAAATAAAATTTAGATGGCTATGAGGCATTTAAACTTTTTTTTCCACATATTTATATTAATATTATCAAATTACTAGCTAAGCGGAAAAGCTCAATTTTTTATTTATGCCGTATTGGGGCAATAATGCAATAAAAGAAAAAAACACAAAAATTTAAGCTCAAATTGTAGTATTACATTATGTAGGGTGAATAAACAGTAACAGATAATATCTTCGTAAATATTGATTCTATAAAAAAATAACCAACTTTGGTTTAAAGGGCACCCTATATATTTTTACGTGATTGGACTCAACAATTGTTGCTGTTTCTGGTACAATAATTTTTCATAAAATTCGTAACATAATTTTAAATGAAATACCTTTACAGTTCTAATTGCCATAGCAACCAAGCAACTATACGCATAAAAAATAAACAATGGTTGCGCTGAAATTTAACAAACGACTTTTATTAGGACTACTTTTTGTAGATTCGATATTTACGAAGTTTTAGCGTCTTTACTCGCCCTGTATTATGTATTACCTTGAACGTTATGCATTTTTTTTTATACGAGTTCTGCTTCGAGTAAATGAAAAGTAAATTTGAAAAATGCTGAAAACAAAATACTGTATTAAGAAAGCAAAGTGTTAATTTTGCACTTTTTGTTTCCGCTACAATATCTTAAATCTCTGAAAATGGACTGAGCGCTGACAGCACTTACAACCCCTTAAAACATTTCTGAGGGTACTTCAAGTAGCTAATTTTCTTTAATGGACACGAAATGCAATAACAAAACTTAACAGCTTTCATTTAACATCTACCTTTCAACGTTAAGTTTTAATTTATTATTCCTAATCAAAGCCGTTGCCGTTAAATTTGACATTTAAATTAAACAATTTTCGCATCTGTCAAGTTTCACTAGAACCGCGATAGAAGAAGAATAAGAAAATATTTTATTCGATAATTCGCAAGGCATTCTTTTTGTGTGGAATGTTCCTCGGAAATGTTACAATTAATAATTCATTATATTTGGTGATTAGTTCCTGATTGTTATCCCATTAGCGTGGCATTTTTAGCGTAACGTATGTAATTAATGAAGATATTACTATAAATTATCTACGTCTGCTAGGATAAGAACCTATTATATCATTCATTTGAGTTGCATCATGATGTTTATTATCCAACTCAATGGGATAAGGATCACTTATCCCACTCAGTGGGATATACAATTTTTGACCAAAAGTTTTATTTTTTCAATGAAGAAACTACCATCGTTGCAGATTCTTCTATGTCCAACGGAATACTGTCACAATCACTCATAATTATATTTATCGGTTTTCTCACAATTTTCAACACAAATCAAGGAAAAACACAATTTTCACCACAAATCAAGGAAAAATTAAAAACAACTCAATTATTGACAAAAAATGTTTGGTTGCTATGACGATAATAAATTATGTAGATACAATGGTACTCTGTTTTTAAATAAAATACCATGCTACTCTGATGTTAAATAAAAAAGATGGTCTGTCAAAATTATATAATTTTTTCAATTTTGAAAATTATGTAATTTCTTTAATTTTGAGCAAGACGTAGATAAAAAATTGGATTATATACATGTGATAAAGGCCATTAACATACTCGTGCTCTTACTCCGACAACTCACCGCATTCGTATGTTAATAATGCCTTTATCCCACTGATATAATAAATAACTATTTCTTTTTTGCACTTATTTTGAAGATTTGCAAATTTTTACTGTGGCCAATTTTATAACCAATATGTTTTGTGTTGTTGGAGACAGACAAAGCAATTTATTTCTGAATTTTTTTGACTATTACAGTCTTGTACCATTGTTTCTGATTTATAAAGGGAGATATATTTTAATATTAAAGTGGAACCAGACATTGCGTTTTCAGCTACTAAGCAAAATTAGACAAACATTTTTAACCTTAACATTTTGACTAAAGCAGGTTTTAGGGCCTTGAAAGATCGATAAAGTGGACGCTGCAGAGATGTCTGTTTGTGCGTGTGTCTGTAAACATTTTACACTCCAGACGCCTTAACGCGGAAAAACCAAATATAGCTCAAAGACTGCTAATTGCAATAGGATGACACAGCAAGCAAATGAGGTTGGTCCGCCAAAAAAGGAGAGAAGAGGGGAGTGTCTAAACGTCAATGTCAAAATAGACCTTAAATTCGTGTTATACACATGTTGAATAGCCTATCTGGGCAAACATGATCTCCCTATCACCCCCCCCCCCCCCCATTGCGAATTTCGGTAAAATCGGTATGAGCAGGTTAAATGACAATAAGAACAACTTTTTATTAAGAAAACATCACTGAGAGGTTCTCTTTTGGTCGTTTACATGAACAAATTAATTGAGTAATCGCTAAGAAAACGGAGATTACCAAATTATGAAATAGATTTTGAAATTTCAAGAAAGAACCTTAGATTCTTATTCTACACATGTCGAATAGCCGATCTGCACAAGCCCAATTTTCCTACCGGCTACCACCCTCCCAGTGTCCTCCCCCAACGAGTTTTCGATATTGAAAAAATGTACGAATTTCAGTTTCAAAATTGGTACGAACATGTTAAATGACAATGGGAACAATTGTTCGTTGAGAAGCATCTCTGAGAGGTTTCCTTTTGGTCGTTTACCTGAACAGTTTAATTTAATAATGGCAAAAATAAAGCCTATAACAAAATAATGAAATCGATTTTAAATTTCAACAAATAAATATTGTTTACAATTAACAAATACTACAAACAAAAAAATTCCAGTTTCAAAGTATTGCCAAATTTCTTAAATTTCAAGTTATTACAAAATATTTTAAAATTAACAAAATTTTAGAATTTTCAAAAATTGTCAAAAGGAAAAAAATTCAATTCAAAATTTCTTTGAATAGAAATTTTCAAATTGTCAAAAATTTGAAAATTTTTTAAACCTAAAATGTTTTAGAATTTATATTTTTCAATTTATTTTAAATTTTCAAAAATTTCCAAGATTTTCTATAAATTTTTCAAGATTTATAAAATTGTCAGAATTTTTCAAGATTTGACAACATTTTCAAAGTTTCAAATTATTTCAAAATTTTCAACAATTATTAAAATTACCAAATTTTCAAAATTTTTAAAACTAAAAAATTATCGAAATTTACCAAAATTTTAAAATTTTCAATACTTTTTACGTCTAAATGTTTTCAAAAGTTTTCTGGACCCAAAATATTTTACTTTTTAAAATTTTTATGATCGAAAATCTTCAAATGT
The DNA here is from genome assembly GCA_958336395.1 of Ctenicera cuprea. Classification (NCBI taxonomy): domain Eukaryota; kingdom Metazoa; phylum Arthropoda; class Insecta; order Coleoptera; family Elateridae; genus Ctenicera; species Ctenicera cuprea. Next base: position 27,908,858 of record OY284490.1, read on the forward strand.
TTAAAAATTTTCAATATGGCGACGGCCGGCAATAGAATTAGTCCTTTACATTTCGATTATCTGTACCTGATTTATTATATTGTTTAAAATATTCAGATATTTTGACCTATACACATGAATATTCAGTATTATGTAGAGAAAAAGTGCTAGAAAATAAAATATATAAAACTTTTACAAAACGTGTATTTTTTCTATCAGCTGGTCCAAACCCGAAACCTCAAATCATTAGTTTTGTATATAAACAGAATTGCAAATGCCGTAATTGTTATTTTTCATTATTATTATTGACAGAAGTTATATCCGCTAAAGTGCTTCAATTTTGAATTTTTTTTATTCATCATGGTACAATTTCTGTTGCTAAAATACCGCATTTTTCTTATTCTCATAAAAATTGTAAATTATTTTAAATTAATTGAAAGTCAACTGAGCTTTCGAATAAAGTTTTTGAAATTTGAAAAAAAAATATTTTTCTAATATTTTACAGTGCAATTGGTAGTATGGAATTATTTTTTTAATTAAATTGGGGACAATTTTACTTTATTTTTTATCTATGATTTTTATGTCATTTATTACTTTTCAATTTCTAATTATTCTAAGCTCTTCTAAGTTACTGTTAAGGCTAGGGATTTATCGAATAGTAATTTTGATTACGGTATAATAACGAATATTCGGCCAACTATTCGGCAAACATTTGGTCAAATATTCGGGCCATTGTAATCAATGCATGTGCTAGTGGCGTCACATAATCGAATAGCGTTCCCGCTTGGCTACCGAAATTATAACTTTGTTTCAATGTATTGTACTTTTGATTATATCATAAAATTTTACGAAAAAATGCCGAATATTCGGCCGACTGGATTAAATATTAGCTTTATCTGTATATTCCCAATAAATTAATTTAGGCATTTGAATTGCACTGAAACTAAATTGGTGGAAACATTTCTTCGATTTGATCAACAAACTTTTACTTGGCAAAACTAATTGTAGTTTTCGAAACTACCGTATAAAGAAAACCATTTTAAATGGTAATTTAATAGCTGTAAAATGGTGAATATTAAATAATTATAAAAATAAGTTTCCAGAACACGTTCGCACAACGTCACTGTTTATAGATTTAATCATTCAAAAAATAAACCTAATTTAAAAATAATTTTAGTTGAATGCAGACATTCAGAAGTGTGAGGTCATATTTAAATTTAGCATTACACGGTTTTATAAAGGTGATTATCCTTCTTCATTTGATTAGGTATTCCGATGTAAATTTGTTGGCAAAGTTTAATAGCAACAATATAAAGTCTGCAATATAGTTCAAGCAGCGTTACATTTACAGTATATTAAAAGTATTTGAATATTTGCCAATTTATTTCTATTTTGTAAAATTATAAATTAGTATAAAAATTTCATCAATTCCTTTAAACAGATTTTTTCTTAATTGATACAATTTTAATTTCCTGCGTTCTGAACGCAAATACATAATTAATTAATAGGTGTTATTATCCGGGAGTTTTTAGTTAAAAACCAGAAATGTCATTAATTAATGCCTTGTTTATTGAGGAGCGTTTGATCGGTCCTAAAACGTACAGTTTTGTGCATGGATTTAGTAAACGTCACAAAAAAGAATGGTTGTAAAGATTATTACATAGTTCTTAAAGTTTAAGTGAAATAAATTAGATTCACCATTTTACCAACAATAAACGGTAATTTTGAAAAGCTTTAAGAATCAAAAATAAACCAACGTTAAATAAATATAAATTTCAAAGAATAAATGGAGAAACAAAAACTTAATTAAAGAAATGTATTTTTTTATAAATTTCGTATTCCTAATTTGTTTGTAAAAAAATTATTCTCCTTTTTGTGCTTCCTTTCAGACCTTATGATGAGATTTCACATTTCGAAGGCGACGATGAAACAAATAAGGAAAGTAAAGTTAACTAAAACCGTTTAATTTGAAGTATTTACCACCCAACATGAAATTTGAATATTAGTCATTTACTTTTATGTGCATTTCAAAAATTAGTACTGCCAAGTTCAAATTTGTATTAACAGTTTAAAATTAAATTTTGGATTTAAATAACCGAGAATTTGTAGAATAACAGCTGGAAAAGTGTATCTGTTTCATAAATAATCTTGGATCATTCGCGTCAAAATTAAATCTCCCAAAATACACATAAATATTTCAGACAACAAATATGGAAACAAGTTAAAAAGGGACAGAGTCAACGTGCAGCAGTTGAAACGCATGAAAGAAAATAATAGTTATTTAACGTTGGTACGAAAGAAAGATAGACGATATTAGTTGATGCCCAGCAGGAGGACTAAAATAGCCCGCTCCTAGTTTAGCCTGGCAGAACATTCCAACGCCTGCGGCAGAAAAAACAGAACGTGCGAGAGAGATTTCTCAAAGAGGCGATAAGCTATGCAAAAAGGACGCAAAATGTGAAGGCGGCTCACGAAAGTTAATGATATAAATAACCGACCCATATATTGAGGAGTTTTCTTTTTAAGGTGGTTTCTCCGCTTCTTTTGGCCTCTTAACACCAGTGACAAATTTCCTTTGTAACGGCCCTTTAATTTTTGCATCGCGAACATGTAACTTTCCGGCGTAACTTTATATAGCACCATTATATTTTTAGATTTTACATTTGTTTAACTTAATATCCCCCGCGTAAATTAGTTTGATTTAGAAACCTTTTATAGTCATTGTAGTTAACACCCAATGTTGTTGAAACATTTCTTCTTCAACAACTTTTCTAGTTTTAACCCGACGTTGCAATTCGCCCTTCCAACAAAGTAAAAATTGAAAAACCAAAATCAGAAGCACTAATTAAGTAATTTATACCTAAACTTTCCGCAAATCACATAAAAATTTAATTTTAATTACATCAAACAATTTCAATTTCTAATTTTATCTGACACAACTAAAATGGAGATCAAAATGATCAAAGTCACATATTAAACTCATCAAATCAATTAGCAATGTTATCGGTTAGAACAACTTTTGGTGCATTTTGTTTTGATCTTTTGGATTCGGTAATCCTTGAATTGAAATTTGACAAACACAACCAAATTCTTGTTCCAAACGAAATCCCTGCGTTCATTTTGCAATATAAAACATAAAATGCACACTGTATGATCAAGTTAAGGCTATTAATTAGTAATTTAGCATGAACTCTGCCATATTAGCGTTTGTTAGTGATTGGGCAGCGTAGTAACACGCACCTACCTGTGCCTGAAGGCGATCAGAGGCTGTTGCTATCCTAAGAGCAATAGGCGCCGCGACGGCAGCGGCGGTTTCCATTTCCCTTCCCGCGACGTTGTACTCCCCTACCTCCCACCACTGGTAGTAATTCTAATAATTAAGCCAATTATGTGCCCGTCAAAATGTTTTCCTAGGGGTTCATTCGCGAATTTGCGAATGGAAAACTGGCTAATGGTACAGTTGCGTTGACAGTTTCAGGTAATGGATGCATAATTGTAATTCGTATGTGCGTTTCATCACTGAAGCGTCCTCTTTGCACGTGACGTTAAAGCGCCTCATTCTTAATACGTCACTAGCGTTTAGTTAAGGGCAATGAAATGGTCATCTCGGGATGCAGTTTCTGTGTAATCCTATATGCAGTCTATTGACGGCCATTATAATATTGTCCTAATTTTGGACTATTAGGTCAGCGCTAAATTGGGGACTTTAGAGCTTTTAATGTGTGCGTATCAGTGGCGGCTCGTGGTGTGGTGTACTGGAAGGCATTTTAAAGTATTTTTTTGAAAAAGAATTGTTCTTACCCAAGTTTTAGGTAGCTTTATATTTCAAACCCATCCTTTACGTTGGCAAAATGATCTCTTTTTACCAACATTTTTATTGAAGTCTTTAATAGACTTTCGATAAGCACTCTCTAATAAAATTATTGTAAATTGATACCCACAATGCCAGCGTGTCAAAATGTACAAAATTGTTCATGTGGTTTACCGATAAAAAATGCGTTCGAATTTTAGTTTTTAAAGGTTTGCAGTCAATATCACACAATGAATTATCACAAAATAGCAGACAGTGGAAACAAGTGAAAGCATTTTCTTACATGGCATTCACAATCCAAAATTATTTTGCGCGGACATCGTACAACACCACTAAATTATGATTACACAACCAACAACTGTTTTCACACCACTACGTCGTGTACGTGCAAATCCCGCAAATTAGCGGCTATTGGCATGCGCTTATCAAGGACAGCTGACAGCATAATTCTCGGAAATGGTGGGTCCATGACCCTGAAGTCTTTAATACGCAGATACTTCTATCCTCTTTTAGCTTGTGTAATATGAATTTTACTGCAATGAGCTTTCTATTTCAATCTTATTCATTTGAAGGCCTTTTAAGCCGCCGGTTTTATTTGGTGGCGTATAGCTGAATTCGGGACTGGCAGCCAAATGACCCTCGCATAGATTCATTTAATGCGCGCGAAATACTCAAACATTCAAACGTTTCCGGATCCTGAGGCAGCTCTTTAATAAACGTTCTCGCATAGAAATCTCATATAAAAGTTAACTATAAAGTATTTTTTTTAATTTGAAGTGTATAATATGTTATGTACTCAAATAAAAAGTAGTTATTTATTTTTTCTTATTTCATTTGGAGGTCAATGACCATTTGACCCAATGGAGAAACCGCCACTGGTGCCTATATTATCTGATTAGCGTACAAATAGACATAATTTAAAATATTAAAATATAAGTACTGATTTTCTGAAACTGTTAGATTTTCTACAACTCAACGAAAAACAGGTGTTGGTTCTCAAAAAACCCGAAGAATGTTCTTTAAAATCTGTCTGTCTGTGAGTGGATGGCTGCGTGCGTTTGTCGTTTAGTGAACCGAAGTTAGATGCATATTTGCATACTCCTCTACTTCACTATTTGTTAAAGAAACCAGATGTTTACAGAAAGACGGAATCAAACCAGTTGCTAGAAGACCGTTTGACAGTTTGTCACTGGATGTTATGACAGCCACAACGCAAAACATCTCGTGTACGAGGAAACTTACTTTACTTGAAAATGTTACGAACTGCAGAGGGGATTTTTAAAATTATTTAAAAAGTATATACAATCAGTGGCGTAGCTAGGTAGGGGGGCCAAGAGGAGCAACTGCCCCCCCCCCCCCCGAGCATATGGATATGGCGCCCCTAAACAAAACATTCTTCACCTTAAACTCAAAAAAAAATTAATCAATGAAATGGTACGAAACACGTGAAATTAAAGTATATTTTACAAAACTTAATGAAAATGAAATGAAATTCAAAAGGAATATGATCATGAAGACTGAAGAAAAAGCATTGTGTGAAATTAACGTAACATTAAAAACATTTTTAAATGCCATAGAAAATACGTTTTAAAATTTTTTTTAAGTTAGCTGTTAAATTTCCTTGTTTGAATGTAACAGACAGAAAAAAATGTGAAAAAATATTATGGTATTAAATTGCTTTAGAAACACGTAAACTACATAAGAGCGGTCGTAGCTCAGTGGTAACAGCGCGGGCTACCAATGCAGCGGATCCGGGTTCGATCCCCGGCCCGGTCGTTCTCCATCGCAAGGCAACGGGAAACCAGCGAGGTAGATTTTTCCCCAGAAAACCTTCCGTGGAGAAGAAGTGCACGCACTTACTGTGGTTCGGAGCCCACGTTAAACTGTAGGTCCTCTATGTCTGTCTGTGCAAATTATCTATCGCCGCCCACTAAACACAGACGTAGGGAAGAGGTAGGAAACAATTTCTAACGTATAAAAAAGTCTGAGCAAAGTGTTTCGCTCATTTTTCTTGTTTGATCATATGTAGTCAATGGTTAATTGTGATCCTCGTGTATTTTGCCACGTACCTAATTTTATGTCGGGTTTTGTGTTCATGGAAAGTGTTATTTATTCTTAGTTCGAAGACAACTGGATGATTCTATCTCCATTTTTGTTTATTGTATTTCCGTTAAAATGTTTAATTGTGGGATTTCTCCAACCAATTCTAGCTTTAAATTTACCTATTACAATACATATTCTGTTTGATGTTTGATGTAGTCTAGATATTTTAGAGATCGTAGTAAACTTGTTCTCTGACAGTAGTTTACGTTGTCTGAAAATAATTCTCATTATTATTGCTAATAATGCTAATGGTAGAGAAAAACAGATGATTTACTAAAATTAGGTATTTACAAATTAAATTGCTCCCACTGTAATTCGGTTTACATAGGAAAAACAATAAGAAATTTTGATATTAGGTACGAAGAACACGTACGTTGTTACAAATATAAACACCCACATAAAGCCAATTACGTTAAACACCTATTGATACACAATTATTTAATGACATCTAATAATACTATAAAATGTTTGCAATATTGTAATGATAAACATAAATTAGATGTACCAGAAGCATTTGACATTCACAAACATTTAAAAACTGTACTTTTAAAAACAAATTAATCTCTTAAATTCGCCATTATTAGAAAGTTTGGAATAGAAATCATGCTATCTGCAGATATAGATATCCAAGATCAAGTCATCAAGTTTTATTGTTCTTACAACAACACAATTGTTTACTTTTATTATTGTTTTTGATAATGACGTGTAAACAAGTTGAGATACGTGTAAGGTTAAAATAAATTTCTGTTGAAGTTATTAATTATTATTTTATTTATTATTATCTTTAGTGTTTACACAATCCAACGTTATTTCTCGCTATCGACGTTTTTCTCTTTTACAATTCTTGGTGCATTTTATCTTACATACACTATTTTCACTTCTACAAGTAGTTCGCATATTACTATTATTATTTAACATATATTAGTTAGTGGTTTTCTGCATACACATTTAACATGATTTCTACTTCGACAATATAAAATTTTTATCTTTTGTACGATATTCTTTAATTCTCTGTTTTTATTGCATTTGTTGTAATAAACTACACATGGCTGCTTTCGTCTTTTTTGTTTATTTTTCGATAATCTTTTCAATGCTACAGGAGGTTGATTAGTCTAATGCTAAAATACCTTTGCTTGTTGCTGGCTTAGTTCTGCCACTTGTGCATCGTCCATCGTAATGTCATACATTCCGATTGCACATTCTTGTCTGCAATTCCGCATTCCTACTATTCTATCTGTAGCATCACTTTATCGATTGCATAGTAGAAACCCTTAAAAGCTTAAATAATTTTCTACTTTCTCATACTTCTAGTGTGAAGCGCCCTGTGAAAGTGGAAATTATTGAATTAGATATGTTCATGGAAATAAACGTTTTGGATGCATGTGTGTGTTTCTGTGCAGTGCATCGAAATATCAAGTATAAGAAAATGGAAATTCATAAAGAAACTAATTGTTTAAGAAAGTCAAAAAACTACAGGCCTATTAGTTTAACGTCCGTTATTTGCAAGGCCATGGAAAGAATTAGCTACTAAACTGCGCGAATGTTTTCTGAACAACAACATTATTCCTCACAGTCAACACAGGTTTACTCCTAGACGGTCCACTACATGAAATTAAATCTATAACATTGATCATTGGACAAAAACACTTGATGCCAACATTGCCATAGATGTCATTTATCTGGATTTTGAAAAGGCCTTCGATCAGGTACCGATAGAAAGATTACTGTTCAAACTTGAACATTATGGCATCCGTGGCAAACTGCTACAGTGGATTTCGGATTTTCTTAGAGGTAGGACGTTCCGTGTTCGCATTGTTTCAACATTATCATCGTCTCTACCTGTGAAAAGTGGTGTACCGCAAGGGTCTGTTCTAGGTCCTTTGCTATTTATTGTCTATATAAGTGATCTCGCAGACGTGCTGCAATCTAACGCTTCCTTTTTTGCGGACGACACTAAGATATTTGGTAGTCCAACGATAAACCGGCAGCTCCAAAATTTGTTCAAGCAATCGCTTCATTAACTATAACTTTTGCTATGAAAAGTGGGAAAATCGGCTACAGGAAATAAAGCTTCTACTACAACGTGAAAGAAAACCTTTAATCATATCAAAGAAGCAGATCGCCAGTTTTCAAATTAAGCGTTTTTTAACACATATAACGTAATATCTCGAGAATTATTTGACATATAGACTTGATTTTTTTTGTTTAAAAGCAGATGCATCGCGCTGCCTATGATCTAATTTTAATTTCCAAAACAAAATTATTTTTTGTCTAAAGAAACTACAACTGTGACTTTTTGCTTGCGCTGTAATAAACTAAGGGTAATTTTTTTTATTTGTAGATTGTAACGTATACATGCATTGAACAAAATTAAGAATAATCTTTCAGAAATATTTTCAAGCAAAGAATAGGATCGTATGGTCATGATTTTGATGGTATGAATTTTTTATCGAAACGTTGCGACGTACACACTACCCACTGCTATTACGCGCAGATTGCGTTAAATTACTATGCATTTATACATCTGGTGGCACGTTTTTATAGCGATTTCTACAGCCAACTAACGCAAGCCATATCCGTTTTCGTTTTTTGTTAAATCATAGTATTCAAGAACAACTTTCTGTAAAAGCACTTAAAAAAGTTTCACTTAGAATTTGCGTGCTCGGCACGCATTTCTTTTTTTATGCGGGACTGCGAGTAAATTAATTAATACTTTTCCACAGGACATGGCATTGCGCTTAACGAAAAACGGTACGAATCGAGCAACCCAGTGCATCACGCTGATTGACTTTGTTAGTTGTTTGAATATTTTTAGTTAATTTAAACTAGAAGAACCGTGGGCTATGTCCCACGCTATTTTTGATTAGGTACTTAAAACAACTGTTAACAAATTTATTGAGAGATATATAACGATAAAATGTGGAGTAGTTAGTGTGCGCATCTCGATGTCATATCAAGGTCTCTTTCGACTCGCTTCTGATCCGGTGGTTTGTTTATAAGTGTACGAAAAGCTGTAAGTACAAAGAATAGTAATTATAATACATCTGTAAAATAAGCTGTAAGAACAACTCTACGAAAGTTGTTAAAATAAAGTGCAGCGCAACCCGCCGCGGCTATGAAGTGGTCTCGCTGAGGTCAGCGTATGTGACTTTAACACAAACATAGGTGCCGTACGTCTGTTTTGCATGCTTCCTCCTGACAGCTAGTTGTTCCAATAATATAAACAAATAATGTTAACGAAATTAACGGATTTGCATCAAAAAATGCACTGGGGCGATACAGAGCTGGACATACGAATGTGCGCCTTATATAATAAGCTTGTAAAACTTTAGCTCCGCGTGGGCGAGAGTGTAGGTTTGTAGTCGCGGAAAGGTGAGACAGGTGGAAAGGATCCAGTTTAAATACATAAATATTCCCTGCTTTTAAATCGCACGACGAACGGATTATGCTCAGTCGACCACTGATTCATAATATTAATAAATGGCCCACCCTGTTTTTTTTTTGGAAATTTTAACCACACAACAAAGGCCGATGAGATAGTTTAAAAACATTGGCTTTACCGCCTGTTTATTAACAGGTGAGTAGGATGATTGGCATAAGTTTGGTATCAGAATAGCAAACTGTTGAAAAAAAGTATTTTCGAAACCGCAGAAACTGTCTAAGTGTCAAAACACACGTTTTTAAAATTATTAAAAACGTAGCCAATTAATACTATTAAAATGTTTTTTGTTTATAGAAGTTGAACGGGGTACGCTTTAATTTTTCCCTCAAACCCGTATTTTCTTGTAATGCTAAATTATAATTTGTTTTAAATTTGCAAAATAATGCAATCACACTCAATAAATTCAAAAATTTCATACATAATTCCGTGAATTTCGTGAAACATTGGAATAATAATAAAAATTGTTTGTTATTCATAAGGTGCAACATTAAAAGGGAAGATAATATGTATAAATGAGTAAATGTACAATGCAACTATGGTGGAAGCGGCTTTTTATAGGCGGCTTTACGGGATTATCAAAATCCCTCGCGAAGGAACAAGAAACTGTCTCTAGGTTTGGCAAGCTGTCGAATATATCCCTGAGTTTTCAAGCAGGAAATTGAAAAAATCCTAGCCGAGTTTAGCAGCAATGGCGCAAACATTTCGTCATTTAGTCGATGTTTTAGAGTTTAATAGAATTTTCAGCACATTTTACATACCAGAACTGTAACTTATGAGACGACCGACGGCTTTAATTGCATTTGCATCTTTTATATATAAACGGTATTTTAGAAGGTTTTTTTTCCTAGCGTTTTAAGCTCATAATAAGGCATATTTCTGGAATATGCGTCGTCTTATAAACTTTGTAAGTTCTTTTAAGCAAATTCGTTACTGCTTCTCGACTACTCAGGCAACCAACATCTCAACTGCACATTGCAGGCATTTTATTGTACCAAAGCAAAGCCTTTAAAGCATCATGCCAAAACCAAGGCTTTTAACTTTCACAACTTTCAAATTTTCATACGAATATGAAGTCAGAGCATTTCGGGAATAATTTCTAAAATACGAAACATTCCCAACATTTTTCTACGGAGTAGGACAACTTAAAAATAGAAGGAGATGAGTGAAGAAAATCAATTAGCATTTGAAAAACAGCAGCTATTTTTAATTTCGTGAATTCTGCTATTTTGTACTTTAAAAAAATGGTATTTTACTTTCACCTCACCAAATATTTAATTACACTATTATTGCAAGAGCTTAAGATTCGTGCAAGAATATTTTTGTAAAACTCAATGAAATGCATAAAAAAATGAATAATAAATTCAAAAAATAATATATCGTTTCCTTCAATTTTGATTTTATATAATTATATAATTAAATAATGTTTACTAATAACTGGTTAGTCTGCAATTATATTCTAAACATGTATTTTTGTTTGACAGAAAAATAAAGAACAAAATAATCTAGTTTAATATTGTTCTTACAGACCTTTAAATTCATGTTTATGTACTATAATACAGGGTTGGGCGAAAGTACGGAACAATGCAAACATCTTTAATACGACAACTGCGATTTTGACAAAAAAATTTACATGAAGGTTCCGATATACGGCGGATACAATGAAGGTATTGGCGGTTTAAAAAGACTTCCGGTTTAGCTGGAAATGATATCAATTTTTTTATTTTAAATGGAACACTTTGTATAGTTTTTGATATATCGATAGAACTCCTTTTTGCGAGTTCAGTGATATAAAATTTTATGCCTTTATTTTACAGTAATCAATTAATTAACCAAAATTAATTAAAACTGCTGAATTTAACATCAGAAATGGTTCAATTAACAGAAAGAGAACGAATTCAAATTTCAATTATGGTTGGTTTTGGTGAGCGTCGTAGAACACAGCAAGAAGTTTATACTTTGTTTAACAATTTGCAATCTTTCTGTTAATTGAACCCTTTCTGATGTTAAATTCAGCAGTTTTAATTAATTTGGTAGATTAATTGATTAATGCAACCACACTGCTCAATCAAAATCACACAACACGAACCAAGCATATTTGACAACATAACTGTTTAAGCTTCTCACATTTTTTTGTTTTCATGAGCTGCTAGATAACAATTACGAAACGTTATTGTTCAATATCTCTAGAACTATTGAAAATAAAGGCATAAAACCTTATATCACTGAACTCGCAAAAAAGAGATCTATCGATATGTCAAAAAATATACAGGGTGTTCTATTTAAAATAAAATAGTTGATATCATTTCCAGCTAAACTGGAAGTCTTTTTAAACCGCCAATACTTTCATTGTATCCGCCGTATATCGAAACTTTCATGTAGAAAATTTTGTCAAAATGGCGGTTGTCGTATTAAAGATATTTGCATTGTTCCGTACTTTTGCCCAACTCTGTATAATATAGAGAATTTGAGTGAAATAATTGTAAAATATTTTTTTTAATAGAATGAAACACCGGCTTCTAAGGTGGCACGTTATAATATAGCATCTATTTGTAAAATATGTAAATAATTATTAACTGAAACTGCAATTGAACGTTTGTAAAGGTTGGTTTAATATTTAAAAACAAATAGTTGTTTGTGTTCTAAACTAGCAGAGTAAATTATTGTACTGGTACTTCAAACTTTACAAAAGGTTTCTGTTTTTTAAAGCGTGGTATATACAGGGTGTGTATAAATTATCTCGGCACTATTGTTAACTTTCTTATTGTTAGAACTACAAATTAAAAACTTAAATTTTGTATACAAAACTTCTCATGCAGTAGTAAAGTGGATAATATAAAAATAACGCATTCTTATTAATGTGGTTTAACAACAAATTGTCTGGCTACGATATAGAGCAATTTGATGATAACCATAAAAGCGTTTCATCAATAACTTTAGGCTACTTTTGCGTTAAAAGTTCTTTATTCGATTAACTCGACAAGGAGACATAAATTAGATAAATTAGACATTGGATTGTTCTTTTTTTGTAAACGGCATCTAAATCAGTATAAAAAGTTGTAGTTTTTTCTAATTTAATGAAATTCGTAGTTCTAATAATAAAACAAGTTAAAAATAGTGCTGAGATAATTTAATACACCTGGTATAGTGATTATTAAAAGCCGGATTTATATGTACTCAAAAAAATTTAAATATGCAAGGAAAGTAGGCACTTAATAAGTCAAAATATGCACTTAACTAGAAAACAGATAACAAGCTAAAATAATTTACTTAAAAAAAAGATAAAATTAGATCGTAAAATCAAAAGACCACATTATATATAACTATTGTTTTGGTAATGAGGAGCAAATAGCAGATTGCGTTTTTAATAATACAAACATAAATGTAAACCTAAATTTGGAATGTTTGAACATTCGAACATTTGAACATTTATATATTTAAACTTTTGAATTTTTAAACATTTGAATATTTAAACATTTGAACTTTTTGAACGTCTGAACATTTAAACATTTGGACATTTGAAGATTTTAACATTTGAACATTTGAACTAAATACTACATCAGCTGTATTTTTGTAATTTTTTTTTATAAAATTGATTCATAATTCATACGCCAAACGAAGCAAAGGCGCTACATCAAAATGTGTTAATGAAATTGTATTGCATGTATCTGCCATACAAATAAAAAAACAACCTAGGATAGACAGATGCTAATAAGAAACATGCGAAATCCTGGACGAAGAGAGCACACGACAGAAGAGATATATTTAATCAGTTGGGGGAGGCTTTGCATCCGACTATCGATGCAATAAGCTGCTGAGCTAAGATTAACTTTAATAATGATTCTTTTTCCATTAACGGTATATCTCTCGTTTACATATACTATATCTACTACAACCTACACAGTCTAAAAATTCACAAAATTGGTGTACCTCGACTTATTCTTAATTGCTAATTACAGCAAATATGTTTTCTGTTTTCATTGTTATCGATAAATTAGGTATTAGTAATTAAGTGAAAGGTAAGTGAAACGTGAAGAAACAGGTCATAAACTATAAAACCATACTATAGCTAAAAATGTATTAATTAATAAGAGTTGATTTACCTGAACAACATTATTCGGTGGAGTGATTAACGTGCCAATTTAATTCAGAGATTATAAATTTAAATATCACAAAACTAATTTAACAACTAATTTATTGTGCACGAACTGTTCAATTAAATTGTACCTATCATAATATTTGTTTTTGTTGTGAATTTTTTGTAAAACTAGAAACATTACATAAACTATTTGTTGTATGGCCGCCACAAAGGAAGTATTCAAGTGTAAAATTTAAGTAAATAATTCACCACTGCCTTGAGATGAAATAAGGTATTATCTACATGTTTGTATAATGTGCTAATTCTCACTCACATATCTAGGCTGCCAGACATCAATAATGTTAGTTTATTTGTTGCTAAGTAATTTTAGTTTAAACTTTACCAAATCTTAATTTTTCAAACAAAAGTAGTTAATGGGATTTGCTGAGTATTTTTACAAAATCTTGCAATTCGCAATAAAATGTACAATTTTTGTCAATTACTGTATGCAGCAAAAACTTCAAAAGATGTTGCACTAGAACCGTATCTAATCCCGCTCGAGCGGAAAGGAGGATTATCCTTCGGGTATTGATTATTTAAATCTAATAAGAAAACGGTTTTTCATATGATTGGAGACTTTTAGTTACTATTATCCTAAAAAAGGGATTATCGCAGCCAGTCAGAGTCTAATTGGTCAAGAGCCTAAAAATAAACGACTGCCACTGTCTGTTACAATGCGAGTGGAATATTCACTCTTATTTTCTTACTTGTTACATAAATAGCTATTAAGAGTACTTTTAAATAGTAATAAGAAAATATTAACCGTAACAATGTAAAATGTTCGTCACCTGCGATCTAATGGGTGCTCAAAAACCTTTCTGTTCAAGCAGCCCTTGTGCATCACATTGTTAACATTAACGCACGTCTTAGCTTATTACTTATACTTCATACGAAATTTTAGGTTGTGACAATTTACAGTGGTACTATCGAATATAGTATCTTTTTAGTACGAACAAATGTGATGTTTTGTATACAACAATAGCATGTAGTCTAAGAGATGCGTTAGGAAAAAAACAAATGTTGGCTCTATCTATCTGAGTCAAACTTATGTTTTTATCTCTTTCACCTGTTGACAGCTGTATGCAATATATGCAACATGTCTAGACCCCGTCTGTCTGTCTCTGTCCGTTTGTCTAATATTACGCGACTGATTAAATATTTACATAAGTATAAGAAAGTGATACCAATATGCTGTTTAGCACTCCCCAGATTGTTCTCAAAATTCAAAACGTCAGGTAGATAATATTATTCATTAATAACGTAAAAAAATGTTTATGTTACATTTGTGTTGGATGATGGAGCATATCAAGGTAAACATATAAAATTAATAAAATGTGCTTTTAACATCACGAGTTCGTTTCATTACACAGTTTAATGAATAATTAAATAGATGTCAATGTAAAAAGCTCTAAAAGTAATAATGGTAGCATACACTATATGAATATGTTGTCGTTTGTTACCTATTTACATACGAAAGCTTTTAAGCTTATAAATTAATTTTTGCGTAGGTGGAGTAACAAGAGTGTGCAGTAACTTAGTAATGCGATAATGTAAAAAAATCCATCCAGAAAGAGGTTTATGGTTCATCAACATGTGGTTTCATACTTATACTAAAAAAACTTCATGGGTGGTTTCCTATTAGCATTTTCTAACATTATTTGTTTATTTTTTTAATGATTTAAAGATGTTTTTTCCTTCTGAATATAAAAAATCACTTCATGTCTAGTTGCTGAGAATTTCCATTAAAATTTACTAAATCATTTTGCATTCATCTCAACGCTTCACAGGTTTCCAAGAAAGTGTATGAATTATGTTACCAATTTATTAGACATCTTGACAGAAACGTGCATTAGGGCTACAATAAATTAATTACCATCGATTAGGATTGATAAATTTATGAATAATTTCTCAATTAAACCACGATACATGACGTAGAAAGCGAAAGTCTTTGTCAGCTGACATTGAATTGGACCGGTCGTTATGAGAAATTGTGACCTACTGACCAATATGTTAGTGATTCCTTTTTACACCAACGCAAATGCTTGTCATTTTTTAAATTTTACCTTTTGTAATCATCAAATTACTTCCTTAATACCACGAACCGAAGCGCGTAGCCTAAAATTTTTAATTTTGTAAATGGTTCGTTCAAGTTGCTTGAACTTTCGCAGTTTTTGACATTTGTTTTCCAAGACCTGATGTTTATACTATATAAGGAATAAGTAATTTTGCATTAAGCAAGGTTATGTGGATATCGTGGTAACAAGTAGTAGGCTTGATGTGAATATACAGCATTGTTAAGTGATGCAGTTTTAAGCCACTTTGAGTAGTTTAAAAATAGGAAGGTATCAAAAATAATTTTATTTTTTTGATAAAACATAATTGTTAGGAAAATTTCATTCCAAGAATAATTTAGAAAGATGTTCACAAAAACTTTACACGATTTTTTGTTAGAATGAATAAAATACATCAATTTATTGTTTTGAAACAATATTCTCTCAAATGAACTCAAGCAAACTTATACCCACATTCATGACAATCTGAAGAGTATTTGAACGATGTTATTCACAGAATTGTCTGAATGCCATTTGTAATCCGTTGTGTTTGACAGTCAGAATTGGACAAGCCGACTTCTGATTGATTATTAAAGGACTTCAAATCATTTCTAAAAATACGACATTCAGGTGTTGTTGTTCCAACACAAAATATAAATGCATAAAATTCTAAATAAATAAAAAAGAATTTGAATAGGTAGAGGTTTTTCTCAGATAACATTATTTTCAAGGACAATCTTCCATAATTTCGTATACGTAATCAAAGTTTCCAAGGAATACTATTTTTTGCTTGCTATTCATTAACAAATAAAAAATGTATTTATTTATAAGTTCGAGCTTTACTTCGTTGAAGTTCATTTTAATTTATAATAAATAAAACAATTCTTAACTTCAACAGGTTTTTTATTTTAGCCTTATACGTATTTCAACGTGTTTACACGTCATTATCAAAGGCAAGGTTAAAATTAAAAGTAAAAATATATGAAATGTAAAATACTTTACATTCACATTTTTGTGATAAGTTTATTTTCGTTTACTGCTTACATTTGTCAAATTGAACCTGTACAGAATTCTGCATAACCTTTGTCAAGAGCGAAGAGAAAGAAAGGTATTAATATTATATACATTTTCCATTAGCTTCATGTACAGTACAAACGATTAGGATCGGAACAATTTCAAATAAATTCGTAGCACTCTAATTCTTTAAGTACGCTTTCAGCATGCTGATGAAGAATTTCTCAAAAGAACGTCCCGGCCTATGTTCCATTAATATTAAAGATTTTACTGTATTATTAAAATGGATCCAAAGGAATCTGTGGCATTTGGTTAAATGAATTTCCTGGTCACTGAGCTCTATCAAAAAATCAGTTCCAGAATCTTCTAAAAATTATTAGGTAGCATCCGCTCCATGTTGTGGGGCGTTATCATAAAGCTGAAAAATTTCTGACTTTTCTATATCAATTTGAATGTCTATTAGAAGCTGAATAGCACTTTGGGGATTATAGTTGCATGTCTAAAACCCAAACAAATAGAATTAATTAAATCTATAAATCAAATCACATTGATAAATTTAACTAAGTTAAATTGCTTGCTGTTGCTGCCCTTTAACTATTTGAAATTGTTAAAAAATTATTTTACTTTATTGGGAACCTACCCAAATATTAGGCATATACAGAGTGTTAATGAATTGTAGGGACAAACTTCTAGGGCTTGCAAAATACAACAAAGCAAACAACTTTTGTTAATAAATGTGTGGTCAAAAGTGTTTCCTTTCAGGTATAGAGCTTCTCAAAGATTCTTTAAGAAGCGCCTAAATGTAGGCACCTCAATTTACTACCTACTATTTGTTTCCATAACGACGGAAATTAATACAGGATAAATAAAGCCCTCTCTCCCACTTTTCAAATTCAAATTAAATTTAGTATAAATTAATTAACAAAATGTTTCAAAACTAAGCAATAGAAAAAATCGAAATTACAAAGCAAAAATCAACTATTTGAAAAATTTACAATAACTAATTCAAAAATTAACAAAATTATAGTAAATGTTCAAAATGTAGCCCCCCAGCTTCTACACACGAAGCACATCTACGAAGTAAATTCCTGCGCATCGCTCCAAATATACCAGGAGTCTGTTGAACTTCTTCACATGCAGCAAGAATACGCGCCGTAAGTTCTTCTACAGTTTCAACTGGGGTAGCATACACTAGCGTTTTAACACGACCCCACAAAAAGAAATCAAGTGGGACCAAATCAGGAGAAGGTGGAGGCCACGCCATATGTCCTACTCGACCTATCCATCTGTTGGGAAAAGTGTTATTTAAAAATTCCCTCACTTACGCCGAAAAATGGGGAAGTTCACCATCGTGCTGCAGCCACATTTTAGGTGGAACATCTTCCAAAAGTTCAGGCAGGACATAGCGCAAGAAATTTAAATACATTGCTGTTGTTAACCTTTGGGGTAGCAGATAGGGTCCATTGAGTCTATCGCCAACAATCCCGGCCCAAATGTTCACTGAAAATCTTTGCTGGTATCCTTTTTGAACCACAGCATGGGGATTTTCATCGTCCCAAATGTGGCTGCTTCTACTGTTTGAATATTCCTTCTTTCGTAAAAGATGTCTCGTCACTAAACAGAAATTCCTGGCAAAATTCTACCCTTCTGGGAAAATCTGCTTGAACCATGGCTCGTATCTTCTGTGGATGGTACGGATGTAGCTGCTGCTCATGTAGTACCTCCCATACTGAAACATGGTTCACTCCCATTTCATGAGCGATGGCTCTTGAACTAGTAGAAGGATTTTCAGCCACTCTCTCCAAAATTCCTTCCTCAAAATCCACCGTTCGCCTTGTTCTGGTAGCTCCACAGTTGTGTCTGTTGACAATGAATGTACCTTCCTTTCGCAGCCGACGTGAAACTACACTAAAGGCCTTGTGCGATGGATGATTCCTATTCGGAAAATGTTCTTGGTGCAGGCGAGCAGCTTCGCGTGCATTACCCCAAACTGCTCCATACATGAACATCATGTCATGCTGTTCAGCAAAAGTATAATTCGCCAAAACACAAAAATACGAAACACAGAACGAAAATAACGAAGAAAATAATTATCAAAAAAACCACAGAACGAAAAAAACGAAATATTAAAGGCACAGAAAGAAACGAATGCAAGAAAAGTCAAAAAATATCACAATTATATCGAACTGTGTCAAAATTGACGTTATTTTAATGCATGTATGTCTAGATCGTTTTTTTTTTCAAAATTCCGTGTGACCAGTTCAAAATAATTGAAAATGCAATTTGGGTTGCCTATTTTCAGGTACTTCTTAAAGAATCTTTAAGAGGCTCTATTTTCTAAAGGAAACACTTTTGACCACACATTTATTAACAAAAGTTGTTTGCTTTGTTGTGTTTTGCAAGCCCTAGAAGTTTGTCCCTACAATTCATTAAACCCTGTATAACTACGTTAGATTATATAATAAATAACGCTTTATTCAAATATAACACTTCTTTATGAGATAATAATAGAGAAATTTTAATTATTCAACAAATTGCATATAGTAATGGTTATAATACTAAACTTATTGATACATTAATAATAAAAAAAAAACTTATAAATTAGCCATTCAAAAAATTTATTCGAATACCCTAACTTCATTTGATACAATTAGGTATGCCTCGATCCCATATTTAAAAACAGACGATTTGCTAAAATCCGACATTTACAAATTAAATTGTTCGCATTGTAATTCGGTTTATATAGGCCAAACACTTAGAAATTTTGATATTAGGTATAAAGAACATGTACGTTGTTACAAATACAAACACCCACACAAATCCAATTACTCTAAACACTTACTAGAACACTATCATTCAATGACATCTAATAACACTATAAAATGTTTACACTTTTGTGATGATGAACATAAATTAGATATACTAGAAGCTTTTGAAATTCACAAACATTTAAAAACTGTACCGTTAATGAATGAGCAAATTGATCTCTTAAATTCTCCTCCACTGGACATTTTGGAACAAGAATCAAGTCATCTGCAGACGATTACCGAGATCAAGTCACCAAGTTCTATTGCTATAACAACACTAACTGTTTATTTTCTAATATTACCTTTGACAATGGCATGTAAACATGCCGAAATACGTATAAGGTTAAAATAAATAAATGTTGTTAAAGTAATTAAGTAAAGTTAGTAAAGTATTTTATATACAGATAATCATTATAGCACTTTTTCTTCTCAGGGTGTCATACCTTTTTAGTACTGTAGCAACAATCGTATTTTAGTAACTTAGCGACTTGGTTGCTATTTACATTCATCAAAACAAAATTCATAAAAGATTTTGTAAACGTGAAAACATCATTAAAACTTTCTCCTCCAAAATCAGTGTTTTATTTCCAACTACGAACCCAAACATTACATTATTGGTGACCCCTCCGACAAGATTTGAACACGCAAACCTTCACAAACCGCAACATTCAGCTGCTACATCGCCACAGACCTGCGGATCTTCAAAACTCCAATTTACAAGATAAGTAACGTTTATTATATATGGCTTTTAATTGTGTTTGTATTGACTTTCCCGAATTTAATACTAATGACGTCGATTCAAACTACAGCTTGTTACCGAATGCTTTCTGTCACAACCACACAACATGCATAATTTAATGACAGACTGTGCTGCGAGAAGAGTGTTTGAACGAGTTTATGATAATCGATCTATAATGTTCGACTCAGACATTCGTGAATCATCCATTCTTCCACAAATCATCACACCAACCCACTTCATCACATCACAACCATCACAACCAACCAACCAACCTCTCAATCATCTCTCTCAAACACATCACAACTAATCATACATCCTAATCAACTTTCCAATCTTCTTTCTTCTGAACTTAACAACTACCAATCGCCTTCTACGGTAGAAGTATATGTTAATGCTCAAGAATTTCTTCTAACTCACTCCCCTTACAATCTTTATCACCTAACATTACATTATTCGACATTAACACCCCTATTAAACATAATATAGTGCATCGAATTAAAACTAACGGTCCGCCAATTAGTGCAAAGTGTCGAAGACTTAACCCAACACAATTACTGTTTTTAGAAAAGCATCTGCATGAACTGTTACGTGCTGGAATCATCGAGCAGGCAGACAGTCCTTGGAGTAAAACCTGATGGCAGCTATCGTGTCTGTGGCGATTACAGGCAGCTGAATGCGATGACAGTTCCGGATACCTATCCAATTCCCTTCAGAAAGCATACTTCCAAATTCCTTTGCATCCAGATGATATGGACAAGACCTAATTTTGGCTTAAGAAACGCTCCTTCTTCCTGGTCCAGATTCGTCCAGAAGATTCTTACAGGGATGTATTACATTTATTTTTACCTCGACGATATATTAATTTTTAACCGCGTCAGAACATTTGCGTCATGTAAAAATGGTTTTTGAACGTTTGACTAGATACGGACTTTTGTTGAACGTTGATAAATGTGTTTTTGGGGTTAGTCAATTAGATTATTTGGGGCACAAGGTTCATCTTAAGGCATTCTGCCACAAGACAACTTTTTGTTTATACACATTTTTTTCCTTTTTTGTTCTGCTTTTTTTTAGTGAACTGAACTTTTTCGACTCTGCTCTTAGAACCTCAAGAATTGGAAACGCACCTGAAAAGACTAGAAGCAACTTCAAACTAATTCTATTTTCTATGTTCAATTAGTTAGTTACTTGTATTGTTTTTTGAAAAGATCAGAAGTTTTTGTAGCTAAGATAGCATGCGCATCACGTCTGCTACGTAGTTTTTTTTCTTCTGCAAAGGGGGGGGGGGTACTAATGTAGCAACAATCGTATTTTAGTAACTTAGCGACTTGGTTGCTATTTACATTCATCAAAACAAAATTCATCCAAATTATTTGTAAAGTGAAAACTCGCATTAAAACTTTCTCCTCCAAATATCGTTTTATTTTACAACTACGAACCAAACATTACAGTACTACATTTTTTTTTTCTTACAATAATTTCAGATACAGATTAATATTATATTTATAATAGTATTCTATAATTAGTATGCACTGTTGCTGGTAGATGGCGCTGGAGTAGATCTTGTTGTAATGTCTCATAGCGTTGACGATTTTTAAGATAACAGAAAAAAAGGAATATTCTTAATGCCAATATCCCTAATTAAATCTATAAATCAAATCACATTGATAAATTTAACTAGGTTAAATTGCTTGCTGCCCTTTAACTACTTTCGCTTTCGTGTTAATATTTAACCCTCGGTTTGAAATTCAATAGGCACGGACGGCTTACGTACACGTGTGCATTCGGCCAATGTTCAAACTAAACTGTCAAAACAAAAATGACAAAACTGCAGATGAAGTAAAAAATTCCATTATAGATTTACTTATTCATTAGAGGTTTCGATAATTAGTTAAACAAATCATACTTAAAATTACTACATCTTTCAAAAGTGGTGTAAT
The DNA here is from genome assembly GCA_958336395.1 of Ctenicera cuprea. Lineage (NCBI taxonomy): Eukaryota > Metazoa > Arthropoda > Insecta > Coleoptera > Elateridae > Ctenicera > Ctenicera cuprea. The sequence continues at coordinate 27,930,876 of OY284490.1, forward strand.
GGTAATGATGTCTTGTGACAACCTTAGCGTACCTACTACAATGCTTGCAAATACTTCAGCTTTAGATATTGAAATTTTGGCAACTTATACTGAAGATTAAGAATATATATTCAAACTACAAGCCAATGTTACAAGAATATTCTTGTATGTGCAATCTCAATTGATGTAGGATTATGCAATTTATAATTGGTAACGAATATTATCAGAAAATAATGCTTCAACTAGTAGATGTGGCATTAATTTAAAATTTGTAACATCTCACTAGGACCCTTTTTCCTAGTCAGGCTATTTTAACTGATTTAACCAAAACAACTGTGTTAATTTTAGCAGCAATTTTAGCAGGGGTAGCTGTCGCTATTGAATGATACAGAATATTCCACTCGCATTGTAACAGCCAGTGACAGCCGTTTATTTTCAGGTTCTTGACCAATCACACCTAGACTGGCCGAGATAATCTTTTTTTAGGAAACTCGGGTGTTATCGGTAGTGTATAAGCATAGCAACACGCCCACACATTTTTTTATTTTTGCATTTAATAATGAAATATCGCGTATCGGTAATATCACTCGTCCTTCGGACTCGTGATATTGCCTAGCAACAATACAATTTCGCTGTCAATGAAGCGACAGAATTATCGGTAATTTTTAATTCACATGTGGTATTGCTGTTGATAAGAGAGAACTGTGTCAATATTTTTCTTACTTCATGCATATGACAAGCCGTTATGTTTTTTAATAAGGGTCGCGAAATAAGTATTTTAAATTATTGATATTAGGTGCTTTTTAGTTTTATAGTAGTATTAGGATCACATTTCAGACATCAAAAATGCATTTCACATATCATAAATGCATTTCAGATATCAGAAATACATTCAAACGTAAAATAAATTGGTGTTATCGAAAATGCGTTTCTGATATCGGATATGAATGTACATCAATATCAAAAATTACGTTGTTAACATTTATATTAATACTGCGTTATTAAAAACGTTCAATATATCTCACTAAAATTGTCAATTGTTGATTTCGAATACCTTGCACATTTATAATCCCACAATGATATTAAAAAACGTTTAAAATGTTACAGCAAAATTTAAAATGTTTTATTTGAATTATGTAATAATACTTTTATTCTGACTGTGGTATTAAAAACATATCGCTATAAAGCTAAACTATGTGGCATATATCTTATAACTATGACATTAAACACGTTAAAAATATCACAGTGAAATTGAAAATGGTTATAAAATATGTGTTATACATCTCTTTATGGCTCTGATAATAAAAAGATGAAAAATAGAACTGTGAATTTTCATATTTTTGTTTTAAAAGTTGCGGGTCATTTGTATTATCACTGTGATATTAAATAGAAACGTTAAATATAAATTGAAAATGTTATATTATGTGGAATGCATTTATATTATGACTGTTATTTAAAAACATGGAAAATAGGACCGTAAAATTTTAATTTCGGGTTGGCGCGTTCAGGCTGTAAGAAATATTTGTTTGATAATACAATTTAACATTAAAATATGCGTATCTTCTATGACTGTTTATTAATCTATCTATTAATTAAAACGTGGTCTCTTTACATTGTCTAATGTAGCAGACCAAATATACGTTATAACTATATTGCAACATAACTGTAAATTCTTTATATTTCTAGCCTCTCAAGGTTGAAAGCAACAATGCTTAGCTGGTAATTTTAGCGGCTGGGGTGATGCTTTGTTTGTATTTTAATATATTTGATATTTTCACGCGAGCTCGTGTTTGTGGGTGAAGGATAATTCCTTATGGTTTTCTTTAGTTACATACTTTTAATTATTATTTTTTAGCACTTGTAGCTGCATGATTTCAGTGTGTAATTGATTTATTCAATAGGGCTTAGTCCGATTATTATGTAAACATATATTTTAGGAAAGTTCTTATTTTTAAGTAATATTGTGAAATATTTAACAACAGAAATTTTTGTAAGGGCTTATTAGAATTCACACGTTTTTGTGGCGTCAGTGTACGAATTCTGCTGGCAAATTACAGGAATATTTCTCTGTTAAATAAATTTGGTTCGTTAGGCACTAAGTTCTAATTCACGTCAAACTGGCGCTTTTCCTTTTTTTTTTGAAATTATGATTATTTGAAGGCTTGTCGTAAAAATTGGTATACGATGGAGTTTAGGGCTACTAATTGCGTTTCAGGATGTAGATTATAACATTCAAGATGGCGGATTCAATATGGCGGAACTATTATAAAGTTATAAGAATTGCATACAAACTGGTATTCAAGGGATTTTAGAGCTGCTAATCACAAATCAAGAATCTAATTTATAAAATTCGAGATGGCGGATTCAATACAGCGGAATTATTTCATATAACGTTATCTGATTTTTGTAAAAATTTGTATTCAATGGATTTTTGAGCTGAATATTACGAATCCAAGATCTAAATTATAAAAGTCAAAATGGTGGATTTAATATGGCAGAATTATTTGATAAAGTTATCTGAATTGCACTAAGATAGTTACAAGATAATAATAATAATTAAGTTTTAATGTAACACACTCACGCGCATTAACGTGTTTATAGTGATCCTACAACTAACTAGAACATGACATAACCGTTTTCGTTTTAAATTTTCGTTAATTAAATCATACAATTTAAAATTCATTTTCAGTGAGAACACGCTAAGAAGTTTCGCTTAGAACTTTCGTGCTCGACCCACATTTCCTGTTTTACTTTATTTACTGTATCAAGGATGAAAAACAGAATAACAATGTAGTATTCATTTTCAAAATAAAACAAAAAAACATTTTCTTATAAATCTTCTGTCTTATAAACTAGAAGCATATCATAGATTTAGTAGAAACAGGACATTTTGTATTCTGTGGCATTCTTCATAGCTGCAGTTATACACTGTGTCCATAAAGTAACCCCCCCTCCAACTAACTTTTGAACGACTTGATATTTTTCTACAAAATTTGGTGTGCTGTAATGGGAAATTATATACTATTTTTCAGACCATATTAAAATTTTGTTACATCCAAAATGGCGACTGGGCGCCATTTTGAATTTTTTTCTTAAATAGAAAGGAGTGTCGAGTAACACCTCATTGGAAAGGTCTTTTAATTCTGCGTCTGATCCTAAAGTTTCAAAGAAAAATATTCAGCCATAACAAAATGACAATGTTCGAAAATAAAGAAGTCTATTTAAAAAAACTAAGAATTAAAGCTTAAATTAATTAAATTAAGTGTTCGAAATGTTTACTATTCACTTCTTGGCACATAAAATGTCGGTTAGGAAATTTCTGCCTTACATTTTCATAAGCTTCTGGAGTGATAATTCTGCAAACTTCTATAATGCGTTGCATTTCAGATATTCCCATACAAAAAAATCTAAGAAAGGTAAATCTGGGGAGTGGACCGGCTATTCTACAGGCCCCCGCCTAACAATCGATCTGCCAAAAAAATGTCCATTGAGAAAGTCAGAAACAGGCCTATAATAATGAGGCGGCGCACCGTCTTGTTGGAACATAACGTTTTCAATATTATTTCAAGCCACCTGAGATATTTCTGGGTAAATTTAGTCCCGCAAATGAAAAAGTGGACTACTGGATAAGAAAATCAAAACAATTTTGAACAGAGTGAGTCCATTGGTTTACAATCCGCCATTTTGTTATGGTTCAATATTTTTCTTTGAAATTCTAGGATCAAACGCAGAACTAAAAGACCTTTCAAATGAGGTGTCACTCGACCCCCCTTTCTATTTAAAACAAAATGAGGTGTCACTCGACCCTGTATAAAAAAATCAAAACAATTTTGAATTGAGGGAGTCCATTTGTTTAAAATCCGCCATTTTGTTATGGCTCAATATTTTTCTTTAAAACTCTAGGATCAGACGCAGAATTAAGAGACCTTTCAAATGAGGTGTCACTCGACCCCCCTTTCTATTTAAAACAAAATTTCAAAATGGCGCCCAGTCGCCATTTTGGATGATACAAAATTTTAATATGGTCTGAAAAATAGTATTTAATTTCCCATTACAGCAGACCAAATTTGGTAGAAAAATAACAAGTCGTTCAAAAGTTAGTTGGGGGGGGGGTTACTTCATGGACACAGTGTATACTGTTGTGGCTGCTACTAAAATATAGTAGTAGCAGAAGACACGATCCCTGGATCGGAGCGTGAAAGCCAAGAATATTTCAGTTACCGTAGAAAAGGACATTTATCACATTGTTGTAAAACCACAATTTTAGTAAGGTAAACGAATTATTTCAATATTAAAGTTAGGAAACCCACCGTCGAAACGATATAGTTTAATAAGTGATCCTCGGTAAAAGTTAACTATTAAAGACGAGAAATTCAGTTTCAGTTTTTTCCCATTCTGAAATATTAAATCTGGCATGTGCCCACCTTGCAAACTAATTCCAAAAATAGAAACTATTTAACATTGATTTTCCTAAAATCTTTATTGAAAAAGAAATTTAGAAGTATACATATTACATACAAGCAGAACTTTATTGGAATCTCTTCCAAAGTTTCGTTTGGTACAAAGAAAAGCGTCCCAGCTTATTCTTATACAATTTATTTGTTTCATGTTCGTTTCCACTTAATAAATTTCATTTAGCTTCGCTCTTAAAAAAAGCTTGCTTACTTACTACTTCTTTTTTGGTGAGATTTATTCTCGTTTCTAGAAAATTAAGACAGCTTTACTTTCTTATAAACAGTCTAAAAAGCAATATTTGATAATTCAAAAACAATTATTAATAAAAATAAAACTTTGAATTAACAAAATAATAAAGACTGATAAGAACGATAGTTATTGCACATTGTGTACAGTATAGTAAACCGAGAGCAGAAATATTGTATCATTTTACCATCATGCAACTTTTATATTTATAGGAATGGCTACATTGTCTCGGCACCTATACAGAGCAAGTAAAAAGTAACGCATAATATCTAACTTCTTTAATATTGCTTCTACGAAAAAAAAGTTGTTTGTGAAATTTCGGCGCATTCTTTATTATTGTTCAATTTTTATACCTTTTATTATTTGGTTGCTATGGCAACTAGCAAACGTTTGAACTTCAAAGACATTTCATTAACGAATTGTGCTATGCAGTCTTATGAAAAAAATTCCGTGTCAGGAAAAAAAACAATTGTTAAATTGTAATTGTAATTGTAATTATCTAAAACTGTGGAAAAACATAGGGTGCTATTTTGAAAACAGAAGTTTGTTGCCATAGCAACTAAATAACGGAACGTATAAAACAATGAACATCAACAAAGTATGCGCTAAAATTTAAGAAACAACTTTTCCGAGTTCTCTTTTTTTCATAAAACCAATATTTACTAAGTTACAGAGATTATGCATTAATTTTTGCTCACTCTGTATACAATATTTATTGTCAGCAAACAAAGACGATAAAAAAATTCTCCACATATTTGTCATAGGCCCACAAAAACTGGAGTAGATTCCTGCACTTTCATAAAGTGAGTCATCAAAATATCTCTTGTGAGCTTCGAATTGTAAATCATCCATTGCTGACTGCTGATATAAATTACAAACATTAATTTATTTCTTCTGCCTCATTTGTTTTAGGTTTTCATACTTCCCAATCGCTCGTTGTCTCATATCTCCGGAACGGCTCAATCGATTTTGATTAAACTTGAAACGAGTGTGTATATCAAGAATTCATCATTTGCAAAAAAAAACCTGATATAAATTCAGTACCGAAAGCGGAGTTTAGATATGTATATTTTTTTTTAAAAAGGATCTGATAGAAAACGTCAAAATAACGGAAAGCTTTTTCGTTAATGTAAATATTATGTTATAAAATTATGGGCAGAAAAAAACTGCTTTCATTAAAACATTCCAATGTTTTGAAAATTGTTAAAAAATTATTTCTTGTAAACCAGTAAACTTGATGGGCCATCAATTACTTTTTCTTCAATTATCTTATTTCTGTGTGATAGTCTATGAATATTTGAAAATTTTGAAGGAAAAATCTGAGTTGCAGCTAAATTGCTCATAAGTAACAGTAAAATAAGAGTAAAACATATTTTTTAGAATTTCTTTTAAAGAGAATCCATAGTCTCAAAAGTGGAGTGATAATTTAAAAAAATAAAAATAAAAGCCGCAAGTCTTATTATTGCATATACAGTAGCGGGACTTGCAAGTTTTATTTAAATATTTTAATATTTTTTTAAATAACTTTTAGGGCTTTAATACTCTGCTGTTCCTCTCTTTAATCTCAAACTATCTTTTTTATACATAACCAAGAAAAAATTGATTTTTGCTTATATTGCGTTAGCATATAATTATTATTATATACTGTGTCCACGCGAAAAGTTCGGCTGCCATTATCTCTGGGGTCTTTTGAGGTTACAAATTTCGTAAATCACTATAGTTATCTTGTCAGTACTCGGCCCCTAGTAACCCCCAGCTACCCCAACGTCAAAATTTCAAATAGCTTACTATATTTTTTTATGACAGATGAAATAGGGCGTCTTTTTTAGTAGGTGTGCTAGAAAACAGTGCTAAGTTGAAACGGAACGTTTTTGAGTTTGAAAGTTTGAAAATTGAATGTTATCGATGTGGCTGAGGGCCGAGTACTGACACAATAACTATATTGACTTACGTTCCTCTATACACTGACTGACACCCTAAAATTTAAAATTTGCAACTTGAAAGACACCAGAGATAATCACGCCCAAACTTTTCTCGCAAACACTCTGTATATTAAATTTCTAACTGTCTCCCCGCAACACAACGACAAACTCTTACATCTCCACTCAGTTTATTAATTGTTTTCGGCGAATGTTTCTATTGCAGTCACTACTGTTGATATAATTTGGTTATTTATGGATTACTTTAATTCTGATAGGTCGGAAAAAATAATTAATTAATTATGACATGAAAATCTCTCACAGCACATTTCACATAATGTATTTTTTAATAACAGTCAATTAATTTAATAAAAGCATTGCACACAGAACATTATGACAATTTTGTTAGAAACAGCGTTTCGTACTAAGGCCGGGATTTTTAGGCAATTTTATTATTAAAAAACTGTCGGAACACCGCTACAAGCAAGATTTTTGCTTGTAAATTTGTAAAATAAACAAATAATTACTCTGGGTATTCCACACTTCATTGACCCCGTACTGGGAGCTCTAGTTACAATAACAAATGCAATGCACACCTTTACGTTACAGTAATTAAAGCAATTGCAAATTATGTATAAAATGGCCGAACCGTGGATACGCCCCAAGCTTTTTATTTAAAAGAAAATAGTAGCAAACTTGTTATAAAAGAGGTATGTATAATCACAGATAAGGTTAACACTACAGATATACGGTAAATATGTGAGCTATCGGCAGCTTGTTTTATATGATTAATAATCTGCAAAAAGATGGCGCTACAATGACAATTTATAATTAAGTCACAGATGACTGTAATTGAGCAGATTACTTAGCACATATTCAAACCAAAAGTTAGACAGCCATCTGCCATGTTTAATTGTCAAATCGCAATTTTTCGTATATAATTAATATTGAAGCTAATTCTACTTAAATTATATTCATGGTGTGACAGATGCACTCAAATCCCCGATAAAACAGTTTCCAACACATTTCAACAGTAATAAACAAATAGCGATAGCAGCGCCCTAAAATTAGTCTGGTGCGTTGTAGCCAAACTAACGCTAATTTCGTCTCCAAATATGAGCGGACATTTTGCATAAAGGGTCGTATATCTGTAGTGTTAACCTTATCTGTGGTATAATGATGTAATTAATACATTTCGCAGGTATCAAAACAGAATCCGCAAACATAATAAATAACCTGTGCTTAGCTGTTACTGAATGCGCGGTCACTAAAAGTTGTGACAAGGAGAAGAGATTAAATATACAGCTCGAGTCAAACAATACAGTTTATAATGTAAATATTACCGCTATTTGAGAAAATAGGTAAAAAAGTTACTAATAAAAGTTGTGCCAACTGACACTTGCTATAAACTGACATACGAAAATCGTATACAGAGTGTCTCATAAAAAATTATTCATAAGAGGCAGGCATTTCATTTAAGAAAAGTATTATCTTATGAATATTTTTTTATGAGACACTCTGTATAAGATTTCCATAAGTCAGTTTATAGTAAATACGTGTCGGTTTGTACAACTTTTATTAGTAATATTTTTAGCTATCTTTTTAAATAACAGTAGTATCAAAACCTGTATCTTTTGACTCGGGATGTATAGATATAGACTACAACTTCGATTCGCGGCCCGCTACGTTAACTATTCATTCAATTACCTATTTATTACTAAAACAAAATAAACAAAAAACATGGGGGCATAGCCCAAGGGTATCACCAGTTCCCATTGAATAAGGTAAACGTATTTTAGAAGTTTCTTGGTGTCTATGAAATCATAGAAATATGTATATGTCTTGTGTTAGTATTAATTTCCGTGTGTTGTTAATTATTATTTAAGTTAGTACGATATCGCATAAACAGGTATCGAGGAGAGATTTAAGAAACGCGCCTGCAGAATACTTTTATACCTCACAAAACCTGTTAATTACTTCATCACACCTAGATTCCAATGGCTCTTCTTTTTATAATGTTACGTTTTCTCATTAAGGTGGTGATTTGTGTAAATGGGTTTTTTGATATACAAGCAAGTGATTAACTGCGATGATAGCATACAAAAATTTTAAAAGTTATATGCTCAAGAAACATTTTAAAATAAACTTCTTTAGAATTTTCCGATTACGTTTCTATTTAAAATAATAATTATAATATAGAGTCATAAATTGATTTTGATTATTTTTTGTTATTTAGTCTGCAGCTGCATGTGTGAATGAAATAAACATATTCGATCACACAGTTTTTAGAAGTTGCTTTACCTAATACAAATTTAGAAATGTTTTGGGAACGTTTTTCTCCCTTAAATATTTAAAAAACAAGTACTCTAAATCAGAGCTATCTCTAGTGCTTGCAAATTTTCCATTGGATATGAACCCAGGACTTCCGACACGCGAGGCGGATGCGTTGTTTAATTGCTTTGCCACGTCCAGTCATGTGCACATGTTCTTGATGAAGCACTTTATCTACGTAAACATTCAATCTGTCTTTAATTTTGTTTTTCAGGTTTAGTTTAAATTGCATTATTTGTATTTTTTACAGATATTTATATGTGCCCGTGTTTACCTTTCCGCTTTCGTAAACCTTCAGTGTTGTAGAGGAACGCCCTTTAATACTGAAATTTGGGGAGGGGAGGTAGAGCAGGGCGTTCTATATTTGCAACTGTTTGTCTATTTTATGGTTTTGAAAATATTTTTTTAACAACAGTTTAACAACAATTCTATTTATAAAACTTCAACGAGCGGATCAGATAGGGCACACTGCAAAATTCGGTCTACTATTCACTTATTCAGACATATTTGAGATCATTGCAGTGAAATATTCGTAGCCATGGTTAAGAGCGGATAGGGAATAAAGAGAGCTGTTTCTTCTTATGGTTGCATACCTTTTGCGAGGTGTAGCATATCTTCTTACCTCCTGTCCTGTGTGGTGCTTAAAGTGGCACAGGACAGGGGGAATCGCTTTATGTAGGCTCCGAACCATTGCTGCACATGCACTTCATTTCCAGAGAAGATTTGAATAGGACAACCTCAGATGTGAGAAGTGAAGCTAAAGCCCTCTAATCCCCAAAGAGGATTCTACGAGCTATAGGCAACACAGCTCGCATCAGAGTACGTTGCTGGTTGTGCACTACCTTCCAGTTAAACATGCCGAGCTAAACTGAAAAATAATCGGGGTAAATTATTTAATCCTCCTTTTTTAACTCACATGTGAGTACATTATAATGTTTTAAAACTGTGTACCGAAAAGTAGCTAAACATTTAAATTATTTCACAATTGCTGTAAATAAGATTGAAGAGTTTCAATTATAAACATTTTAAGAAGTGTTTGCATTATAAAAAAATTTTTATTTATTATATTTAATTATAAATTGTAGATTTATTAGTTTAACTTTTTAAATTGCAATCCAACTATGTCTAAACATTTTTACATTGTTAATTACCACCAGTTATTATGTAGGGGACTACTGGTGCATTTTTTTAGTTTTTCATTGTTTTTTTTGTAGGAATGTCATACATAAGCAATTGAAGCTTTGACTATGCTAAAATTCATCCTATTAAATAAAGAGCTGCTAATAAACATAGGACATATTTTTATACCTCACATGCAGCTACAGCTTTTTTAAATTAAAATTCTAATACTTAAACGTTAAATTGTAGGAATATCATTAGTGTACAATGCAGATTTTTCACCTGCTCCAATTTTCCTGAAGGTTGCTCTGATTTCAGGATCGAGAACAAGCACATGTGCCACATTTTGAGAACCTCTTAGAAGGGGCCTTCCATCTGGAATTAGCAGGGCTATTCTCAGCGGGGCACGAACTTGGTGGGGCCAAGCCCGGTAAGGAGCGCTATGCGTAAGCTGATAGCGCACCTAGTGCTCAGTCGCCCTGAGACCGTGTGTCTACAGCCGTGCTCGTGGTGAGTAAAACCCCTTTGAAAATATTCTGTTACTAAACAAGTGTGCTAGTGCTGTGAGTGAGTTTCATTGGTTACTGAATTTTGTTTAATTTGTTTTTTATTTAATTATCGATAGTTTTTATTTCATTGAAGATAGTGGAAAATGAGACAGGTGTACTAACATAAATTTGCATCCATCAGGTGCTTCCCTTCCCCCCTCCCTTCAATAATATAATATAGTGATTGTTTTGTAGAAGCATAAATTATGAAACTAATTAAATATAAAGTTAAATACATACACAGTCATTTTTAATATGAAATAAAATGTAAGTTTTAACTTCAATATCAATCCCATAGTGTCATTTTCCTGTTCGGTTTTTGTGAAAAAGGAAGTGCATAACTATTTTAAACCTGCTCTACCTCGGTTGGAATTTAAATTGGAATGCCTTTATATTTTAACCATTTTATTAGCCTAAAATAACCATATTCCAGTTAAACCTGTACAATATCATAGAGATTTGCAGTAGCAGCCACACTGTTAAAATATGTACAGTTACAACATTTCTCCTATAAAACTCAAACTCTCCACAATTGGTATATTCCTGTTGTAGATGGCACAAGCTAAGCGATATGCTATTTTTAATTTGCTGCATTTCCAGCACGTTAAAGATGTAACTAAAAATAGTTAAGTACTTTTTACTTTTACGGAAAATGCGCCAATTAAATCGAATGTTGTTTAAAGTTAAATACCGTGGACTTCGACTATTTTTTTATATTACAGGAAATTGCTGTTTGGGTTTAAAATACTGCCTATGAGTTAATAATAACCTTTTTGGAATTTCTCCAAACTTCAGTAACACTGAAGCTCTCTATTTGTATCTATGTCACGAGACATATTTATACTGGCAGTTCTAAAATTTTTCAAATCTTAAACCACCAACATGAAATTTAAATTTATAAATTAGGTAATTTTTGCAAAATTCAATAACTCAAAGATTACTATTAAAATTAAACAAAAATTTTCTATTTTTTCGCTCCTTTTAAGTTCTCTGTTTCATGTCACTTTGACAAGTAGGTACCACACAAAGATATCACCACGTGTTTTTAATTACATTGTGGCTTCTGGAATGCATATGAGATTATAAAGGAATTTTAATGTAATCCGCATAAGGACGCGCAACAAGTTAAATATTTCAGCTCGTTTGACTTGTGCTTTGTCACAAAACTGCCATTTAAATAATGGATATACTATCCATTTTACTATGAAAAAATATTTTTGATTAAAAAATCAAATGTTAAACTTATTATAGGTTCTATTAATACTGAAACGGGGAAAGAAATAAATATTAATTGTTTCCCCAATAACTTTATAATTTAACGCAATTGATGTAAGTAAATCAGTTATCGCATTTCACTCCTATAACTATTTTGGTTTTGTTTGTAACTTTCGCATTACACATATGCTCTCAATTTTAACACCACATTAATTAATGCCTAAGGCTACTAATAATAATAAAATAATCCGCGTAGTCGAACACTATTTATTTTATTACTATATATGGACTTCACTTTCGTCGCTATTGTGTCGCATTTGGTTTCATACTGCAAAATTTGTAGACTTTTCGCTAGTAAATTTTTGCAGCGAAAATTAAATTAAAGGATGAAAAGGGGACATTTTTGAAAACAATTTGAGGAATTATTATGTTGAAGATTTTAATAAGTAGGCACTAGAAGAGCTACCAACTATAACTATTAAAATATCATGTGTGCTAGATAATATGGTAAAATAGAAGTTCTTTAATTTTGCAAATTAATGTGTCATTTAGTGAAGAAAATTTGGGCGAAAATTTGGTTGTATTATTTCTGTAAAAGGTAACCTAAATATTTGAAGAAAATAAATACATATGCATTTTTTGACGGTATGTGTGGGGCCATCGTCATGACCACAATACCTATCTAACACCACGATAAACACTTGCATACGGTTTTTCAATTTGTTGATAAATTAAAATCTTGTTTACTTTAACAACTTGATGGTAATGGTAATTTAGGACAATCTAGTACACAACAGCACATTTGCAACACAACAGCACTCCTTAGTTGGTTACTGTTGCAATTTACCAAAAAGTAAATATTTATCTACATATAAACAATGTAGAGTCAGCAAAATGGTTTTGATTATAGTACTTACACGTCACAAATATAAACAAGGTTAAATTTATGTTTCATGGACTAATAAAAAAACAGCAAGTTGCTTCCATCAGTAATTACCGCGAGCCATTCCAATTACACATAAAACTTGTATAAGCAAACTTCTTTCTTCAGTATGTGTGCTTTAAATGAGATTCCCTAAGAAACTTTAAATTACGCTACTCAAAATTGTTTAAAACAACTCCTTTTCGGTTATTCATTAAATCGAAATATTTTTCACTTTTATACTTCTTGTTAACTGAAAAATGTATCAAAAGCAAAATCTTTATTAATCGCCCTTTATTCTTGAATTTCATTTTATGGGCTTCATTAAAAAGTTGTGGGGGCAATAGATTACATAAGCACTGTAGACATTTGGATTATTTGTTTTTTTTACCTAAACTGTTTAAACCAGTCTGGCTGGTCTAAATATAAACAATAATTAACAATTACTGTTAAAGCTTTGGAAATGATAAATTAGTGGCCTTATTAGATAAAATTGGTTGTAAGCTTATCTGTTCTATTTCACTCATTCGAATACACCTTCAGATTAATAAATCTTTATCTTAAGCAAGTTTGCTCACATAAATATGTACCAGAAGAACTCGTTAGTTGTTATGCTGAGAATAATTGAACTGTATCAAATTCCCTTGTTGTTTGTTTCTTCTAGCGTCTGCATTGATTTTATTTAATTTTCTCGCAATTTCTTCGCGCTTAAAGTTATATTAAAATGATTTTCTTGATCAAGCTTTCCACCAGCGTCACTGATTTTCTAATTTTGTATACAAACGAAAACCCGCCACCTTTTCCTATTTAGGAAATCTATTCTTTAAAAACAAATAATATGTTTAGAGATTCTTAACAATGTCGAAAACGGGGTCGCAATGTCTTAAATACCACACAAAATCATTTTTATTCAATTAGTCATTGCAAGCTGAGCCTGAATACGCACTGCGATGGAATTTGGAATTATTGTCGGTCAATGACGACGAGACCAACAAACTCAACATGATATGCAAGTGGGGCGGTCAGTGTCTAAGTGTTATAACATTCCGTGGAAAGAGCATCGTTTTATTGTAGACATGTTTAGATATTTGGTTTCCAGGTTTCTTATACCTTATCTTACATGTACGAGTAGTATACGTGTGTACTGTATAAACTTGATACCAAAGCAATGATTTCTCAGTTCCGTGTCATTGTCATTGCTGCTTCTTTATCACAATTGATGATTCTTGAGTGGTGCGTCAGACGTGCTTAGCCAGTGAATTCCCCATGGGTTACATTAAACCATGTTAAACTTTGCTGGCAATGCTTGGTTTTGAGTCTTGCGTATGTAAATTACCACGTTTGTATTCTGACTGTTGGCAGTTTGGCAAAAACGAAGTCGAATAAGTAACCCAGAATTAATAAACAATTTATTTACGTAGGTAAACGCCAAGTGAAGTATTACTTTTTTACTTTCCTATACTTTCAGTATAAATTTTGACAATAATACGTTTTGGACCTAGAGTAATTATTAAACTGGGGGTAGGTGGGTATGTGCGCTCTATAACTCAAACGTATGGTCCGTTTTCGGTGAGCTTTGAAATGTGGGGTATATCTAAAATGCATCGGGGAAATAAGCTTTTAAAAAGAATTCAATTCTGGAAGCGGAACTTAGACATGTTTTTTGATAGAATTTTTTTCTGAAATCAAATTTTTAAATTTAAAAGCGGAATCCGAGAGACGACTTTAGGACAAATCCAACGCTTTTTTTTCAAACTTTCTAGCTTTAAAATGGCAGCCGCTATGATTTTTTGAATATTTTGACTTTAGCGCCTGATTACTCAAAAACAGGTTGAGAGATCGTATTCAAATATTTTAACGTAATAACCCTATAGAGAACCATCATTAATGTGCGAAGAATTTTTCGAAACGTTAAAAGCTATGAAGTTCAAGATATTTGCAAATTTTTTCAAATAAATATTGCTCGAAAACTGGCTCTACGATTTTTTAAAACTTAAAGTTTTGTAAGCTCATAGAGCTGAAAATAAGCTACAATTTGGTTTATGTTCCAGCGTGTAAATTTCTCTCTGATGCCTTCTATGAATTTTTGAGAATTTGAGTTTTAACGCTTACTTACTCAAAAACGAGTTATCAAATCGGGTTGAAATTTGATATTGGAAATGCCTTAAAGGTTCAAAATATTACAAGCTACTAGAAATTTTGGAACTACTAAAACTGTGAAGCGAAAAAATATCAAAATTTTGACTTTTTCAAAAGCATGCTGCTCAAAACCTGGCCTCACGATTTATTTTAAATTTTATAGGCTAATAGAGCTAAAAGTAGGCTAGAATTTGGTTAATGTGCAAGTCTACTAATTTCTCTGTGACGCCTTCTATGAATTTTTGAAACCAAAAATTCATTCCTCTGTCGAGCGACGAAAACAATTTCTTTTTCGGTTAAATTGTGTGAAGTGTGAAGTGATTAATAGTAGAATAAGATTCAGATCTTAATTTCTAGGTAGAGCTATATTTAGCGGCGTTAATTTTTCCTTCTTTCCCTGATTTTGGTAAACAAATTTGTCATTCCCTTTTTTCGTTGTTGTTTAATTCCGAGAACTTTTTTTCAAAACTTCAAAACAACTACTCGTATTTTTTTCCGAAAAAAAATTCCCTCGTAAGTTAGCATAGGAGCTGGGGATGATAATTTCAGAAAAGGCGCTGTAGATTGCGAAACACGTAGTGCATAAGATATGAACATAGTATAACGCTGTGATAATAATGAAAAACTGACCTTGTAGCTTTATACCGCACGACCCTAAAATTTCTACCCAGCACGATTACTGTTTATGCTTGTTAGTTGTCCTTCTTGCAATAAGATATTGGCCGGATTTTATATTTAAATACCCTACAACTGAAAACAGTTTTTTATTAAATGTGCTTTAATCTTTGTGATTAGATATATTAAAGTAATTAGTTGGATTGAAAGTATAGGAAAGTCCAGGCGAAATGCTTCGCTCATTTTTTGTATTGATGTCGACTTGTAAAAGAAACTAATTTTGTTGTTTTAATCAAGCATAAATGGAGATGCTTTCTCTATCACAAACGGGAGAAAAGGTTGCGATGTTATTGCTCAAATACCATTCGCTAAAAAAGAAGCAAAACTCTTTGTTTGGACTCTTGTACGTTATCAATATTTACTTATCATATTTTCAAAAGTATAGTAAAAACATTATAACTTCGAAATAGATTAGAATACCTTTAGAATTTATCTGCTCGTGACGCAGTGACAAGCATATCGTTAGACTAAGAACGCTTATTAATAAATAAAATGAATATAGTTGTAGTTAGCAGCGTTCCTCTCGCGAAGTAAAGAAAAAATCGATATTTAATATTTACGAAAAAGATAGTGTGGTCTTAAGGAACAGTAGAGAGCAGAATGTTTTCTTTTTTAACTTACGTAGTTTTCTGGAAATATATGTATTTATTAACTAAAGAACGCTTACAGAAAAAAAAAGAATACGGTTCAAAAAAGTGTAGATTTTAGGTCAATTATGTTATATTAAATATAATTACGTCTGCTTGGTTGACTTGTGTCAATTAATGTAGTGTAGTCAAGCTGTGTAGAATAATTGAATACAGCATGATTAACTTTAAAATTATTTTTTAGCTTATTTTACAAAAATGATTGTCAAATTGTGATATTAGCATAAACTGATAAAATTGCACAACATTCTCAGATCAAGTGATTCCTGTTAAGTGACGGTCAGCAAAGAAGAACATTTATGAAGAACAAAATATTCACTTATAATCTCGTAAAAATATTATTTGTTTCGGAAATTTGCATCCCAACAACGTATTAATCGGCCCGAGCGAAACACGATGGCCTATTACATTGTTGGAATGCACGATAAAAAATTTCCCGGACATGAATTAATACTCGAATGCAGATTCGGCAAGAAAATCGTAACAATATCGCAACAAAAAGTAATAATAGTTCAGGCTTTAAATTTTGTTCGAATTTATAAAGTTGTAATAGAATTATATCAATAGCACCTTACTCGCTATGACAATTCAATATACTTTAATGTCTAACTGGCATATTTGACATAAAATTTCCACTTATTAATTACGCTTGGGTTGGTCTACGTATAAAAAACTTCCAGCAAACGTTAATGGTGTTTTTTTTTTAAAATGGCATTTCCGGCAAAGTTTGGGTACTACAGTTACAATTAGTACTATAACAATACTTTTAGTTAAAATGTTATTAAGTAATTCAATGTAGTATTCTCGTTATGCGTTTATATTCTTACAAATGAAAAATAAAACCGTAGCTGCACAACGGCAGGGTTGGCACATTTTGTTTAGGGTGGAAAAATCCGTTCTTAAAATCCAGTTAAAACCGGACTGGACAAAACCAAAGTTTTTTGTTTTTATCCAGTTTTAACCTGTGTTAATAAGCGTTAGTAATGCAAAAATGTTTGTAACATAAATGGTAAGCTGGCTTATACATGGACGTATTGTACTCGCTGAAAGGATAAAAAAAGTGTATGTAAACATTGGGTCTAAAATGCGTCGTTTTAGAGTTATAGTTTAGTTTTGGTTCACTAGACTAACAATAAATTACGTTTATGGTGGCCGTGAAGAGAGTTTTCGTAATTAATTGTACCTTGTTAAAACCGGAAGATTATTTTTTTGAAGTGATGTCAGACATGCATTTGATGTATGGTTTGGCGTATTGCAATAGGGCTGAAGCAAGACGACTTTATGCAGCATATTTCCCAGACCGACGTTTACCAAATGACAGAACGTTCGTGAGAAATGTTCTGGGTAAAGTCGTCTTGCGTCAGCCCTATTGCAGTATGCCAAAATGCATGTCTGACATCACTTCTAAGGTGGTTATCTTCCACTTTTAACAAGGTACAGTTAATTACGGAAATGTATTGCATCAAACAAATGGATATTTTCACAGCCACCGCAACAAGCTATCTATGATCATAAATGTAATTTAATGTTAGCCTAGCGAACCAAAACTGAATGTGGCTATAACTCGGAAACGACGCAATTTAGGCTACGTGTTTGCCTAAAATCGTTCTGTTAAAGCTGAAGAACTAACACACCTGAAACAGTCACCAATCACTCTGTATAGGTGTTAACTGAGACCTCATTCTTCAAAAAACAGCGCTTGAAAGGGGTTTTTGCGTTTATTTGCAATTTGGCTAAAAGTAGTAAAAAATCTTTATCAGCAGGTTTAATCTATTGACATTCAGTTTCTTCTAAATTAGGTGTTAAATTGTCTCGCCTATATTTCGGATTTAACATATAGGAAACGATGTATGTGGGAGTAATGCAGGTATCAAATCGTTTTAGAATAAGAAATCTGTAGTTTTTGAAAATTCCTCCGGTTTCAGTTGAAAGACTTAATTTACAGAAATTCTTTCCAACAACTATATTCAAATTATTAGTATACGTAGATGGAGCCACAAACTAAAATTACATTTTAATTTTGTCCAGTTTTATCTATTTCCCCCACTTTCATGCAATTTGTCCGTTTTTTTCTAGTTTCTTCCAGTAGACAGGACAAAAACAAAAAAGTGAATAAAATGCCAACCCTGCATAACAGCGCATTTGCAGACTTACCTTGAAGGGAATTTTAGGCATAGTTTGTCCCGCAGAACTGATTTTAAGTGCTGTTTGAGAAAATATCCAGACTTTCGTGCCAACTCGGTTTTTCACAAAGATAGAATTATGTCGAAATCCGTTGGATTATGCGGTTTCAAACAATATCTGTATTTTTGATGTATTTTTACATGGACAGATAGGATTTTAGAGTCAAAAGTTTAAAAAATCTCAAATATTTATAAAATAAGTTGAGAGATACGTTGAACACCCTTCACATCTACGCCTCTGCTTTATAGATTTAAACGAATGAGGGTACTTATAAAGCATTGCTACATACTAAAATATATCTATTTAAAATTGGAATAATATATCTCAATTTATAGTAAAGTAACTATTTTTACGCGATTTACTTCCACTATTTTTAGGAGACTATCTCAAAAAAAGTACGTTTGCAAACATATGTTTATTAGACCTATTTGATTCAAACTGGGCCCAAAAACAACGTCTTTAATCTATGGACGTCTTATTACGGGACACCCTTATATACATTTCCAGAAATAGATGAACATGAAACATTAATTTATAAAAAATACAATTAGATCTATAATGATAAAGTAGTAGACCGCTAATCACAAAGTCCTAGGTTTTAGAGCTACTCCTTTGCCGGCGAGTGGGTTCGATTCCCACTCACTGAGTTTTTCAAGCTGTAGTGTCGCCGTAATTTAAAGCATATTCGATGGGGTTCATACGGCTTCTCTGTTTGGATTTTTGTAAGCAAAAAATAAAGTAAAACAAACTGTCAGGAAATCACGAAATCGAATAAGAAAGCGTAACTGTGATTATGAGTCATCTAAATGTTTGATCTACCGGGAAAACCATAAAAAGTATAAAAATACGTCTTTATTAATTAGCCAATGAGTAATAATCTCTCTACCTCATCTCTATTACAACTAGGGCGAAAATACAACTTTTAATAGCTTCCACATTATTGAAAGGATTTGCTAATTTAAAAAATTATATTTTGTTTAATTAATATCTTTAATTAAAGTTACAAGGACGTTGCAAAATCTTCAGATACCTACTTTTAATTTCTTATTAGCAGTAATGTGTCAGCCGCATACTCTCGCTTAGCGACACTCTTGTAGTTCACTATTGTGAAACTTTTCACATAATATGATTCATTTCTGAACAGTTGGTCTACGAACTTGACCCAAACTTGAATTGGTTTTTGTTTCTTATCCAAGTACAACATCTTGTGAAAGAGGCGCCACTTCACTGGACTTCTAATCCGCTTTTCATTTTATGACCCGACAAAAAATATAATAATATTATACACTTTAGGATTTATCCTAAGATAATTATATGACAACTAACCACAAAGAAATTATAGAATTATAAGTAAAACTATTGTTGGAAAAAAACCTTATACAGTGTGTCCCAGTTTGCCTGGAACCACCTTTATAAAAAATATAATTTTAAGCACAATTCTTTTACAATAAGAAAAAGTTGCTTCTTAGGAGAATACTAAAAGGCGTAAAATGTAAAAGCCCAGCCTACAGAGATTTTTTTCTTGGTTAAGGACACAATTTAAATCAGGACATTCAGTGGGTATTTAAAAGGATACTGAATATAGGAAAACGGCTCAAAAAATGTATCCAAGAAATATGAAAATTCCAATTAAAACAAAATAAAATTGTTTACCCGAGTTGTCGCGTATTACGTAAAATGTTTGTGTAAAAAATGGCATTTGTAATTGTGGTTAAATTTTCGCCACATTTGTTTCAAGAACTAACTTGTTTCTGTTTATTATACTGCTGATGTTTATGTAAATGGGGACGTGGGATATTTGCAGAAGATGTAATTTAGTTAATTTTAAAACTTCTCGTATTTTGAAAATAGGTATCCATTTTGTATTTCATGTCATTTGTAATTTTAGATGTTCTGATTTACAAGAAAAACTCTGCTCCAGTTAGTTACTTGTCTGAAACCTTGGTTTTAACCTATATACTAGTTATTTTTATATTTTAATTGTGAATATTTTCAACATATAACAAAACAAAAGTGAATGGCACAATGTCTGCAGTAAACGTGAACAGAATACTGTATATAATATACCGAATTCAAATTAAATTCGAATTTCTGAAAAACAATTACGTCAGAAATAAAATTTTTATTTTAATAGATAGATGTAACTTTGGATATTCAAGGTTATCGACGTTTTACAATATTCTACTCATGTATGGAATAATTTGAGAATCCCATCCCTTTTGCAGAAAACCATGACATGTAATAGTTAATTTTCTATACACATACACGCACTTGCGATTATAACAATAGACTAAATAAATAGTTTATTGTAAATAAAACAATGTTTAACTACAACAGGTTGTGTATTTTAGCCTTATACGTATTTCAACGTGTTTACACGTCATTATCAAAAGCAAGATTAAAAGTAAACAGTTGGTGTTGCTATAGAGTATAGGTACAATAAATTTTCATAACTTGATCTTGCTTTTCTATATCTGCGTCCAGATGACTTGATTTCTCATTCCAAAACGTCCAATAACGGTGAATTTAAGAGATCAATTTGTTCATTCAGTGAAGGTACAGATTTTAAATGTTTGTGAATTTCAAATGCTTCTAGTATATCCAACTTACGTTTAAGTTCATTGTTATTGGACGTTTTTGAATGAGAAATCAAGTCATCTAGACGCAGATATAGAAAACCAAGACCAAGTTATGAAGATTTATTGTTCCTATAGCAACACCAACTGTTTACTTTTAATCTTGCCTTTGATAATGACGTGTAAACACGTTGAGATACGTATAAGGCTAAAATACGAAATCTGTTGAAGTTAAAAATTGTTTTATTTACAATAAATTAAATGAACTTCCACGAAGTAAAGCTCGAACTTATAAATAAATAAATAGTTTTTAAGTCTGTGGTATAACTACGTTGACCATAGGCAAGGCCTTTATTTTAGAGCGTTGTTCTTTAGATTTATTTGTTCTCAAAACCCGCTTTAGCTTTTATTATTTGTTTTTTCTTTGCAATACAGAAGTTCAATTTTAGAACTCGCGGCGCCACATTTTCCGGAATTTCAAACTGTGTACCATACATTAGACGGTCACTACTTTAGTGACACAAAAACTTATTCAATTATTGTGTTCTGAAAAGTACATTAAAGATTGTAACGATTTGAATTCGGCTAGATTTATTTCTATGTTGTACACCCATGGAATCAAAAAACAAACGTAAAACCAGAAACGTTAAAAAATCTCACTACACTTACAAAATTTATCCACGAAGTAATGATTTTATACGCCCAGAAGCTGAATCTTTAGGTTTTTCTTGGTAAATTCGGAAAATGTTATTGATTTATATCCATTTAATTTTGACATTTTCGTATTGTTAGAAACTATAACCGTAATACATTTGTAAAGTGGTAATAAAGCAGCGGATAGGCTTTTAATAAAGAAAAACCACAGTAAAACGCAAAAATACTAAAATCTGCTTCATTGCAACATTTTTACGGTCATGACTTTAACAACGTGGGCACAACGCATACTAATATCGTAATTAATTTGGCAGAAATACTACGACGTTAAATTATGCATATTTTTGAAAAAAAAACTAAAGTTCACAGCTTATAACCCCAATCCGGAATTTTTATGTTTTGCAACAAAATCCCACTGCAATCGTCCTGCAGACTATATTTCTGAAATTTTCTTTAATATTTTCATTAAAAAAGTCAATCTACTATGTTTCGTAAGTTTGTGATATTTTTCAATAGATTGGTAACGCGGTGGTGTGCATAAACAATCAAAAAAAGGCTCTAGTTGAGTTACACAGGTTTAGTAACAATTCCGTAATAAAAACCGTAATTTTGACAAATAGTATCAATTTTTAACGTTTCTGGCTTCAGTAAATAATTACCAAGTAAAAAATTCATTAAAGATTCTAACAATAAGAATTTGGTTGGGTTGATTATTAACTTTTAAGTCCATAGCATTAAAGAGAAAATGTGTTCCTAACAAGAAGATGCAATTAGAATTTGCTTTCATAACAAAATCATTAACGAAAGGCGATGTCAAATATGAGAAATGTTGAGCTAATTTTAGAATCGCAAAACACAAACTGTTAGTTTTATTCTCATGAACCTTTTTAAGATATGTTTTTTGTTTTGTCTACCAAAAAATGGTCACCGTAGGTATAAACCAACCAACGAACAAAACTACGAAATTTTACATTCCTTCTTCTTCCTTCTTTAAATCTGAACTAGCACTAGCCTCTTTTATTGTTAGTTTATAAGACCTCCTAAGTCCTATTCAATTAAGAAACTCTTATTTTGTTTCAGTTTTCTTTTCGTACGGTAAGCAAGAAACAAACAAGCCGCCACCATGGACGCGATCAAGAAGAAGATGCAGGGAATGAAGATCGAGAAGGAGAATGCGTTGGACCGTGCGGCACACAACGAGCAATTGGCTAAGGATGCCAACTTGCGCGCGGAGAAGGTACATATTAAAAGCAAATACCTTTTAATCTGTAACTAAAAATTACTATTTGGTATAGAACGAAGAGGAAGCTCGCGCGCTACAGAAAAAGATCCAAACCATTGAAAACGAGTTGGATCAAACGCAAGAACAGTTGACATCAGTTAACACCAAACTGGAAGAGAAGGACAAGGCTCTGCAAACTGTAAGTTTTTCTTTTTTTTAACACTTAGTTCGGGATTGACTTTTGAAGGTGCTAGAACTGTATCTTGTTTGTATCAATAGTCGAAACCAAAAAATACAGCGGCCAATACAGGCTAAAATTACCTCTGAAGTACATTCCTAAGAACAAATAATTTAAAATCAATAGTTCATATTAACTACACATACTTGAATATCCCCAAAGATTGATAATAATATCTATCGTATTTCTGGTTGCGATTTAATCACTAAGGGTCTTGTTATTTTAGACTAAACCGTGACACGATTCGCCAAAGGGTGTTTATGTCAAGGGTGGAATTGATAATTAATCTTAGGTAGACGTCAAGATTATGTGCTAGAGCCAATGGGCTTATTTTTGCTTTGTCAGGCTAATTTAATACATTATAATACAACTCTTTGTGACAATTTTTATATAGATTACAATTCTAACAAAATATATGAGATGATAATGATGATAAAAATACGACGATAATGATATTTCATAAAATTTTCCTCTTACATTCACAAACGTGGGTGTAGGATAATTGTATTAAACGTACAATGAGAGCATGGAAACGTCGCAAAAGAAAAATGTGATAGGATTTGTAGGTGGAACGAATACAGTCGTTCCAATCATTTTTGCTGTTTCTCAAGTTAACGATTTTTTGTTTTTGAACATATTTTATAGTTTTCCAACCTATAAACAGACAAGTGTCGTGAGGTCAGATAAAGAGTTGTAAATTAACGATCATTTGCACATCAATATAAAATCGCGAAGTAATTGGAAGATTATTATAGAAATGTTAAAAGCCCAAAAGAACAAATCATTAATCACTCACTATAAATAAGGATACGGATTTGTAAACTTGATCAAAATAGAACGATCGCGTATTAAAATTTGTCTGTTCCAATTCTGTGTTACATAAACCTCAATTTAAACATTTTAATGATTGTTTCATTGCAACAACGCTTATTTAAATGTAGTGGTTAGTGACTACTACATTGAAACCTTAACAAATTCAAGAGCTGACATAAATAAAATGAATTTTCTTGCAAAGCTGTCGAACAAAGACTTATTAATCTCACTAATCACTGTTTTAATCAAACGTTATACATATACAGGGTGTCAATTTGAAATGTTTTATATCTCTGGAAGTGAAAGAGGTCTTGAAAATTTCTAAAACATTTCTATAAAATGAAGCGGACATCACCATCACTCATAAGGTAACTTTCCCCATTCAACCCCTTAGGCTATAGCTACTTCAACAACAAAATTTCAAATGGTAACACCCACCTTGTGATACCTCATTGAAAATCTCTTAAAAATGCTATTCAATAGTAGCAAAAATTTTTTTCTACCTGATTCGTTGTGGATAAATTAAGAAATAAAATGGCCTTCAAGATCTCCAGATTTGACCCCATTAGACTTTTTTATGGGGTCATAATGTGAATTAACATTATTTGTTCTAAACCTTTTGAGTTTTATTTCTTATTTTTTTCGAAACGAATCAGGTAAAAAAAAGTTTGTTACTATTGAATAGCATTTTTTAAGAGATTTTCAATGAGGTATCACAAGGTAGGTGTTAACATTTGAAATTTTTCTGTTGGAATAGCTAGAGCCTAAGGGGTTGAATGGGGAAGGTTACCTGGTGATTCATGATGATTCCCCTTCCATGTTGTAGAAACGGTTTCTAGAAATTTTCAATGCCTCTTTTACTTCCAGAAATATAACACATTGTACGTTTTCATACTGGCACCTTGTAGGTGCCAAAAGGTGTACATATAATTGGTTGTACCCGTGTAGGCTGTACTTTCAACAATAAACGTTTGTAAAAATTGTTTTAACTAAGTAGCCGAATAAACGATAAAGGTATAAACAAAGAGCATCGTCCAAGTTTTCCATTTAACTCTTATTTCAGCTTCCTCTGAATACAGGGTCATACCAGACTGGCTGCACAAAAGGTATCGTACAAAAACACTTTCTTTAACCCATGGGTGATGTTTTGTAATATTGCCCCGCTTGGTTCAAAAATGTTTATTGACCAATTTTGAGGTGATTCGAATGTAGAGGCCCCAAGAAAGAAAAAAGATAGTTACTTAGGTAGGTAGGTAAACTACAACAATATTCTCTCTTCTTGAACATTGGATTCACCTTAAAATTGGTCGAAATAATTGTTGCAGCAACCAGGACTTTATTTAAAATACCATTCCCGGATCTAAAGAAAATGTACCTAACGATTCTCCTTTTTTTTTGTTTTTGAATCACCTCAAAATTGGTCAAAATAAGCCTTAGACCAAGTAGGGCACATTTACAAAATACGATTCAAGTATCTTCAAAAATTGTGTTTTTTTTAGTACTTTTTATTAAGTCGATCTGTGATGACTTTGAAGTATTCCATTTTTATTTAGAAACGCCATTGTGTCTCTTATATTTATCATAAAATATCTTCCTGACACGGACACCGTTTTTTTTTATTAAAAACCATTTATTGATCAGTGATAGTAAGTCAAACTCCTGATTGTTTTTTCAAAAATAAACAAACTTTAAAACGAATTTGTCAGAATGTAGTTAAAATGAATGTGAAAATAGCACCCTCATAAATTTTAAATTAAGTAATATACACTTATTGTTTTTTACTACTACGAAGAGATGCTGTATTTTAAATACTTTGTTTATACTTTTCGTTCTTCTGCAGCAGATATTGATTTTAAACGATGTTTTCTGATTAGAAAATTTGCATGTTCTCTCAAAGATATTTAATAATCGGATTGATTACTTAGAAAAATGTTTGATAAGAATACAATATTATATTCTGTATATTTTCACTGGTAAAAGTTCAAGAGAGCAAGAACACAGGTTATTTTAAGTAGAAAATGTCTAATAAACATCGGTCCTTACGGAGTTACAGCCTACCGAAGATGGTATAGTATAATCACACTTTTATTAATATATCCGCCATAAATTGTGATATATGATTCAAATTTTGTATGGATAGTGTACTGGTGATGATTTACATTTTGCTTTCTTCTTCTTCTTTCTTCTTCTCAGCCTCTTTCACATCCACTGCTGGAAAGAGGCTTCCTCATTGTTTTTCCATACATTCCTTTCTTGCGCTTTCCGCATCCAGTCTTTTCCTGCTACTAAACTTTAGAAGAAAAGCCAAATTTTGCTTTATTTCACTTAAATCCATTAACCAGGGGCGTACATATGGTAGTACACGAAGTATTGCATAACATATTTTGAGCACCCCCTACATCTATGCTCCTGGTTAATGGATCTTAACGAGTAGAAGTGAAAATGTAAAATCGTCAATGGTGTAATATTCATACAAAATGTAAATCATACATCTCAATTTTTGGCATAGAACCTGTAACTCCTCAAGGAAGCGTTTCCGGACATTTTCCACTTGAAGTGACCTCAGTAATGTGTTCTCTAAGCTTGTACAGAAAGTCATGCAACACCCTAAAATGATTAACTTTTATGAATGAAGAGTAATTCATAGTAGTGAAAAACCTTATAAATTTGGAAATAAGATAGCCCAGGATCACCATAATTTATGCTTTCACGTTTTGTACTAGGTTTTCAGTTTAAATTATGATGATCAATTTTAATTTGATTTGCAGTAACATTATTTTCAATACTTCCTGTGATAAAGAGGCTGCTAAGACAGAATTTTCTTATATCTTCTGCATCTTCGTGGTAAGAAAGATATGAGTGTCACTTTATTTACCAGAAAATTTTCAACGACGAACTAAACACGGAAATCGCATCTCTGAGGTTTCAACCACCTGGTTTAAATATTCTTCGTGATTCACTTACCCCCCAAAGCAACCACATTATAGACTTCACAATAATTGTTGATAGCAAATTCCATTTGATAATATAAAATCTTTTTCAATATTTTTCTATGACCTTCAACGTTGCTAATTAAATCTATTTAGAAAGTTACTCTTGGATATAAGGTCTCTTTTTATTATGAAAGTACAGTTTTGTGGTGCGATCGATAATAGATATATTACCTTAAGATTGAAAGTCGTGTGGGCTTTGAGGAATGTGGAAATAGCAAGCGAAATATGAATACATATGCAATCATGTAATTTTTTATTCTGAAACTCGATCCCTACCACCATACCCATTACCCATATGATTCTGAAGCGAAAGGTCATCATTAGATTGACGAATTTAAGCTATAGGTACCTAAGTAGGCATTCTTTGAAGCATGCCACTGAAAAATTCAAAAATATTTCCGTTTTGTGGCCGAATAGTAACTCAACATGCGTGAGTACGTAGTGAGTTCTTGAAAGATATCGCATGCAGCTATAAATAGTACCCTTGTGGGGCTGCCAAATATGGAGTGCTAGGCCAAGTGATCCAAACGAAGCGAGCTATCCCGTGACGTAAAATACAAATGGCGTCGCAGCACATACGTTTATCGGCGCAGACGTTTTGACTCTGTTAAAAGTGCCATCCTCAAGCAAATTGTGTATAAATAATATACTTAGTGTTACGCTGCATTGCGACGATGCTCTTAACGTGTGGACGAAGTCAAACACGGCAGAATTATGTCAAGAAGTCTTGACAAAAAGGAGCAACGAGGAAATGGATCAAAAGATGGTGCAAAAATAAATTGCGCGCCACAAACCAACAGCAACATACAACGTGAGGAATTGGTTGCGAACCACGCAGGGGCTCTCAATTCTAGAGCACGTGGGTCGCGTCGTCGGCGCAATTCTCGAGTGCCAGTAGTTCCACCTTCTTGCGATGCTGAACAGCGCCAGTTGAGCCAACATGGCTGCGCCGAAAAACATGTGTTTGTTTCGTCAGTGAGCATGTCTCAAAGAGTCGGCCCGGGGAACACCAGAAAAAGAGGCCATCAACATCATCCCCGTAACAATGGCACCCGAAGAAGGGCCGCCCTGGAGCCGACAATCGCCAACACCAACACTCTTGGCGAGGCCGTTGCCCTAACCAAACATTCAGTACCACAACAAATACCTGGGGCCCCCAAGTTGACAACCCCTGCACCTGTGATATTGAGTGCCTCAAGTGCCACTACAAGTGATGTTAGTAGCAATCAAACCGAAGCTTTAATCAAAGCCGACCAAGTCAAAAGTGATATTATAGATCTAACGAATTGTGATGATGAAGTAGTAAATAGTACACAAGATGTAAATGTCAAGGTATCTAAGTTAGATATCGATTCAGTATGTACAAAACCGTTGAAAAATGGCAGCTGCAAGGATTTGTGGCTAATGGAGCGTCCAGCAGCCGAAGGGTCCAGTCAAAGCGACCAAGAAGCAGAAGATGCCGAAGTTGAAGAACTTTCCCGACTAAGATGTACCTCGGAAAGGACCGAGGTAGTAGCAGAGAGGGAAACCCGCAGGAGAAATCGACGATGTGCTGATTATCCTGGTCTAGCGTTTGGCAGTTCCATCTTCAGCTCAGATACCTTAATGAAGTTTTCCATAATTCGCAATGAGCTACATAATATTATGAACACGCAACTCAAAAGGGTATGTGTAATTAGGAAATATTAAAATGATGAATAATAATTGGTAGGTAAGGTATTCAACAATTTGATTTTGAGGTATCCTGTAACACCTGTTGCTTAGTCTCGTCATCATCATATGGTGACATGCGACTACGTATACTTAATACGTTACTAAGACACGATTAAAGGGTTTTAACCTTAGACCTTAATAACTATAGGATGAACTACTGCTTAATGATAACACGTATGTTACATGGAATCGATGACCTGGTTACAATATAATGAATATCCCGTTTACTATCCATCTTCATGCTTTACTGTTCGCTAATTAGAGTTAATTAACTGGACTATAGTTCTATTAATGAATGCTGTTATTGTGGTAGGTATACCTTCTTTAATTTACAATTGTAATTTTCTCAGTTGTGAAAGTTGAAAATGCTAATACCTAATGTTAATATTCTTCTGTCAGACTTTTATCAGGAAACTATTGAAGTCAAGGTCCAAAGGTGCTTAACATTTTGTAAAATTGGTAAACTTTACAGTACATAATATTTATGCGATTGGGGAATTCCAATGATCAGCAATGAAAAGTAGGTCCTAGAAATTTACAAATGCATGCCTTGTAAGTAGGTATTAAAAATAATTTGAATTTCACAAAATTAATTTTCAATCACAGCTAAAGTTTGTATACTTCTAATTATGCTGTAAAGGATGGAAAATATTTGCTCACCGGTGAAGAGTCTTAAACATTATCACCCCTCTAGTTAAAACAATTAAAAATATTTTGGCTATCTAGATATAAGTAAAGTATGTCGAATAGTTTTTGGATATAATTATTATGCTTTAGTTAGTGGGTATGGTAATCCTTTAGAAAACAGTTAGAAGTGAATGAACTATATGGCACAAAACAAAATCAAGATATATTCATAAATTTTAATATGAATAAATAATGAATTTAAAACTTAGATACATTTTTTATTTAAGGTACGTTTCTGCTTTTTTATTGCTTAAATACCTTCAACAGGGCTTTTCACACAGTATGTGTCATAGCATTGTAACGTTGTTGTAATTTGGTTAGAATCAAAGTAGGTTGCCTACAGAATTTTATCACATTACATGCTGGTATTGGTCCATAAAATAATAGCAAATTAGGTGTTTTGTTGGAGTGGTCTTGATGTAGAACACTCACTCACCAATGCGAGGGTATCGGGTTCAATTCCTATAAAATTTCTTTTTCTGAATTATTTTATATTTTTAAATACAAAATAATCGAGGTATTTTTTAAATTATTAGTAAATGAAGTAAAGTTTCAAATCTTTATTGCATAGGTATAGCTGGTGTTATTTCATACAGCAAGTAATAAACATTTTTTTCTGAACGTGTTATTGTAATTTAAAAAATACTTTGATGAATTGATGCTTAACATTTAATAAAAATTTACAAAACAATAATAAGGATCCCGGTTGACCTAAAAATCTAAAAAGTCGTAAAATTTATAAAAAAAAACGTGAATTGTCACAAAATTGTCCTTAAAATTATTTTGACATTGTAATAATTCTGAATTTGTAGATAAGGTTTTTTGTGGTTCATGATTGATTCTAGTTTTTAACAATGTTAATTGAACTTTTAACTAAAGTTTATCTAGTGACGGGGCAATCAAAATTTTGTGAAGTGTAGAAAATGTGCATTGAGTGCCTGCTATTTATTATTAAAAATCTCACCAAGAAAAATTCAGTCAACATAAATCTGTTTAGGTTATAATTCTGCATTACAAATTTTAAAAGCAATAATGTGTAAAGTAGCTTGCTTGCATTTTCTCAAATTTTCTTTTTTCTAGATGAAACATTTTTTCATTTTTAGTCGTTGAGGACTAAGATGTTGGCTCCACAAAGTTGCTAATTCAGTTTATACAATTTTTTTAATATGTTGGCATGTTAGGTAAGAATTATTGGCAATTGTTCGTCTATGAAATGTTGAGCAATCTGTAGTTATGATTCAAAAAGAATATTCTATCTTTGTCTTCAAGATAAAACAAACTGCAATTTTTAACTGAGATGATATTTTTACTTTCTCATCAAGAAAAGTATTGCAATCGGATAGAGATTTTTTAAGTTTTCTTGGCGACCCTCTTTTAATTTTCCAAAGACCACACAGGTTGAGCAGTGGCTCTAAATCATTCAATTGTGTCAAAAAGTAATCTTCAAGTTTTGACCTTTTGTAAAATACTCCTATTTAGTTTAATTTACTTAGTTCAGGAAATGTAATTATTTTAGTGGATGTGGTACCTTTCCCTCGTATTGTAAAGGCTGCCATAACGACGTTGACTTCTCATTATTAGAAACAGAACAACGTTTTTTCGATATTTAAAAATGGGAAAGCTTGTTGTTCGAATGTTTCGATATTTCAACTGTATTTTACATATACTCCACTTTTCAGTGTTATAATTTGCAATTTAGTAAATTTTAAATCAAAAAAATTAAACAAGTGTTGACTATAATTTTTACTCGATTAAATAATAGTAATTAATGTTACTAGTGGGATAAAGGCGTTATTATAACATGAGTTTGAAAGTTGCACACAGGGTCATAGATCGAGTCGTGTAATCAAACGAGTGCCATAATAATGCATTATCCCATGTGTGACCTACAAAATTTTGCTGCTCAAAATTTATTAAAAATCGAATTTTTTTGCTTGAAATATTTGCAAATTGCAAATGTAAAGTCACTTTTAAAATACTTGTATTTTAAACTCACTGGAACGAAATAGCTTCGATTTGTTCAATACTATGGTAACCAGCCAGTTTTCTGATAAACAAAGCTTCACTTTTGTTTGTGTAAATAAAATGAGTTGGGTTAGGTAATGAATTCATTACCGAACTCTGTTTACACTAGTGCGATAATGAACTTCGTTACCTAACGCAACTGAATGACGTAATAAATCTCTATTTAAAGATGAAGAAAAAGAATATGAAATAACCTTCTGGGATCCATCCAAAATGTTGTAACAGCATAAATAAAAATTAAAAAAGAATATTAAGGGAATTGAAGCCGGGATTATTGTATTTGCGAGCAAGTGAAGACTACCCCGACGTGAATTAGTCTCATTCGATACAACACCCTGTATAAAGTATATAAATATGTATTTATAGAGATGAATGTGGCATACCTAACAGAGCATACAAGGTTTCTGTTTCTACTATGTAATAACATGTTAGTATAGAAAAAATTCTACTTTTTAGGCTTCACTATTCTTTTTATTATTGAAAGCCTTTAAAGGTATAACACATGTAATGTTTTTTTTTACATATATTACGGAGGTGTCACCTACCACGGTTATTAGTTTCCATGTAACATGCATTTACAAACACAATGATCCAAACCCTGGGATTTGAACCTGGGATCGATTGGTTGTTAAACGGATATTCATCCACTTAGCCACCGCGGCCTTAAAATGATCCTAAGTCATAATAAACTGTACAGTTTGCATTGTAAAAAGTTATATTTTTTGAAAAGGAATTTCTAGTAATAAACGGTCTACCTAAAAATTGTAAATTCCGAAGATGATCCTCATTATTTATTTCTATAGATTAATAACATGGTTTCAGTAAATTAAGCAATTCTGTCACACTTTATTTTGCCCTTATAATTCTACAGGAAATTGATAGTAGCAAGGTTAAATTTGGACATTCACGCTGTGAACATCTAATAGGAATGGAATTTTATCGCAAATCAAATGAATTTTTTTACACATAATTTTGCATAAGCAGTGAATATTATCAACCCATCATATTGTAAATTTTATTTTTCAAATACTTTGTCATATTTCTAATTAAACACTTCTTGGTTAATAATAAAAATTTTAACCTTAGTTTGTACCGAAGGTCAAACAATGATAACATCCCTAGGTTAAAGTTTCATGAGATAGAAGAAGGTTTAATAGCACTGGACACAATGATGCAACAAAATTCCTGGTTGATAAGGAAATTGTATGGTCATTAACATGCCTGTAGTAATTTTATGTAGTTAATTTAATTCTGTAGGTGTGCATAGGATATGAATAATATTACAGGTACCTAAAAATTATGAATTGCCATACACTGATTTTCATTCCATTCTTTGTTGTTTTTCTGGTTTTTGGTGTTCTTCCTTGAAGTTTTAAAATGACAAATTATATGAAGATAAGAAAGTAAGTAATTATTGAGTTAAATATATAGATGATTCAGCTTAATGTCTGGTTGACCCTACAAACAAAACTTAGATAGGTCATTGTGATGGAACGAGACAATGAGACAAACTAATTGAAAGATTGATGACATTTTCCCATTTTATAAAATTGTGTGTTGTTGTGGTTGCAGATCTAGATTTTTTAAAGGGGTTGTTAGAATAAATTTTCAAACTCTTGTGGGGAAAGTTAAAGTATATATTAGTTTTTTAAGAAGATGATGCTAATGCGCGACAAAAGTCAAAAGAAGGTGGGGTGGAACTAGATTGATGATACAGGTCAGAATGTCATTGAGAGTTTTTCTTTGTTGGATGTTTTGGAAAATGGCAATTACTTAGGCTTGAGACAGACAAATCCTCTATTAATAGAAAGCTAAATTAACGAGCGAGGCGTCGAAGTTTTTATATCGTATAATTGGTATTAAATTAATGAGAACGAATGATACAAAAAGTAACCATTCGGAAGTTTGAAGATTTCATACTTTTAAAGTTTCTGGAGGTTTCCAATCTTATACTGAAGATTTTCAATTGAATAAAAACTAGACATAGAGATGATGATTGATACAATTAATAATACAGACATCCGATTTTGTTTCCACCGCTCCCCCTTGAATGAGTTTTTTTTATCGGTTTGTGTATACAATCAAAATTATGAAACTCTGTAAGCTATTTATAAATTTTTCAGGAAATAAGTCCAGCAATTTAGTTTTTAGAGTTGTTCACCTTTATTTCAGAAAAAAATATTTGAGCAATAACCGATTTTTTAAAATTTGCTCTGTATTAAAGGTATACAGGATGAGTCAACAAGGCCGCGGCGATCGATAGCTTCTTTACTATTTAAAATACAAAAAAAAATTGGAATAAAAGTGATAAAAGAAGACAATATTTTTTTTATATTTTAAATTATGCAGTTGCTTTTATATAAGAAGAGTGACAAGGCAATTTTTTTTTAAATGGCACATCCTGTATACATTTGCATATTTATATTCGCCATTTAATTGGCTTTTGAATGTGTTTTGTTTTTTAAGTTTCGTTGCGGCGTTGCCAAGTTATTCAATTTTTTAGTTTTGGTTATTCCTAAAACCAACAGTTTTCGAGAAAATTAAATTGTAAGAAAAAAAATTAGGTAATTTCTAGAAAACCAGATATCATAGAATGAATTGACACCAGTTGACCAGTTTTTTGTGTTTTTGTAAGAACCAACTGCGTGTATTTGTTGCAATTCATGTAAGAAATTAGATTTTTATAAATCTTGAAAAGTTATGTTTCTTAATTTTCCGTCTATGTATATAGTCCAAAACTACACCCCAACTGTCTCATCACAACACGAGGACGGGCTCTTACATTTCGAGACAGCGTATTTATTATTTTGAGCACATGTTTATGTAGCAGTCACGTAGGACGGCGCGGTACGTTCCGACGTTTTTTACATCTCGACGTTATCAAACCAGCGTGAGACGAAGATCACGGGTTCAGCAAGTTCCATATTTAATTGATCGTTATTTGTTTCAAAATTATCTAAGTTTTTTAGTTATTAAAATCACCGTAATTCGGATGACTGTGGTTGGGATGTCTTTGAACATATATTATAGTGACCGAAGAAATAGATACAATCACTCTCCTTAATACAATACATCAAATTGACCCTTTCTTGCTTAGAAAAATTTATTTTCAATACTTATTGAATAGAAACTAATGTCACAAATCACAATGAAGTTTACACATCGGTGTTTAGAATTGTTTCAAATCATTTTGAAACAGATAACAGCCATTCTATATCTTACTTAAGAATTTAACTATGGAGTGGGAAATTACGCAATCTACCATTCCAAGATTTATAAAATACTAATTTTCACATGAATTGAAACAATGTCCGTGTTGTGGTTTTTCACAAAAACACGAAAACTGGATTTCTAGAAATTAACTATTTTTTCCTTGAAACTAATGTAAGTTCTCGACAACCGTTGGTTTTAGGTAGTGATAGGCATAATTGAATGATTTTTATAATCGAATTATTCATTCGGATAAAATCAGTCGGATGTTTCTATGTAGTAAAAACGCTCTCAGCTTGCTTTTCGAATGTTCCTACCACGGGACTTTCGTTCTCATCGTCTTTTCTCGAACCGTTCGCAAAACAGCGTAAACTTTCAGCTTTGAATAGTATTTTTATTAATTGTATCACTAGGGATGCAGTACTTTTTGAAAATGCCGGATAACGGATATTCGCTATCTGGTTGGTCAGCCGGATACCGGACTATCCGGCATAGTTATTACCGTTTTTACGTTCGAAGTAGTTTCAGCTTAAATGTAGTGAAATTTAGGTTTTTAATCACAGAGCATCATCTATACTTAACAGTATGCACGAACCCTGCTTGCTATGGCCTTATTTTGTAGTGTTTTAGAAAGAGAGCACCGAGACAAGAAAACTATTAAATGTACTATTTCAATAATGTGCTGATTTGCGCTAATATTGTTTTTTGTTCACAATTAAGAATGGAAATCTGTCAACGAATTTGATTGTAATTACAAAAAATAATAATTTTCATCAATGCTTAAAACTAAAAGATGTTCTGTTCTGATAGCTCTGACACTATCAAGTAATCAACTTACATAACCTAACATATACGGTTTTTATGGACATTTAAATAAAATATGGACGATCGGGTGTTTTTTATAGGTTCCTTGTGTCAGATCTCCCTGTCACATGTACTGCAAAATTGAGACCTGCATATCATAGCAACAAGCGGTTGGTGCATCCTCCTTATGTTTTATATTACTTCGTGGTTTTTATAGATAATACCACAGATAAGGTTAACACTACAGATATACGACCCCTTAAAAAAATGTCCGCTCAGATTTGGAAACGAAATTAGCGTTAGTGTGGATACAACGCACCAGACCAATTTTAGGGCGCTGCTATAGCTATTTGTTTATTACTGTTGAAATGTTTTGGAAACTGTTTTATCGCGAATTTGAATGTATCTGTCACAGATGACGTTAAAAACCTGTATTTACTGTTTACTGAAAATTGATATATCAGAAAAAAGTATCAGTTCTGAATTGTGATAAATAATAAATATTCAACATGTCGACTGTTGTTAGTGGCAAGTGCTCGATTATTATGATTTATATGAGTCCTATAAAAATATGTAGATGATTTTGGAATTATTATTAAATTTAATTCACCACAAACAGAAAATAAAGTTTTAAAATTAGACTGTGCAATAAATGTTTATGATTAATGCTTGATAAATTAATTAATTTTGCAATAAATTAAAAAACTAGGTACACATCATGAATATAGTTTAAGTAGAATTGGCGTCAATATTAATTATTTAAGCATGGCAGATGTTTTTTGGTTTGAATATGTGCTAAGTAATCTGCTAAATTACAGTCATCTGTGACTTAATTATTAATTGTCATTGTAGTGCCATCTATTTGCAGATTATTAATCATATAAAACAAGCTGCCAATAGCTCCTATATTTACCGTATATCTGTAGTGTTAACCTTATCTGTGATAATACGTATTTATGTTGTTAAAAATCATTTTTCTATTTCGGTTTTTTAAGGTTATTCTTAAAGCACTGTTTTAGCTAAAAAACAGTGTTTTAAGAGAGTCTTTTAAAGCATTGTTTTTAGTAAAATTTCACCAACAAAGATTGGTATTCATGATATATTTATGATCAAATTTAGTAAATTTAGTATGTATGCCAACATATACATACTAAATTTACCAAATTTGATGGCAGCAATTTGAAACTTGCTGCCAACATATATATATACTAAATTTACCAAATTTGATCGCAGCAATTTTTTTATAACGTTTTTTCATTAATTCTCCTCAATAGAAAAAATAGTATAAAAAAACTCGTTTCATAAGGCGTCTTTACGCACTCGTCCATTGAAAAACTCGGTCGCTACGCTCCCTCGTCTTTCAATCTTGGACTCGTACGTTAAGACAATGCCTTATGCAACTTGTGTTTTAATATACTATTCAAGTTTTTAACTTTCATAAATGCTGATGTCAATAATATAAATTTAGTAATTGTATGCAAATCTGCAAAGTACTGAACTTATGGTTTTTTTTGCTCCCTTGCTTTAAATTCTGTTTAGTCTAGACTTCCAAATCAAATTGCATGTAGGTATAATCTCTTTTACTTGAGGAAAAATATCCGGCCAAACCGAATATTCGGTGAAATGGCCGGATAGGCCGGATAACGGATACAAACCGAATATCCGTTGCATCCCTATGTATCACAGTTTATTGCTAATTTCTGCCTGTTTTTTGAGTAATATCTCTATAAACCGCAAAAATGAATACATTGTTCTATTTTATAAATCAATTATTATTAGTTCAAAATGATATCAGGGACGAAAACAATATCCAGTTATTAATGTTTATACAGGGTGTCTCAGACATGACTCCCCAGGCCTATAACTTTGTTATTTTTAAAAATAACTATAATAAACTATATATATTCGTAAATGGGAGCAAATTCTCTATAAGATGGAGAAAAAAATTTTAGAAAATCTGTACTCATATTATGGCAGCGATATTCAACTTTTTTTTTTCAAATTGCACACTATGCTTTTTTTCGGTCATTCTGATAGTACTCTTTATTCTCTTTACAACCATGTAAACCAATATGGGTCTTACATAAGGAAATTCTCGAAAAAAATACGATTGAAAGTTGAAGTCTAGGTTTGCCATGGAAACAACTGATTTTTGTAATTTGTACTCGTCGGGCGATGAAAACAATAGCGTAGTGTAAAAAAAAATGCCCATTCATTATTTTTATACAATATTACCTTAATTAACTGAATGCTAATGACAAATTAATTATAATTACAAAAATTGTTCAAAATTCTCTCCGTTTTCAGTTGCGCAACATTCAAGTCTATGTAGAAATTCTCTACTTGTAACTTTTATTAATAATTCTGGAGGAATATTACTGCAGACTGTAGTAATATTATCTTTCAGTTCATCCAAATTTTCAAATGGACTTGAATAGACGTGAGATTTTACATATCCCCACAAGAAATAATCTAATGGTGTAATATCGGGTGAGCGAGCTGGCCAGCGCACTGGTCCGTTTGTTCCGAACCAACGATCTCTATAAACGTAATTTAAGTGATCTCGAACTGCAAGACTATTGTGAGGTGGAGCACCATCTTGTTGTAAAAGCAACCTTCTTCTGATATTAAGCGGCACATTTTCAAAGCAGTGTTGGAAGCGTATTTTGAAGAAATAACAAGTAACGATCACCGGTCAAAGTGCCTTCATAGAAATAGGGCCCTATTAAGTGTTCTCCTATTATGCCACACCAAACGTTAATCCCCCACATGTGCTGAAAATTTCTTTCTCTGATCCAGTACGGCTGCTCTGTTGACCAGTATCTTGAATTCTGTGTAGTCACCAGTCCATTATTATTATTCATCGCCGACGAGTACAAACTACAAAAATCAGTTGTTTCCATGGCAAACCTAGACTTCAACTTTCAATCGTATTTTTTTCGAGAATTTCCTTATGTAAGACCCATATTGGTTTACATGGTTGTAAAGAGAATAAAGAGTACTATCAGAATGACCGAAAAAAAGCATAGTGTGCAATTTGAAAAAAAAAAGTTGAATATCGCTGCCATAATATGAGTACAGATTTTCTAAAATTTTTTTCCCCATCTTATAGAGAATTTGCTCCCATTTACGAATATATATAGTTTATTATAGTTATTTTTAAAAATAACAAAGTTATAGGCCTGGGGAGTCATGTCTGAGACACCCTGTATAAATAATCGATATTTGTATTTTTTTTTGTGAAATGTACGACTTGTTTTTATCAACAGTAATACAGTAAGTATTATTCTAAATATTAATATTTTTTTAATTATTTATACTTTGAAGAGTAGTATTAAAATTTTCAAATACGAGCTTGCGTTGAAATAACCACGAGAAACAAAACGGTACTGTAGAAACTGCTGTTTTCTATTCCTAATATCAGTAATATTTGAATGTTGAAGTCAAAGCATTTTTATCTGTTGGTGATTGCGCGGCGAAACACGCCGCAGAAGCCGTCCTTATGCAATCGCATTCCGGAAATTCTGTCTCCATTAGTGTATTTGCATCATAATACCACGACTGGTGGCGACATCGTATCATGTATTTCCATTGGGCATTTGCATTTGGCTGCTGTACGGGGTATCGCTTCAACGCCTACTTCCGACATGGACAAAACCAAAAATTTAATTATCGTAAAATCATTCCAATGATTTTCTGTAACCTCTCGAGATATTTCGATAATAAAATGGTTCTCATTAGAAATATCCCATCGCTAGTTTTAGGTATAACCATTTGTTAATAAAATTTATAGAGCGCAAAAATTTCTCTTCAACTATCTAAAAATACACACGGTGTTTCACCTGCAAAAATCGAGTTATGACACATTCGAGTTAGAACATTTTGCATCGTTGCAGCAAACACCCTGTGTAACCAAATTCTTTTGGGGGATAGCACATGGTCTAGACTAACATTTAACAGAACCGTTTGTTAAATCTGTGAAAATATGGCTCGTGCAGATTTTCTTAGTGATTTATGCGAATATGAAATTTTTCGAAAAAAGTTGTACAACTTGACGACGCCGCAGGAATTTTAAACACAAAACAAATATGCGGGGTGTCCTATCAAAAACATAAATTTGGTGGGCCACTCTTTTATGGAATATTCTGTATAATTAAACATAATTATGTCCTTTTAAACTTTTATTTCAAAAAATGTTTTCTATATTTTAAACAGTAAAGGACATATCGACCACCGCGGCGTTGTTGGCTCACCCTGTATTAAAGAAATCGTTATTTCGTGCAAAAGACGAGTTACAAACATTAAAGTTTTTCCATGCCTCTTTTACATTATTTAGTGGCCTTAATATTTACTGGGTACTTACTTTCCAAGTAGGGAAAGTTAAACTTCTTTAATAGGGTTTCTAGAAATAAATTGTCTCCAAGGGATTGTATATCTCTTTTTTATCATCAAGTTTAGGTTTTAATAGGATTACTTTTAAATAAGTAAATGTTAGAATATGATTAACCTAATTCTAATAGGATTTAAATTTTTGCCTTCCTTAAATCGATATTTTAAAATTTTACTAATTATATTACAAGTATAGAAAATAGAAAGGAAGACTTTGATTTTAAACACTGAAATTTATGTTTAGCTATTCAGTTTATCAACAGATTGTAAATTTACATAAACATCCAGGGCATGCTTATCGCTATCATTTTTAAACAGTGCATCAATTTTATTACATCACGACCTTCTTATATCCAAATAAAGGAATCTCCATATAAGGAATTAGACTGCTTGAAATGAGGTCTTGCGTCGCCATACTACCATATGGCTAGACGTTTTTCAGATATTTGTACTTAACTTTAATTGTTATTGTTATGACTTATTAAATTACTGCATTATTGCTTCCTTTTGCGAGGATAATTACACATTCTTAAAAAAATTGTAACAAACATACAACTCCAAAATATGACTAGGTGTTATTTTCCTGTTAGTCATTTGAGATATCGGTTTCGTTTCTCCAAAAGTTTTCTGTGTCTAACCTGCCTATTGAAAATAATAGGAATTAGAAAGATAACATGAAATACATGATCAGATACAAAACAAACGAAAAGAAATTTGAATACATGACTAAGTTTAATTTTGTAACACATTCAAATTTTTCCAATACTTTAAGAAAAATTTTGATGAAATTCATAAAGAAGTTTCTTATATAAAAAAAAAGCTATGGAAAGTATAGTACCCAACAATAGCAAAGAATGTTTCAATGAATGTAACACTTTCCATTTAAATTGACTTGACACGAAGACCCCAATTGACAGCCGTCATAAAGGAATTTGTTAAGTTTAAGACGTGCATGAAGTTATTTTTAATTTCAAAGGCGTCACGTAGCATATAATTATTATAATGGCTCAACCTGGGTATGATTTATTAAAGTGATTCAGATTTAATCATTAATAAACTCTTCAGAATATTTTACCCTACAATTATTAATTACAATGTATTTTATGGAACTAGCAATCGTGCTATTTGGGCAACAAAATACCTAATAGATCAAATAGTTAAAAAAAATACACATTTGCACTTCATTCTATCGAAAAAATGTTTTTCAAATAAGCCACCATTTTCGTTTAATTGTTATGAGTTTTATGATAACATTATTGCTATTTTTTCTGATATTACTCTTTAAACAATTGGTAACTACGACGTAAATGTACGTTTTCTTTCTAAAAACACTAGTAAAGTGTTATCGTATTTTCAAAAGTATTTTTGTATCAACGTTTTGCACGGTAACAGTGACCATGATAATGCGTTTCTCACCCAAACCAGAGGGAATGATGCACCTGCGGGTCGTAGTTCTTTTATGAGAAAAGAAACACATTTTTCGGATAAACAAACCTTAGGATTGAAGAAAACCACAGACGAAACAAGAAATTCATCAATTGGGTGGAAGGAGAAAAATAAACCGTTCTAAATATGGCTGCGCCTTAAACTCACATGGCGGATCTTGTTTCATTGCCACTCATGGGCTCAAACAGAAACGTTTTATCGTCTCGCTTGTATTTAATAAAGGGGAAAGCATTTTCGATTTTCAAAAATTCATAGCAGGCGTCACAGAAATATTAGCGAACTGTGGCACCAACTAAATTTACAAAATTAAAAAAGAAGTTTTTTGGTCAGTTTTTGATCAGTATTTTTTTAAATATCAATATTACAGTGCTACCAACAACTTTTTTTTGAAATTTTCAAGAAATATTAGCTTTTTGAATTAACGTTCAAATCCGCAGCTTGTAGGTATTTAGGATTTATATAATATAGTTATAAAATAAGTACATTTTTTACCATTGTACAGGGTGATCATGGTAAACGGGCAACTATTGCCAACTTTTTTATTTTTAAAAGTTCAAGCTAGGTAAATTTCCAAAATATCGTAACTGTGTGTTCTGATTACAATGGTGCAAACAAAAAAACAATCGCATATAAATTATTTGTTAAAACAACCTTTTTTAAACGAAACACTCTGTATATTTTCATATTTTTCAATTGCACATTTGATTATCTTTATTAAACAGTGTCAGATCAAAATAACATTAAATTAATAGTTAGAGTAACTGTTTCTCTACAGTATTCGCAACTCTTAGCATACTTGACGTGGTTGTCAATGTTTACCATTTAATGATATTTGGACCTTATACTTTCTTAGAGTGAATAAAATTTACAATCTAAAAATATAAAGTTATTTTAGGAAATAACTCGTAAACGCGATGTGCATTTGTTTTTTGTTTTTGTCATAGTAATTAGCAGAAAAAGCTACAACTCTTTGCTAATTTAACCGAGTTTGTGTCTTAAAAAATAAAACCAGTTTCCACGATTAACCCGTATTGAAGGATATTTAAATTCGCAACTTGGAAAATACTTTTTATGCCATTTTAAGAAATGTTGAAATCCAAATTTGGAAAGCAGGCTATTGGATAAATCCCCCTTGGAATATACAACGTCTTACATAACTTTTGAAGGGGAGCGGGGTTGATAAAGTTCAGATTAAAACTTCTATTAATACTTTCCGCAACACTCGTTCGTATTTTGCACGTATTACCGTTATAGATTATACCATATGTTTGAACAAAAAATACATAAGGGTTGGCCATAAGTTAAGTTTGTCATTTGTAGTGACACTGACAGAGTGATGACAGTTAATCTATCCTAAAGCATGCAAATGTAATGTAATGTAATTTAATTTTCCATAGCCAACCTTTATGTATTTTTGATTTGAACATATGGTACAGCAAGTGCCATTTAACCTTGCAAAAAAAATGACGATAAGTTTAAAAGGCGAGAAGCCGTTACACTCTCAAGCAAAAGCAATCCCGTAGTTTGAAAGCTAGTATAATATCTAGTTGCTGTTAATTATTTATGTCATTATTATTTTGTCATACGCCAAAATAGGAAATTGACTTTCACTTTTTAGTAGAGTGTACCACACTGTCCAACAGCCAATTAGAGCTAGTTTAAGTTACGACTACCGACGAAACAAAGCGTAAGTAGCCGAATCAAAGCCCACTAAAATTTGCAAGGTTAGGTGGCACATGCTGTACATTATTCTTTAAACCTAATCTAACGTGAGTTGCAGCATTTAAGTTAGGTGCATTTGTTTTGGTCATTAAGTTTCATAAATACTTAGTTCAAAACTCTTAAAAGTTGCAGTTGGGTTGCATTCCAAAACCATGGAGTGGTTATTATGAAAATTAACAAAGTTTGTAATACAGAGTGGCTAGGAAAACCCCGCACACTTTTCTTGCGGCGGTCAAGAGATGGCGCTTTAGTAAAGAAAAATTAAATTAAAATACTGGCAACAACGCAGAATCCAAGACGTTTTAGTTATTAAATACGCTCCATAGTAAATCAAAACAACTAAAGCGTCTTGGATTCTGTGTTGTTGCCAGTATTTTAATTTAATTTTTCGTTACTAAAGCGCCATCTCGTGACCGCCGCAAGAAAAGTGGCCGGAGTTTTCCTAGCCACTCTGTATTTTGAGGATGTTGCAAACGTAATTTTGTTGAAAAGAAGTTGCTGATAAGACCACCATTGCATGATACTAATAAATTTTTGTGTTTAGTGATACTTCTTGAAAATATACTTTTCAATCTGTCTATGTTAATTTTACCTCTACTCCCCCAACAAAAGGTTATGCTGGACCCTTTACCATTACACACCTACCAAGTACTTAAAGTGGTAAAATTAAAAAATCCGGAAGTTGCTACATCTTTATGGCCGCGAGTAATAATTGGTGTAAAATTATGTCTCCTTCATATGAAATTTCCTGTGCACACATATGCTTTTAACTTGAAGTATTAGCAATAAGCAGTGAATTCCATAAATGGTATGCATATTCCGAAATTTGGACTCGTTAATTTTAAACGGAAATTGAGAAAGTTTCGGAAGAAAATGAATCGGCCTTATACCACTTCCGTAATTACTAGAATCATTCCTCGCCACTGTGTATATTTCACTACTATGGCATTTATATGTAAATTATTTATAATATAAATTATAGACAAATTTTCCCTTCCCTCTCTGTATGCGTGTGAATTTTCCTTTTATGGGAAAATTGTAATTTTTTTGCTCCCGTTCACTCTTTTGTTTGGAAACTGTAAACGAAAATGAAACTGCAATTTCGAGGACATTGTACGGTATTAGGACACGTTACAGACGAATGATGGTTTAAATAACGCGTCAATAATAATTGAAAAGGACCCATTAAAGCGCGTAATTTGAACCGCGCCTCAATTCAAACGGGCAGGAAACTTGTAGCAGGTGGTCGGATGGGACATGCGCAGCGCCATTACGAACAGCCGGCTCGCCCAGTTGCTCGACGTCGCCGGACTAACTACCGTTGCGCGAGTTTAGTGTTGGTGTTTGTGTTAAATTTACCAAGAAAATGAGTACGACCATCCCTCAGGGCTCCATCCTGGACGTCCTCAAAAAGAAAATGAGGCAGACCAAAGAGGAAATGGAGCGCTATAAGGACGAATGTGAGGAATTTCAAAAGCGGTTGCAAGTGGAAATTATGCGGCGTGAAGAAGTAAGGACTTGTCATATTATGAGTCATATGTACCGTAAAAATTTTGCTAGATATGGGGGAGTTATGTTGGGAATCGAAATCACAGCAAATTACCTTTGAAAATCCGGTATCGTTTGAGTAATCCCTAAGTTTTGCAAACAAGTGTCATGGTTTCCGTCCTTTTTCATCTCGTTTAATTCTTGTATGCCTCGCCCGAACGTGTTGTCGTGTTTCGTCCTCTCCAGATAGGTGCGTTGCCCCTCTATCGATTTGAAAAGGTGACGTGCCAAGGTTGTCATATTAGGAAAAATATTGGTTTTAACCGATTTCGATTCTTAGTTACCTGAATACATGTAGGGTTGGAAAAAGAAACAATTGGAAAAACGCCACGCGTTTGTTTTATTCGTCCAATACTATCTTTTCACTGAAAAAAATGAACTTGAACTTTCAGTGCCTACCTTGACTTCGAAATTAGATCAAGAACAAGATTTAGTGATAGCGGTTGTATATTGACTCATCAATGATACACGAAAAACCACTTCGATCGATGAAAAAAGTATCACCACAACGCTTGTACGTTAAAAGTATTGGATACCAAATTATTGATATCCTCAAGATAAAAATTGTAGG
Source organism: Ctenicera cuprea (assembly GCA_958336395.1). Taxonomy (NCBI): domain Eukaryota; kingdom Metazoa; phylum Arthropoda; class Insecta; order Coleoptera; family Elateridae; genus Ctenicera; species Ctenicera cuprea. Next base: position 27,975,866 of record OY284490.1, read on the forward strand.
TAACAAACACAATGATTCTGTTTTGAAGTGGTTTGTTGTTGAAGCAAAATAGATAGATAAAATCAGAACGTTTGCCTTATATTTCTCACCCTTTATTGTGACTGCATTTTCATTCTTGGTTGTCTTGAACTAGGTACCTACAACAGAACATTTTTCGATTGCAGCAAATCTAGATCCTTTGTTGGTAAACCTTGACTTTCGATTAATTCGCCATTGTTACATAACAATTAAATAAAGCCATAAAGTTATTAAATAGAAAGGATGTCTAGGACACCCAAAAACGTAAAATAATTTTTAAACGAGGTTTCTGTAAGATTATTGTGTCGAGGATCCCAAAATTAATCTCACTCAAGCACTAAAAAGTCCATTGTTTTATCTAAAAACTAGAGATTTATGGTGTTTTTTAAGGTTTTGCTGGCGCAAGATGGGTATTAATTGATTTTTTATGTACATATATCTTAATTATATATCTTTATTGATTAATTAATATATCTTAATTTTAACGAGACCGGAGACTATAAAATTGTTAAAATATGTTTTGCAAGACAAATTGTGCAATCATTTATAGCACATTAATTTTTACCGGTTTGATACCATTTGGAGATAAAGAACACAAATGTGTTTTTAATTTGTCTAATCAAACAAATTTTATTGTTTTCTTTATTTACACATAATAAATTTTATGCACGGATGTATTATAAATTGACAATTATACACGAATTTCTTTGTCATGAACGTCTTTTTATAGCCCATGGACCTCTTTACTGCCCATGGGCCATAATGAAACGTCAAACAACGATATCATACCTAAAATAGAAACAGTTTAAACACTTGCAAAATGAAAATATGGCTACCGTTGTTTACCCGCTACCATAGTTACGCTTCAAATCTTAAATTTAATCAAAGCAACGCTAGATGTGGGTGGAAAATTCAATTTATTGGATAAATATTTTCAATTTATTTTACAAATATTTTTAAATTAATAAATCATCATCCGTGCATAAAGTTGTGTATGTACCTACCACGGGCGTAACTTGCTTTTATGGCCTTCGACGTATTCTTAGCCCTCGGCTGCCGCCTTGGGCTCAAAATTACGTCTTACGCCATAAAAGCCTCTTTACGCCCTTAATACATAACTAACTATTATAGCATATGTTCAAATAAAGAATATATAAGGGTTGGCCATGAAAAATAAAAACGTCTTTGCCTGCTTTAGAACTTATACAAACAAAACTTAATGTCACTTCAAATTTTAAGGTTAAGCTTGTCATTTGTAGTGACACTGGCAAGAGTGATGACAGTTAATATATTCCAAAGCATGCAAAGACAGTAATTTTATTCTCCATGGCCAACCCTTATGTATTTTTTATTTGAGCATACGGTACTTTTATGTACTATATATACAGTGTGTTGCAATAAGACGAATACAGTCTCATATTTCCGTTATTTTTAGGAGTACAGATTTAAATTTTTGCACAGGCGCAGAACTTCACGAGGTGCATTTTTTGAGGTACTCAACTCAAATGTCAGAAGTAAACCCAGCCTACTGCCACCTCGCGAATAGGGCCAATTCTCGATATTTTGCTTTGCGTTGGCTGTAGCAAAAAAAATTATTTAAAAAAGTTGTTCAAAATCCGATTTCGACCCCATGTAGCGAGTTTCAACGCAAAATTTGCATTTTTAATTGTTTAGTAGTTTTGCGCTATAGTGCCATGGAAACGAAAGAACTATTCAAAAACAAATGAAAAACAATAATAAATTATGTATTCAACAAAACTTGAATGCACTTTTCAATTAAACCGGCAGTGTTCATTCAGTCTATCGAAGAAAATAAACGATTCGAGTATTGTTATTGGATTTGGAGGAAATTTTTTAAACGTTCGAAATTTTCTTAAATGTTTTAATTTTTTTTGAATATATAATTTATTATTGTTTTTCATTTGTGTTTCCATGGGACTCGAGTCAAAATTGAACATCAAAACTCAAGACTGCGTGGACGTCTTACAAAATTACAGAACAATTTAAAATGCTAGTTTTACATTGACACTCGGTACGTGTGGTTAAAATTTGATTGTAAACAACTTTTTCTAATAACTTTTTTCGATAAGTATACCCAACGCTAAGCGAAATATGGATAATTCGCGAGGTCGCAGTAGTCTGGGTTTACAACTTACATTTTTGCCGAGTAGCTCAAAAGATGCACCTTATGACGTTCTACAACCGTGCAATAATTCAAATCTTACTTCTAAAAATACCGAATATATCAGGCTGTCTTAATCTTAAATGCGACACGCTGTACTTACCAATCTATTTTGTAAAATTTAAGCCTTTTTGATTTTTTGTTCGTTCTTGGGTGGAAACTATACTAATAGGTAGTAAGGGATTTGGGTATTATTTCCAAGAAACCGAAAAACCACAGCATTTTAAATATTTAAAACTTTACAGTGTGAGTCATTTACTTGTCACTCTCCTATTATTTTTGAAGCTATTAAGAATATCAATTTTTTTTAATAAAGCTTTATGCCACACTCAAATTTTCTGTAATTTTGAGCGACTGGGCACCGACGAGACGTAACGGATGATTTTGTTAAATGGCAATATAATTATATTACATTTAAGAAAATTATGGATGACGTCACTACTCACTAAGGTGACATTAGACAAACTTTCGGGCTGTGGCATAAGGTAACTCGTTAGGCCATAATTAAGAAACACATTTAATATTCTCAATAATTTAGGAAACCAGTATGAGTCACCCTGTATACTGTACAGCAGCAATAAGTATGTGTAGCTGTCTAAATTTAAAAATGTATAACATTCCTTAATTTAATCCATTATTTTGTCATAAAAATCTATCATTTAATGAGCAAACATAGATACGTATGTCTTAATAAATCAATTAGGTTAATATGGATTAGGAAGCTCAAGTTCATTGCGTCGTGATTTGTCATAACATGTAGGTGTAATAAATATCTTAAATTTTAGAATTATGACTAATAACATGATAAAACAGTCACTTGCCAACTGGTACATTCGCAACTGTATAAGAGTTTTCGATAACTAATTACTCTGGTTAATTGGCAGTTATCATGTTACAGAAAGTTTTTTTTAATAACTATGTCATTGTGTTTCTTTGAAAATGATCGTCATAACTAAATAGACAAGCTTCAAGTTACTTGGTTATTATTATACTCCAATGCCAGAAATACTACTGACATTTTGTAGTAAACTATTTATAATTGAAGGTCTTTAAAAGATACGTTTTATTGTTTTTAAAGATTTCTTTTGTGTTAAAGATCAGTAGCATGCGGAATAACGCTGATAATGTTTTTTTGATTTTTTTATACGTTGTGTGATGAACACTTACGTATTAAAAATTAACTTCGACTTAAAATTTAGACTGTTAATTGAGACAGGATATCCCATCCAGCTATATCCTTTGAACTACTTTCAAATCATCTTCCAATAATTGGAACAAAATGGAAGACATCTGACAGATCGTCATTATTTTATTTTAAAATAGTTCAAAGCGATAATTGAGAGGAGAAATTACAAATTTTGTTTAAAGTGTCTGAAAAAATAAAATTTCCAGCTCCATTAAGCAGTGGTACGCTATTAGCAGTTGAAAACAGCACGCCAGTATTTACTTGTTTCACAGTTCGTCATTTGTTTGAATTTAGTTGAAATTAGTAATTTTGCATTGTGCAATGCCACTTATTATTTTGAAATCGGTTCAAAGTGCGAAAGAATGGTCGCGTATAAACGTACCGCTCGTTCTGCGTGTTTATTAGAAACCACAGTACCATCAGCATATCATAATGCTCTTGATTCCAATAATTCGCGGCCATTCTGTCGCACTTTAAAACTAAAGTCAAACAAATGACGAACTAAGAATTAATAAATAATGACGTGCTGTTTTACATCCAATAGCCTGCCACTGCTTAATTGAACACGTAAATTTGAGTTTTTCAGACATTTTAAACAACATTTGTAATTGTCTTTTCAATTATTATCTTAACTATCTCTTGTTTCATGTCATTTATAATGAATTGATTTTCAGTACATAATCCAACACTTAATTTAAGTATAAAAGTTTTTCTTTCTATCATTATCAGATTTTTCAAAACTTGAATAACTCCAAAAATTTGATTGAATCGAAAAATCGCACAGGAACTTTTTGATCAGTTTTTTTCTTAGAATACCGCCGCACAGTCCGTGTCCCCGAGTTTCGGAACACCCTGTATGTTTCTTGTCGAACTCATTAGTTGGCTACGTATTATTACGTAGTGTACCTATTTCGTTAATGCTTTTGTCTGTATTTTATACACTGGGTTTTTCTACGTTGTTAATTTTTTACCAATTTCATCCATATAAAATTCATTAGCTTGAAATTCGGGTCTTTGAACCTTAACGATTTATGACAACAATAAATTTCTGATACTCTTCGTAGTGCTTGATGTTTAACTATTTTAAGACCATGAAAGAAAACTTTAAAATTAGTTTTGTTCAACATTGGGTAACGTATGTGATGTGCTCAGTTAAATAATAGCTCGGTTCAGGAACTTTCTCATGACTATACATAGTCATACCAAGCATATCAAGTTCCCATAGTATGTTATTTAAGCATTTTTGTATGTTCTTTATAATTGGTTTTGTCCATATTTTAATATATTAATTAAACATGTTGCTTTCGTTACCGATCCTGTAAGTATTTTATCAAATTATTCAAAGTTAGTACCGATTTTACTTTTAATGATAAAGGTTTATCAACTTTACTTTGACGTCGTAGATTCTGGCTTATCATTCGTATAAAAAAAAATCTAAATGATATAAACGCTGTATATTGTGCATTTTACTATAGGCTATAGCGAATACAAGTTTCCTTTTAATGCTTTACTGCGCGTTATGGTTAGATATTTATAATAATTTTTAGAAAAAGTTTAATTAAATAAGCGTGCTGTACTAACTTATCTCTATAATTTTTATATTCATAATCATCTTTATCGGGAATAGGTACGTCTTTGTGCGAAGGATGAAGCACATTAAGAATTTATCCATATCTTAAGTACTTCTGCGTATTTTCATATCTAAATATTTACTGTATTAGTTAAAACGTCGTATACCTAATTTCCGCATCCGCTTTTTGACATACTTCAAGTTTCCACTTCAGTTTTCTTTTACAAAGCAAAGTTATTATATTATTCCTGTTTCTTCACATACCACGTTACAGGAGGAAAAGCAAAGTAAGCATGGAATATTTCTCACTTTTTAGGAATGCTGGAATATTTATATACCTGCCGAGATCCTCATGCTGTGCACGTTATGCTGGGCACCCTGTATCTCCGTTATTTCTCAACCAAATTTAGGAAAACAAATATTCTATTCAGCATAAAAAAGGCTTTAAAACAAGGTATCACAAGGGCTATTTTCCTATTTGAAATTTCATAGTTGGGGTTGTTAGGGCTTAGGGGGTTAAAAGTAGGGGGTTGAAAATACCCCTACAGGTGTTTATTTGAAAATAAAAATTAGGTAGTAAATGCTTAATGAATTTTATTCCAACTTTAGGACAATCTTTATAATATTAAATGTTTAGTTGCACAACTTTCATACTTAAAAATGCTTTGAAAGTTTACAGAAAAGAAATCAATATTTTCCTGCTGATTTTCGCATATTTTTTCTGTGTATCTACTTTGTAGTATTTACTACGTTCTAATTCTTGTCCAAATCGGGCGGCTATTACAAAAATGTTTACGTGTATGCAGGGAGTATGGTCCAGTGCATTTTAACTCTATATTGTAATTTGCGTAAAATCAAAGTAGGTTCTCTACAATTTTATACGATGAGCGATGTGATATGATTATGATATACATATATAGCTGGTGAAAACAAAATTCATAGAAATTGTCAGATTTATTAGTGATGTACTTTGTAAAGTAGGTATACAAAATATAAATAATACCGATTCTATTTGTATTATAAAATTGCATGGCGCAGTCGGTAGGATAACATGGTCAAGAGAAAGACCGACAAATTGAAGTCCTTGAAATTTCAAATAATTTTCAAAGAACCTCCTTCAGTCTTTAAATTGATCTAAACTTAAAATCCTAATAATTTCTGTATATCGTATTACGACAATTACATACGTGTCTTAATAATTTCATATATCATGAACTAAAAACAAATCACGTGTTGGCTGACAGTAGTCGTGAGGTAGACGATTAGGTCATTCGTGCAAGGATTCTAGGATCAATTCAAAAAAGAATTATCTATTGTTTAGGATCTGACTGACCTTTTTATAAAATACAAAGTGACCGAATATATTTTTTTTTAATATTTAGGAATAAAACAATTCAACTTCTTTATTATGTATTGCCAGCGTCATTCCAATACGTAATAAAGCATTTTTTGGAAATATTTTCGAATAGTTTAAAAAAATACTATTTAATATGAATGTCGTTAGTTCATAAATACAACATGAAAAGTAGTAAAAAATGAGTTTTATGGGAATTAAACCTGGGATCTACGCATTGGTTTGGTAAGCTTTGGTTCTACCTCAATATGGCTTCTTATTTCATGGATATTAAGCCACGCTTGTAATCAGTAATGTGATAAAATTATATCGAGAAGCTACTTTGGTCCTAACTAAATTACAACGTGGTTAAAATCTTATGGCTCGCACTCCGTAGAATAGCCTGTACAAGTAGCAGTACGAGGAAAACGGTTTTCCGGGTAGTTCCAGGAAAATGATGTCTATCTTTTCATCCGAGTAGCAGGTAAACACTTACGCCAACATTCTCAATTTAATCCAAATCAATGCACCTGTTGCAAAAAATGAACACATATAATACGTTTTAAATTTATTGTATGCAATAAATACCTGATTTCTGCAAATTTCTGCAAAAAATGCTTTTCCATAATAAAAGGAAAGTTTCTACAAATAAAAGTTGGATTTGTACAAACAAAATAGAATAATTCGATAAAGTTTAAAAGAGCAAAAACACATTCTATCAAAGAAACAGGGATTTTTCTTCAAAAAAAAAAACTATGTTGCTGGTCTAGGCGGTATACGCGAGGTATTTTACGGAGAAATCTTTTGTTAGGAAATTGCTTTTTTTTTAGAAAGTTTTTTTGTAAGTTTCAATTTTTAGTAGAAATCAATTCTTTTGGTCAAAACACCTTTTTTGTAAGAAATCGTTTTTTTTTTAGATTTCAACTTTATGGTGGAAATCTATTTCTATTGCACAAAGTAAGCTTATTTTGTAGATATCAACCTTTTATTATTTAAAATCATCTTATTAATGTACGCCAAAAATTCCAATGCGTATCTAGTGTTAAAAGAGGTATTTTTTCTGATAGTTCTGGACAAGGCCTGCACTTGTTATTCTTTTATTGAAAGAGACTAGTTGGTACTTGGCTATTCAGTGGCCATCAATATTGCTAGTTTTGATCATTTGTTATTCTTAATCAAGAATTTCTATTCGTACTTCCAGTAAGTCCGATACCTTCTTAAACTAAAAAAAATCAACAAGCAAGTATAATTGGGTCTAGGTCTCTTTTCATATAGGAAGTAAATGTTTGAACCATACGAAATTACACGCGATTTTATTTTGTTCCGTTTTGGATTTCGAACTCAAATTCAACTTTCGAAAGCAGTTATAATAAATGAGTAGGCGCCTTGTAATTACCTGAGGTTATAGTGCTGTGGCTGCGGTGAAGATTCTAGTCTTTCTGACCTTACCTCGTTGCTTACAAGGTCGTAGTGTGGTTGGGTTCTCCTCTTCACTTCAGCTGCGTTCTCTTGGTTCAATAGCTCGCATAAGCGCCTGTTGATAATGAACTGTTTAGGATTTTGGTATTCATTATTTTGTTAAACCGTCAAAAATGGAAGTATTTTTCTACATCCAGGTTGCAATGTTTTGGCGTACGTGTCTAAATACTTTGATTTTCTATTCTATTGTCTATTTTATATTCTATTCTGTTCTCTAACACTCTACCACCAAAAGGTTTATATTTTTGTGAAATAAAAGTTCATCAGATTAAATATGTATTTATAGAAGTTTCTCACTTTCAAATCATTCTTGATTTAAAAAAGGAAGCAAACGATTAAAACAGATTTCTATTTCTAACCTTCTCTTTCTCGCATTTTTCCAATAGTTTTTTCTTGCTTTTTATTGTAGTTAACAGTTACTGTATTCTGGCCGGCTGAGAATGCGGTCGTTTAATTGAATGATCTGTTGTACTTGATTGCATAACGTAATCAATTACGCTAACGTAGAAAGTGAGTATAACTGACATAATCGCGCTGTGATGTCATAGTTGGCCAGATATGAATAGTAGCGGAAATAGCTTAGGCCGTGTTTCCTTCCGTTCCATCCTCATGGTGCGGTTGTTGTTTAGTTTTCATTGTCTTCGGCTTTATGAGCGATTATGCTGTTTCATTACTACACCGTGTCGAAATTTTAAGCAAATGTGTATTCATGTTGCTCATAATCACGCCGAGCTGAACTTTATCAGATCATCTGTTAAGATATGATGGTTATGCTTCGTATTATTTAGGGTTATGCACTTCATTTTAATTAGTTTTTTTTTTGTTAACTAAATAGTATCACTTTTTTCCTAGAAACAAATATATTTGCTTTTAAACATTGCTAACTTTCGATTTTTTAATATTTAAAGTAATGGCCTGCGTGCAGCTTCTTGGATTATGATTTTCGCAAAAAAGACAATATCGGTAGCACAAAAGTGTTGTAGCTATGTGGGTCATTAAAACCAAATTCTGTTATCGAAAAGTTCTGTAATTTGTAACTTGTTATAAGGTAATTCATACAAAATAACTTTTTTTAACGGTATTTTCTTCACGTCTCGATGATGCATAATTAACCTGTTTTGAACTTTAATTAAACCTAACTTTTAATATTTCTTTTTTGGGTTTTCGTTGTTCGCATTTATCACCTCCTTTTAAAATTTTAAAATATCGATGAAATAAAAACAAACCATTATCTATTTCTGATTTAAGTTGTTTCTAACCTCGTTATTTTTCTTGGCTTTTGATTCCCACATTTATTCTCTTTGCAAATATATGCAACTTTTATATTTGAATAAAAAGCAGAGATTCATAAGCAGCTATAAGGAGAATGTAAGCAGTGAATTGAAACCAAAGACGTAATTTTACTTGGACAATAAAATATTTAATTATTTTATTTATATTAATTATTATAACAAAAGTAACACTAATTTAAATGTTTTATATTGTTGTACCTGGACTCTTGGCCACTCAGCTCTCCAGACCTAAGTCTAGCTTAAAATGTTTTATGTACTTATGTATCTAAATAACTTAGTTTTAAAACCATTTAAGTCATTATTACTATCCTGGTTCACTCAAGAGGAGATGGTTATATTTATTTGTATGCTAATTTTTAGAATTAAAAACTACGTTAATTGAAACTTCAACCAATCACACTCCTAGCGTCACAGAAACAGAAGCTTCCTAACAAATTTTCAAATATCAAAATATTTAAATAAATGTGGCCGGTATTTAGTCAATATTGAAAGTATGAGGCATTAAATTAATAATAAATTCTTCGCATAATTCCTGTAAATATATAGTTGTCGCTTCTTTGCAATTTTAAACGGATTATTCACGTGATTATTACAGCAACACGGCTAGACGTTTGACCTTATGCGAGTTCGTTTAGTTAGGTATTATTTATTTGGTCAGCTGCAATTGATGCTTGTACAATTTCACGGGAAATGATAACATGGTTCATAAGCGTCAAGTATGAATGTTCACGAGTTTTAAAAGTACTACACGAAACAATTTTATGAGTATGTTATTTTAATCTATCTACAAGATACGGAGTGCAAAACCTCTGGCCTAGCTCAATAATAAAGTAACAAAGAACGAAACGATGTATCTCAAATATTGCAGTTATAGTTGTAAATAAATTAATAAACCGTGCAAAATCATGCAACATACCATATAACTTAATAGATTTGAGTACGTACGCTCATGGTTTTTGTTCACTCATCGAATTATAACGAAATTTTTTGTTGTTTTGAGACTAAAAGTCTGGACTTTTGTTATTTACCTCTTTCGGTGCTTCTTACGTTAACAAGTTTATATCATCCACGAATCCTCGATGTCGGCAAGTCATAACACATAAGCATAATATAACTTTCAGCGTGTGCCGGCAACTGACAACAGTAGAGAGGTAGACGACTGTTTCGAGCCATGTTGCCTAATGTAACTCGCCTTGAGAATTTCACGCGGCGATATCAAAAAATGAAACGCTTGCATATAAAAAACGGGACGGATTTAACAATTCAGAGCACTTACGGATTCGGGACTAAAATATACTAAAATCCGGGCCTGTCTCGGAGAATCTGGAACGAATGGTTACCGTCAGTTAGATTAAAATAGTTGGAACATTTCAATAGAGATAAGACAACGCATGTGTCGAAAGCCGCCAATTACTTCTTGTTTAGTTGTTGCCAAGAAAATAATGTGTTGTCATGAATTTGTTCAGAACTAGAACTATCAACATTAAAATATGGTTATGGTGCTACTTTCGCCGTTAAATAAAGCTTGGTTCCCAGCGTTAAACAAAACCGGCCGGATACATGATTTAACCGCAGTCTTCTTCGAATTGGAAGAGGAAAAAATTTTACGGTTTAATTAACTATTCGCAGGTATCGAATTTCTTTGGGAACAATAATGTTAACATTTCGCAGGAGATAATTTGTATAGTTTTCGTATGCCCAATAAAATTTTAAAGTCCGGTTACTTATATTTCCATGTTCGTACAATTATAATTTGTTCTGTTTGAATAATATTTAATAGGTTATTTATTTTTCACAAATGAAAATTTTTATAGAGCTTGAAACTCTTGAACATGGCCTTACTTGTTGAATACTATTAAAGGTTACGACGCACTTATTGTATTTATATTGTGCGCTTAATTGCTGAAAATATTTGATCATTGACATTGTTTAATTAAACATTACACAACACGAAGTGTAAAGTTTGCACGTCACAGTAAAATAAATTGAAAGTTGATTTTTCCACGTTAACGGTTGACAATTTTAAGTGTTTTCAAAAATTCATAGGGAAAATAAGCTTTAAAAGAGCAGCCACTTCCATTTGACATTTTTACTTAAACGCGCTTTTACTTACAAATGAGTAGGCTGACCGATATAAATTTTAATATTCTAGTAGCGATACGAGGAGACCCAGACATTTTTGAAATTTATTTACATTAGAATTACGAAATTGTACGTACAACTTTAACCTTCTCTATGCAGTCTCCGTTCAAGTACACACACTTCTGCCAACGATGCTTCAACTTCATAATGCTTGCCTTGTAAGACTACATTTTGATCAAGTAGCTTTGCAGTTATTGCGCTTTTAAACTCAGTAGCATCTCTAAAATATACGTCACACAGATGATTCTTCAAATATTTGAACAAATGGAGAGTGCTAGATCAGGGGAGTATGGGGGATGTAGCGAAATTTTAAACTCCAAAGTAGCCACTGTTGACAGTGCTGGTGTGGGGCGAGGCATTGTCATGTTGCAGGAGAACGCCCTTTGGCCTTGGACGCGTTTTGATATTTCGCGTATTTCAGGAGATCTCCACTGTAATTCTTTTATCCTCCATTACGAACTTCCCCAGTTTTGTCACAACTTCTTCATTTTGAGCAGGTCATCTTCTAAGCTATCTCGACCATGATTAAATTTATTTGACCAACGTCGTACCTACCGTGGGTTCTGATGGAGCAGCTTCCTTATAAATACTTTTAACCTTTGACTGATTCCTCTGTAATGCGCCAGAAACTTGATAACAGTACGATACTCTAATTTATCTACTACTCTCACTTTTAATTACATATTTTATATAGCTCGAAACTCGAAAATGAAATAAGCTGCAGCGTCATAATTTTTACAAATAAGAATCAAAACTTTGACGAATGACAGAAAATGGTATATAATATAAGAGTTGCTTGCATACACTACTTTTTTACGACCAGTTAGTTTAAAAAAATATTCATTAAATAAATTTATTTGCACATTATACTTAAAAAAAAACTCGAACTGTTTTGCGATGTTAACTGAGAAATGTCAACAACTCTTGTAACCATGGTTACCAAAAACAATGCTTTGCTGCTATTGGTCAGTTTGGGTCAGTTCATAATGAAAATCTGTATCGAAATGGGTATAATTATAGTATATGCAGCGCACATTTAATAAGTAAATTAAAACATGGGAGTAGAAAAAATATATTTTGTTTAATTTAGCCAAGGGTCACTGAGATCGGAAAAAATTTTCTGGGTCTCTCGTAGGAGGGCATACTGTTGTAATATAAAATTATTGCAGCTCTAGACATTTTTGGTAATAAATGTATATTTTAGCTATTTTGAGCGTGGGTGCATATTTTAAGGTATATTTCTGTAAGGTTTATAGATAATTAGAGGTGCGATTTTAGTTTGAGTAGAATACACATTAGATAGTGTAGGAATAGTCTGTAGAAAGTGTAAAATTTAATAATCACAATTAGTTACCTTTACCCAAACTGTAAATTTAGAACACGTTGCGGTGAATCTGGGATAAAAAAGCCTCTGAAAAACAATATTTCTAAGCCTTATAATTTAACCTAATCTAGCTTAACTTAAATAAAAGACATATCAAAAATAAAGAAAAAAAAAGCGTATTTTTCTCGGTTTAAAGTAATTTTCGATATCTTAAGCCTTTTTCAGTATTTTACATAGACAAGAAGAGTACTACTTTTCTTGCTTCCAATTCATAGTGCGTATTTCAGTATATTTAGTGCATATGTACTTGCACATATTGCAGTATATCTAAAGTGACCATACGTCCCGTTTTCAACGGGACAGTACCGTTTTTAAGCCATCGTCCCGTTGTCCCCGAGAAATCACTCGGGACGCAAAAATGTCCCGTTATGCAAAATTAAGCTATACTATCCGTATTCATTTGTTTGCAAATTGAAATGAAGGCCAATAATGTTTTCATACAGATAACCAAACTATATGATTGCCAGTTCGGTAGCAAGCGTAAGTCTATGGGGCGCCAAGTGTAAAGTGAAAATTTGCTGTGCATTTCACGGTATTTAAGGCAATTTGTCCCAATATTTATTATATATACACACATTTAGCTAAATGCTTTTTATTTTAATAAATCGTTGTAGATTTAAATAAATCCTTAAACATTTGGTTTAAAGATTCCAATATTTAATAAAGCACTAAAGATTTAATTAAATCTTGAAACATTTACTTTAAATTTTCAATTATTTAGTAAATCTTTATATATTTATGTAACTCTGCACATATTTGTTTTGAATCTTGCAATATTTAATAAATATTCGCAGATTTAAATAAATTTCGATATAAATAAATCTTTACAGATTTAAATAAATGTTTCAACATTTAATTTTAAGCTGTCACATTTAATGTTCAACGTTTAAACAAAACAGACTGAAAATTACATTCTCAACGGAATGTTGAGGAAATTTTATTGTATGAATAATAAATTATGCAATGTTTATGTTGTTATTAATGATTGAATCAACATTAATTGTATAAATTCTTGAAATACGGAAAACGTGTTCATAATTGTTGGACGTTACCACCAGTTTAAACGGTCTTGGTCTTCTATGTAGGTTGGGTCTACTAAGGTCAAATAAATATGACAAGTTAACATTAAATATGACAGCTTAAAATTAAATGTTGAAATATTTATTTAAATCTGCAAGGATTTATTTATATCGGTAAAGATTTATTTAAATCTGCGAAAATTTATTAAACATTACAAGATCTAAAACAAATATGTGCAGATTTATCTAAATACATATACATAGAGATTTACTAAATAGTTGAAAATTCAAAGGAAATGTTTTAAGATTTATTTAAATCTCTAATGCTTTTTTAAATATTGGAATATTCAAACCAAATGTTTAAGGATTTATTTAAATCTACAACGATTTATTAAAATAAAAAGCATTTAGCTAAATGTGTGTATATATAATAAATATTGGGACAAATTGCCTTAAATACCTACCGTGGAAATGCACAGCAAATTTTCACTTTACACTTGGCGCCCCATATAAGTCGACGCTGGAATCTGCTAAGATTGCATTTGGCATTTCGCAGTAGCACAACTCATCTAAAAGCAATGTTAATAACTAAAGGTAATATAAATCAGTGTTGTCAAGAGTTTTATACTTATTTGAAGTCGTCACCTGCACTATTAAAACAAATTTGTTCTTCAGCGAAATATAAATGAGTTTAAAATATTGATAGTTATTTTATATTTGTTTTTCTTTTTTTGTTTATTTGAATGTATAAGTATAACATTAATAAACCAATAAACTGAATCTGTTCTTTAATATTTTATTGACAATAAAACCAATAAAGTGTGTTTCGTACAATATTTTGTGTTTTTATCGATTTTTATTTAATTTTCATTAATTTTTAAAACACGTCCCGTTTTTGAAAGAATAATAAATGGTCACTTTAAGTATATCCAGTGCATAATCATCGTAAGTCTAGTTATAAGAAATTGAATTCTCGAGATGTGAAACTAATGATAGTTTCTTTGTTACAGGCGGAGTCCGAAGTTGCAGCTCTTAACCGTCGTATCCAATTGTTGGAAGAAGACTTAGAACGGTCTGAAGAAAGACTTGCAACCGCTACTGCCAAGTTAGCTGAAGCTTCCGCCGCCGCTGATGAGAGCGAACGGTTAGTTTTCGGCTTAGGTTTTGTCGGTTCTTCTAATACACACTAGCTACCTATAATTTTAGTTGTATATGGGAAGATTGTTTAATGGCCTTTTTGAAAATCTAGACTAATTTAAATATTATTTTATGGGAGGAACTATGTCCGTTTTTGTTCCAGATATGCTTGTTATATTTCCAAATACGTTTCTATGATGCTCTTGGCGTTAGAGCTAGTACACGACCTGTAATTGTTCATTAATTATAGTGGCCGTGCTATGAAAAGTTATTGTACTTTTTAAAAATGATTTTTAATATTGAAGCATTCTTGAGATTTTTAATTTCTGTTCAAGTCTAATAAGCAAGTACTCGCACAATACGTATTGCAGGTCATTAATCTTAATGCGATTTTAATTACAGTAGGTATAATAATGACGGTTCTACAACAGGCGTTAACTCGTTATGATCTAGATCTTGTGAACGTACAGAAAATAAATACAATTTAAAATAAGTTGTCCGACAACCACCTCGAGACAATCCTTGCATACGGCTGTTTTCGCCTATTCGGTGATTCAATCAATTGCATTACTTTTCACAGTGGAAGGGGTAGAAGTGATGTTAACCTGTGTCCAGATAATTAAGCAAAACCAAACCTCCCAGCAGCTTCTGCGTATTAATAAGAACCCTTTCTTGCAGACTTATTGTCATGTCACATCTTCATGCCAAGTATGATGCCGAAATATTGTAATGTTGGAAAACCGATGGGGGGGGGGGGGGGGGGCTAGGCATATTACGCTTGCGCAAGTCGGCTGTTAGGTAAGAATCATCATTTCCGAATGCGCCAATAGTTGGGTGTCGCTTCCTCCTCTAATTTTTATTTTGAAAGATGTATTTTCGAATATCAAACAACGTTTATGCCGTAAAATCTCAAAAATTGTATTTCGCTATTATACATATGCACCTTGGCACTTCGTTGTTTTTGTGATGATCATTCGATTAAACTGTAGGTAGGCGACCAAAAGCGTCACCTTCCAGAGTGATTCCGCAACCAAAGATTGTTTCAGCCGTTGTTTAAAACCCTTATGCCGTTTGGACGTTTCTTCACAAATGGGTACCTGCGATGATTTTAATTATATATAATTCTTTTTCGATTCAAGCTTACATGCACATTATTAAACTAATTGGAAAATTTCGTATGAAAACGACACCCCGCTCAAAACTAACCAGTTGATTTAAATCAGTGTTTTTTTTTAAATTTATAAATTGCGATTTAAATCAACTTGATTTAAATCTTCGCACCCAGTTTCTAGGAGTCGTCTACTTATTTCTGGTGTTTCCCGTCTTTTGACATATTTTATCTCTCAATCAGTTTCTCTTCTTGATACATCTATGAGACCGCATCGTTGTTTTTGTAACGATTACTCCAATAAATTGTTGACTTGAGACTTTACAAAGATTGTTTCTGTAGTCATTTATCATCCTCAAACTTAGACAAACGGAAATTTCGACAATTTTGAATAAACGAAAAAAAATGTATTGGGGGGGTAAATTGTCTATTTACTATTCGTAGAATATGAACATGAGAAAGTTTTCGATAGTGCTTACACAGGGTGCCTTAAGGGGGCACGAGAAAAAAATTCCGTCTTTTCCAGGTTTTACAGACTATTAAAAAAATCAGACTGATGACAGTTAAGCCTGTCATACGATCAATATAGCAGATATTTTTTTTAAACGCACTATTCTTTAGAGACTAGATATCTAAATACAGATGTCCTCAAATTCAAAATCGGATTGATATTAATCTAAACCCACCCATTTCTTTGTGTACAGAGTTTAAAAAAATGAAGGAAATACTTGTTTCAAGTGTGTCATGAAAAAAAAAGAACGTTTACGAAGAAAGTGGTTTCTTTAAATCGGAATACCTTCCAGAATACTCGTAAGAAAAGCATGTTAGTTTTTTTTTTGTTGTCGCTTTCGTCCTTTAGAATGATTTGAGCCCGGTATAGCACTTTATATTTGAAATAAAATATGACTAAACATATCAAGAGGGCTTGAAAATTTTCAAAAATAGAGGTTACTCACAATGGTCTCAGGATATACAATAAATTTTAAAATATACAAGGTGTCCAATTTGAAAATCAATAGTTGGAGTCATTTCCGGTGAAACCGGAAGTGAAAAAATATGTCAAACATGCCAAAATGTGCATTCTTGGGTACATATTAGCTATGCTAAGTTTCGTTGCCATATTTTTGAAATTACTAAAGTTTTGAAAAATCTGAATATAATGATACAAAACATTCAAACTCAAGTTTAAGTGTTTCATCAAGTAGTGAAAATAAATTCATGATTAATTACAGAAATCAAGAGATAGTTCAAAACGATAATTGTAGGAAAAATTACAAATGTCGTTTAAAGTGTCTGAAAACTCAAATTTAGCTGTTGAATTAAGCAGCGACACGCTATGGGCTGTTGAAAACAGCACGTTATGATTTATTTGTTTTATAATTCATCATTTGCTTGAATTTAGTTCCTAATTTTGCATTGTGCAATGCCACTTATTATGTTGAAATCGGTCCAAAGTGTGATTAATGGTCGCGTATAAACGTACCGCTCGTCCTGCTTGTTTATTAGAAGCCATCAGTACCATCAGCATATCAAATACTCTTGGTTCCAATAATTCGCGGCCATTCTGTCGCACTTTAGAACTAAATTCAAACAAATGGCGAACTATGAAACAAATAAATAATGACGTGCTGTTTTCAACAGCCAATAGCGTGGCACTACTGATTTGAACACGCAAATGAGTTTTTCGGACAGTAAACGATATTTGTAATTTTTACTCTAAATTATCGTGTTGATATATCTCTTGTTTTTGTAATGTATCATGGATTTATTCTATAGTAAGTGAACTTAATTTTGGGAGTAACTGTTTTTTGTTCGATTATTTTCACATTTATCAAACTTCAATAATAATAATAATAATAATATTTGTCGAATCTGGATAAATCACTAAATGCCAAATTTGCGAATTCTATTTCACAGTGACACTTTGCTCTCGTTATTATTAATTCCAAAAACCTTTTTCTTATTTTTTTATTCTGAATGTATTTTTTTTTCAAACTGAACATGATAATAAAGTTTGTAACCCACTACTAATTTAGTTCAGAAATAATCGCTCAAACTTCAGATACAATTTATCAACCTTGGACTACAATAAAATCAGCGTTATAATAAAACTGCTGCTTCATACGCTATAAATTATGATGACTTATGTTTTGATTTACAGTCAAATATCCAACCTCCACTTTCGAAATAATTATTTTTGCCTGCATTTGTAGGTCAGGTGACGTCATCAAGTGAAATTAATAATTTGCATTGAACTTCAGCAAAATCTGTAATTTTTTAACTCGTCTTTTATAATTTTACCTGTTGCATTAACATTTTTGTTTCTAAAATATTCTTGTACCTGTTACGGTTTTATAGACCGTGCTCATTGACGTGATTCGTCATTAAACCAAGTGCAAATTAAATTTAATACGAGTTGTCGGTCTGCTGGGAACGGGAGAAACTAGTCTAACAAACCGTTAATGTGTTTGACTGTTATTCATTTTTATTTACTTTATACATTGTACATTTTGTTAAGTAAATTGGCACACAGAAATGAGCAAGCAATGCCTTGTTTGCGCTGAGAAATTTTTCATTGATAAGATTTTTAGTAAACTTGTTTGTCGTGCAAAGTAAATGAATCATCGTCAATGAAAAGATTGCAATGATTTCTTTAATAGAAAGTAATGCTGAAAGGATTAAAAAGTACACGGGAATAAAGTTTCCTAAAGTTTTTAAAATACTTCCAAGAATTTACAAAAAAATCTCAAAATAAATGTCAAAATACGTAATAAAGTCTCAAAAACGTAGCTTTTACAACAAAGAAAGTTATACTTTCTACACCCAAAAGTTAACGCAATTAAGTTTCTAACTATGTTTTTCTACTAGAAGCTTTTTTGCAGAATGCGTTTCATAACTTCATTACCCTAACAAGAATAGAGATAAATTACGCTTAGGTGACTTTTATAAATGGACTAACAGTGATTCGCCCACTTCGATTCGTTGCTTTTCCCAGTGCTTTTCAAATATTTGTCTTCAACTTTTCTGAATATTTTGATATTTATTATAATAATCATTGGATTGTATATTTTATCGACTACAGTGGAAGTAGCGGAAAAGTTACCGACAGGATTTGATTTTCTTCCTCCCACTCAATTTATGGCTGACGCATTTTATCTTTGGTCGCTGGTGTTCTTTAATCTCAAGGAATAGTTTTCTAAAAAATCAAAATAATTTGTTATGTCAACAAAAAGTAAATGCAAAATTCCTGGTGGCACATCTCGCTGAAACTTGCGAAAGATATTTCGTACGCCGAAGCGTAAAGTCTACATTACATAAAACATGCTACTGTTAATACGAGAGCTAGGCTAGCCCTTCATATAATAAAATATTCTCTAAATGCTTACGCTATTGTTTTTTACATGAAAG
Organism: Ctenicera cuprea; assembly: GCA_958336395.1. Classification (NCBI taxonomy): domain Eukaryota; kingdom Metazoa; phylum Arthropoda; class Insecta; order Coleoptera; family Elateridae; genus Ctenicera; species Ctenicera cuprea. Next base: position 27,995,124 of record OY284490.1, read on the forward strand.
CTTTCTGTAGTATTTACACTCTTTTAAAATTCCCTATTTTTGTAAATGTTTTGACAGGTAGGGAAAAATCATAAGTTCTATTAAAATATCTGTTGAAGTGATCAATTATTTTATTTATAATAATTATTTTTATGCACATTACTCTACTCTAAACGGAAAACAATACATAACTGTTGTCATGGAAACTGTACATTTATTATTCCACAGGATCCATGTAAATGTTGAGTGTACCGTGAAACAGCGTATATAGTTGAATTTCTCACTAAAATATTTCATTAATGAAGACGTTAAACCGGCTGAAATTTTACGCACTCAGCTCATAGTTTCAAAGACTCGAGAAGCTCAAGCACTTGAACTTCAACGAACTAACAGTTTTACAAATGGCAGCGAGACTGTTCATGGCAATCCACGAAGAGGAGGTTCAACTGCCACAAGAGTCATTTCTGTCCTCATTAAACGTGTTGTTGGTTTTCTCTACAATTTCAAAAACCCTTATTGGTCAAAACTTGAAGACGTTTAATAACAGCAGAAATGACTCTTGTTGCAGTTGTACCTCTTCTTCCTGGATTGTCACGAACACTCTCGCGGCCATTTTTAAAATGGTTAGCTTATTTAAATACCTGTGACTACTGCAGTGTACTTCTTGAAAATGTGAGCTGAGTATACGTAAAATTTCAGCTTGTTTGACGCTTTCATTAACGAGATTTCAATTATAATACCCTGTGTTGAGTATAGTAAGTTCAGTAATGTGTATAACAAGTATTTGCGCAAATCACTAAATTCACTATATTATCACTGTTCCTAAAACGCTACAATTATCGATCGAAATTACAATATTTACAATGATCTTGAGGGCGAATGTAATACCTGCCTCTTGCTATCGGTTCCTAAATGGTCCCTATTTTAAAGATGTCACTTACAGACCAAGTCCGTATTTTAGGAAGCAAAATTGTTGTGAGGCCTGGTAGGGAAGCGTTTCCGTGCTCATGTTTATTAGACAGCTTGTACGTAAGTTAAGTGGCCCAGAAAGTTTTGCAACGCCCTGTAAATAATTAACAATTTGTAAAGTATAGGAAAGCCCAGGCGGTTCTTTCTTCATTTTTTAATCTACAATATTGAATTGAATTCTATTCTGCTTACATTTTCTGATACTTGTTTTGATCTGCAAGAAGTGTTTTAAGCTCATCAACTTTCATATTTCAAAAGTTGCTCATCAATATGATTTTTGTGAATGGCAAGAAGTAACTCTTTTCATATGAAAGTATGGTTTGTAAACTTGACTTTTATTTTACTGATGCATCGATGTGGACTGCATAAAATGTATCTCTTGTTCTACTTACCACATTTAATAGTACAGTTACTATAATTTTATTGAATGCACATTGGTGGCTATTAACAATACCAAATCGATTACGGGTACATGTGAGTGATTTCTAAACTGTATGTACCGTTAAACATTCACCTATTATTTTGCAACTACGCCCCTTGATGTAGTTTGTTGTTTGAATAAACAAATTGTCGTCACAGTATCCATTTAGTTGACTTCTGTGGGAATAGGAATGCCAGAGTTTGTAATTTGAAAAGGCCATTAAAACGTTGTTCAATTAAATCGTTATATGAATACACATGGGTGTCCCAGCATGGTGCTGATCTTGAAAAGTACGAACGCCTGTGGTTCTATAATTATTGTTGAATCACAGTAATGATATACGACATTTAATAATTACCATTATTACTGCATTTATAGGTAGCTAGTGGGTTTTATGTTTGTTATCGGAAAAAAATTCCATTAATTATTCGCTTGTTTTAAAAATAAATTATTGTAAGTTACATTAACTTTAGGATACGTAAAGCTCTGGAAAACAGGACCAATATGGAAGACGATAGGGTTGGTATTCTCGAAAGTCAACTATCACAAGCTAAACTCATCGCCGAGGAAGCTGATAAAAAATACGAGGAGGTACATCTACCTTCATTATCAACAGTTTTATTGTTAAGAAAAAGAAATGGATCACCTTTGCGTGGTGTTTTTGTATGCCCATTTAATGTTCATTTAATTCAAACCCATTTTGCAAATTGTTTAATCTTTTATTTCACTTTTACTGTAGATTTTCAAAAACACAGCAATATAGGATTCAATTATTAGACAGGTCTATTACCATTAGTATCTAGTAGATAAATTCTTTATTATGTCTTCGAAAGCCTTTGACTAGAAAAAAGTTTAGGTTTTGATGTGTTATCGCTTATCGTTTTGAAATTAATATGAAATTTACTTGCAATCTGCTGTTCCTATGGTTTAGTTTTTTTTTGTTTAACTATATACTCCCAATCACTGGAATACACAAAAAAGATTAAATATTTTAAATTATGTTGATTAATGAATGAATGGCTAACTAACTATGCAGATTGAATGACTATATTTGGACAAAAATGTGGTTAACCTTCCAAATTTTTAAGATGAGTTTATGAACTCAGAGTTCCACCTTTATCTCTTTTTTAATTGTAATTTTTTGAGTTTTATTTTTACAACTTGCAAAGTGGACAACATGTTTAAAACGTTTACCTTTATTTTATATTAATTGGTTATCCATTTCTTTTTATCAAGTTAGGGATGTTAGGGACACTAGGAAATGTGATATTTTTTCTAGGATCTTCCAGTTCTTTCCTAGGCTCTTCGCTGCCCAACACCTGCAATTTTTACATAGCTTTTCCGTGCGTTAGCAACCAAATTGCAGAAATATGCAAATTGTGCGAGGATTACTCACTGGTACTTAATAACCTTCAAAAAAACCTACTGAAAACGTTTTTGGGATTTTGTATTGCTTTAATGTACTACATAAGGGATAATTTCCTCCGACATTTTTGCATATTTCTCTAATGGTTCAGACGGTGGAGATTTTATGGTTTTATTTTGTGCATATGTAAACAGTTTATTTCCTTCAGTGCCCGCAAAATTCTTGAGAACCGCTCTCTGACCGATGAAGAGCGTATGGATGCTCTTGAGAACCAGCTGAAGGAGGCCCGTTTCCTCGCTGAGGAAGCAGACAAAAAATACGATGAGGTCAAGCTTCAAACTTAGCGTTTTGCGTGTTGTGTCACTAATCTGAGTGATGATAGTGCTGCTCACTGAGTTGTTCGCGATTGCAAGGGGTATTTTGCCCCATAAGCTCCAAAAGACAGAGACCATGGAACTGCTCCTCTTCAGAATCGATTTGTGTACTTTTGACAGGTTGTGGTTTTCCGAATTTTTCGGGACAAGTTTCCATTATTTACAGAAATGAAATCAGTGATGTAATATTTCAGATTCTGTGGTGATAAGCTGATATGGTTTATTCTAGTGATTAGTGTGCGATCGATCGAATTTACGACGCCAGCAATAAACGTAAAGCGGAAATTATTTTGCGGCGAACTAACCGAAAATTGTGAAATAACTCGTGGTAACGCGAAAATTTCAAACTATTCAGTTTGTGATTCAATTTTATTTTAAAATATTTACTAAAAGTAATAATAAATTATAACAGGGTAAATTGTTAATTTAAAAAAGAACAACCCAATTAAAAAAAAAATATAGAATTTCGCAGTTGATTGGCAAGATTTCAACCTTTAACATAATGGAGAATTAAATTAATTATCTGATGCATGTGGGACCAGTAAGCGATCTCAACATAATTTTGTAAGAGAGTAGATTGCCTCGCAGTCTTCAACTTTTCTATTTTAAATTTTAAATGTTACCAACCAAAGACTTATAGTAATATATCTTTAAAAGTGTCGTAAATACAAAAATACAGAAAAATAAAAATAAACCTTATTTTGTTGGAAATAGATAGCAGTGGTATTTTCAACCTTTTTTTTTTTTAGAACAAAGTAACATAAACAGTGTATTTAATAATGCTTTACAGTAACGATCAGTAAATAGTTAAAGAAGTATACTGGGGGCATTTTTTTTACACACTTTTGATTTTATATTATTTAAGCAAAGCCGTCATTTAATATATGAGCCACTAAACATAAACTGCAGTTTTTAATATTTTTTTGTTTCGTTAATTATATACATTTTCTTTCTAATCTTTTAAAAGTGGTAAGTAACTAAACTATTTAAAAAAAAAAGAAGATTTTTTACATTAACGAGAAGTGCACTGAAAATGTATATCCCAAACATCGAAATCGCTCAGTGGGCGAAAAAAACTGCGAAAACGAGACTTGACTTTTTATTAACTTTTTTCTCAAAAAGAGTAACTTTTTCAGGTTAATTTTTGTTGGTCAAAATACGCCTGTTTTAACGGTGGCCGTTGCCCATAGCAGCGTGCGCTAATAGTTATTTTTGTGGCTAGGCTAGGCGAGTGCTGTAACCACATGTGTAAAATAATCACCCGTTTTCCTTGCGTATTGCATACAATATTTTTTTCAACTTCCGTTCGAATAAATACAAAGGTGCATTTGAAATTAAGAATTTTTAACATTTTCATGATACTTATAAATGAATTCAAAAATCAAGATTGCCTATGTCCGTTTTGACCAAATGATCTCATTATTTCACTTAGTGGAATAATGGAATTCATTACCTAACTCAAATCAGTGAAATAAAGTGTCTATTACCTCATGGAAGTACGTTGACAATGATAACGTACGACAAAGTGGCTACGATGCTTTATGGAGTTTGTTAATTAGTTCAGTATATATGACGACCATGGTCCCAGCTAACTGCTTATAAAGTGTTGACATTAATTTTAAAATGTCATTAAGGAATTTTTATTTTGTCTACGGAATTTATAATGATCGCACAAAAAATAGTGTGTGCATCTCGACCGTAAAGTATTGTTTACTGTACTTGCCGTACTTTCTGAAATATTCACGTCTCGTACAGCAAAATACCACTTTCCGGTCTAGATACATAAATAACTATTACGCATCAAGTATGGAAAACGATACTTTACTGAACGAGTAGGAATATTTCAACACTCGCCTACGGCTCGTTCCTAAAACCTTCGAGTTCACTACTTTTTTTCTACGACCATTTATTTAAAATTACTCGAATAATCAAAAATAGGCCATCATTTCGTTCAGCTGGAATAATCACGTCGTCTGTTTTCATGTATCCAAGGAATATAAAATGTTTGTTTCGGTAAATAACATTTTGAAATAAATTGTCAGGTTATTTTATTTCTGGTATTAATTTAAGTAATAATAGTAATTGTACCATTCATATAAATATTTGAGGTAACAATTAAGTATTACAATTCTAGTAAAATATTTTCCATACGCTTTACAGTAAACGCCTACTTTCGGTATTCAAATGAGTACAGAATAGCCTACTTTCCAGTATGGTCGTAGAAAAAGTACTTTAGCGCACGCTGCCATGGGCAACGTCAACAATTCCATTTTCTTTTGCAATTAAATTAAAACTATTGTATCTCAATTTATTTTATTGGAATGCAGTTATAGAAAAAATATTGTGTGCAACTCGTACAAGAAATGCCTTTAGCGCGCTCGAATGATTTTTTGGTCCGGTTAAAGCCTCGTCAAGAAACTTTCATTCTCGTGCGCTAAAGTATTACACAACTGGTTTAGCTCTCTGGGATGATATTAATAAAATGGCTGCGCCCCCGAGGTTGCGATTTATTAGCGCGCAACCATGTACACACGGTGGGTAAATTTGATATTTAAAAATATCTAATATCGGTGTTTGGTCGTTCAAATACATCTACAACTCGTTGTGGCCGTTCTGTGGCGCTCTGTGCGATTTCAATATTTGGGCGTAACATATCTCTTAAAACCAGAGATTAAAACGGTACCGCTTATTACTATAAAAGCGCAGAATTTAAAAATGTAAACCAAAACATCAGTTTTATTCAGACAGCCATCATCATAATGATTATGATCAATAATATTCTTTGAATTGTTAAAAGTTACGAATCTTGCTTTGGTTTGTCGCTATGTATGATATATTTTCTATAAAATGTCATATAGGATACTTTTTGAATACTGCTATTGGTAATAAAAAATATAATTGTGTATAATAAATACACTTACCACCTCATCATGCGTGTGTCGACACATACGATTTTTATTAAACTGAGCTGCTCCAGTTGTAAATTATTTATCAAAAGTAACTAGGACAAGACTGTTTTGACAGGTACAATAGTGCTTCCTTCTCCTGTTAATTCTTTGTTAGTAGCTGATACAATTTAGATTTAGATCATTTCAAATGTATCCATCTTTAGCATGTTGGTCAGCGTTGGAACCGCCTCATCTGTATTGCTACTGCCGACGTTTTTATCGCGTTAATTAAGTGGCATATAATTGTAAGAAGTTCCGGGTTCCAAGCCTGGGTGGAACACATATTTATTTTACTTTTATTTTTTTTTAAATTTAATTTTCACGCCAGTTCTACAATCATATAGTAATAAGACCACGATTTGTACAGAACAATTTGTCAATGTAATACTTCAGGTAATGAGATAATTGTTACCTATTTCATTATTATAACATAATCAAACATTAAACTTCATTTATGAGAAGATAAAACAGTTCAATCTAAAAGAATAATTACAGTGCAGTTAACGTAAACAAACAAAAATTGTCGTACCTAGGATTGAATCCGAGACTTCTGCTTATAAGCAGTAAGTAGCCCCGTCCCACCCAATTCGCCACAGAAACATTAGAAAACGTTGTTATTGCTGGTATTAAAAGGGCACGTCTTGAATTACTAAATATTGATTTAGATTTTTGCTTAATTTTATTAACACCTTGACTGCCGATGAAAGAAGAAGAAATAAATTTTTATCCTAAATCATAAAAAATAATATCTTGGTATTTGAAATTGTTCTTAAAAATTAACTTGCAAATCTGCTCTGTCTGTATCATGTTGAAAACCCAAGACAATAAGTAGTTGACGTTTCAAAAAGAAATAATAGTATATTGTGTAATTAGGAGTAAACGTGAGAATTTGTGTGTCAAGCATAGAAGTTTGTAGACGAGGAGTAGCGAGTCGGGCAATTCCATGAGAGACACTTTTACTCCGAATGGCACACATATTTTCTAACTTAGAAAATTGAAGAAATTAAAAAATAATTCAAATAATCGAAAGCATGCCACGTCAAGTAAGTTTGCAGCTTTTGTTTGCTATGAATACTTATGTTTTGTAATTGTCAAACTTACTTTTTCTTCTTGGAGTAAAAGTAACTCACTTTTAAGTCTGGGGGAAAAAGTGAAACTTCTACATTGTGAATCAAGTCGCAAAGCTAATACTTTTACGACGTTTGTTGAAAAAATTATTTCCTTTAAATATTAAATTTTATAACGACACCTACCTCAAGTATCTTGAAATACATTTGAAATTTAAGCTTTGGACATCTAGGCTAAATCACATGGTATAGAGATCCACAATTAAAATTATATTATAAAACAAATCAATTGCTATAGTCTTATTTTTGATGCCTTAGTGCCGTTCGTTTTGAAGCTTGTCAATAAAAATTAATATTTAAAGTATTTTAATGCGTACTATAAAATTTATACCTACCTAAAATTTTGTTAAGCCAAAGGGTGGGAGGTTGGATCTTTTCAAAATTTATAGAACTAAACAATAGTTCTACACATTATACAATTTCAAGTTTTCTTTAGGTAACATATGAGATAGAAGGCAAGGATTTGAATAATTTTATTTCTGAGACACTATGTGATAATCAAGTAAATTTTCTCATGCAACTTGTCTTGGTAAATATATGTTCTGCATGCACATCATTAGTAAGTCTATGAAATTAAATTATAAAATGCAAATACATCTTTTATTCGCACATTGAACTTATTTTATTTAAATTTGTTATTCCCATGTTGTATTTGCACTTTATTCCAGAACTATTCTTCTTTTACCTTCACTGCAATACATTGTTGTTTCATTTTTGACCATTAATACACTTAAATTTTTCATGAAAATGTGTAGATAAAATAAGGTAAAATACCTCTTAATTATGAGAAATTTTAATATGGGAATATGGGTTTTATTTCTGACCAAGGATAGTTCGTACAATGGTTTGAAATTGGAAATTTTGTTTATTTCTCAATTGCATATAAATAATTAATTAATGAATACAGAAGTATTATTTAACATTTCATACTATTTGTCTATTGTAAATTAGAGCACATATATATTTAAAAAAATTCTATTTGTAAAAGTGTGGTAAATACGATTCATACATTAATTCAATTTACCTCTAAATGCTTTAAGAACATTCCACACAAACTCTTCCAATTTGTTACATTTCTATGCAAGATATAAAAGTTATAGAATGGTTAAATAAAAAAATTTAAAAGTGTTTATTTAACCGTAGATGTAGAAAAGGAAGCACTGTGTAGCGTCACAACTATGGAACTGTAGCAGTTACAGTTAATTAGGAGAAATTGACTCAATTTGTCATTTACCTCGTGTATAACACATTGAGTCAAGGTAACTGCAGCAGACAAATATAATAATTATGTAAATGTGCCTCCAGTATAGTGTTAAATTTTGCCAATCGAGTTGCCTCTTAAACAATCATTATAAACTAATGATTTTTTTATTTAAAAAAAAATACAAAAGCATATATTAAAAATTATAGCAATAAGCTTTTTCAAACAAGTTTTGAAAATAAACAGAATTAATAAAATACTCAACGCTAATGAGAATTGTGTGTTTGTGATAATAATTTTTTTAAAACAAGTAATAACCAAAAAACGTGTTTTATAAAATTGTTGTAAATAAGAGTTTATATAAAGTCAAATTAAAATGAAGACTCTAAAAGTGATGAATAATTTAGTTACATAAATTTCAATCACCATGGCGAATGCTGGCAGCTTGTATTGAAGGATAACCTAGTATTGTACCAAGTCAATTCCACTTTGCCTGTTTTACTTTGTTTGCGGCCACGTTAACCTGAGTAGGTTCCATGGTGCTCTCCTTGCAGGCAATATTTTTCCAATTGAAGTTTGCATTTTCAATGTAAAGATGTTTCAGTAATTTTCATATAAATATTGAAAATGAAATCTTATTGGAGGTTGTATTAGCCTAATTTATAGGAAATGATTTAACTATCTGTGTATGATTGAAGTGATTTATAAAATTGTCTAAGGTTGTTTAAAATATCAACAGTATGCCTTGCTTTCAATTTTTTATGTACAACTGCAGTGTAATCTGATTGCAAAAAGTCTCACGTTGTTTGTGTAACTTTTCAAAATTCTCAATTGCTCAATTGAGTCATCACTGTCGTTTTCATAATACTACCTAAGATATATTTGCAGACTTTGTAATCGGTTAGAATTAACATGCTTGTCATACAAGATTTGCTTTAATTACTATTGCTATTTTAATATATTCATTCTTATTTTGAAAACTTTTTTTACATCACTACTTGATCACCTATAGTGCACATCATCTAACTTAATTTTAGCCGTGCAATTGAATGTTGTGATTGCTTAGTAATGAATTTGCGAAAGAACGCATTTGTAGAGATATGGTGGTATTGTTAGATATAAAAGTATATGCCTTTATATGAAAAATTAGGCCTTATTTAAAATTGATGTTCTATAACTAAATAATCACTAATATTAATTTTAGTTTGCCCTATTTACCAGTTTAGGAAACATCTTGCCTAATATTTGTTATCGTAATAGCCAGCAGTTTGAATAAGTCCATTAGACCTAATAAAAATGTTCATCTAAAATTCTGTCACATTGAAAACACGAAACTAGTGAGAATATCCCATGCAACTAAATTGATGTTCATCAGTTGATATTTCATATTTATGGCTTGTATTTGGAGAGTTTAATATTGCACCCATTGGTATTTGGTCAAATAGACTTCCTGCTTTACAAACTTCCATACCACGTGTAAAGGCTGTGGTAGACTTCAAATATATTCTGGTTAACAGGAAGTGACACTAACTATTTTATCTCAAATAGAACACCCTGATATTTTTATAAATGTATAAGGCCATTTAAATTCTGAATTAAATGATGTAGCACACATGAATGTTTAGTCAATTGATCTTCAATAATTTTAAGAATAACAAAGAAACAATCATTATAGATTGCTTCTTGAAACAAATGAACAAGTTGGATGATCAAATCATCAGTATTTTTTTAAAGACAGTTAACTAGAGCGTGGTATCTGGGATTTTTTCAAAATGAAATGGAAAAAGCGGTGGATGGTGGCCAGCTAGGTCACCAAACGTAACACCATTGGATTTTTTTTAATTGTTGAAAAATATTGTTTATATATAATATATAACTCTACAATAAATTGACAATGTTATACCAGAAGTAATTGAAAGAACCATTTTGTGCATAGACATTAACGACAGGCATTTTGTGCAACTTACATGTCGTGTTTTTTTCTTAACTGTGGCGTAAACAAAGGCTTATCGAATAAACATACATGTGTGATACATTATTGAACACATAACTTAAATGAGAATTCTTTATTATAAAAATGTACAGGGTGGGGCATTTTCAATGCAAACGCGGAGTATCTCAGCATCCCTCAATGCTAGAGCAAAACTGATAGCACATTGTTGGGACAGTTTTTTGAGACAAATTTAATGATCAAGGCAGAAATTTTCTTTTGTTTTCCAGTTATTGGTCATATTTGAAATTTTCGAAATTGTGAATGGCTGCTGTATCTCTTCTGCTATTTGAAGAGATATAGGGAAACCACAAATACGTTTTTGATGGTGCCCCAAAATATTTTGTATATTCAATTGTTTTTAAGATATAACATAAATGTACATTTTTCAAGTGGAAACCACCGTTGGCTATGGCACAATTGAAATGGTTGCTTTTTTTTCATTTCGAAAATTTATAGTTTAATATATTTATCAAAATAACCTAGTTACAGATTATCTTTTTTTTATTAAGAATCGAGTGCCTTGATAATATAATACATGATGAGAAAAAAATTATTGATGTTAAGCCGGGCGATCAAGCCGGCCACAAAATGAGCCCTTAAGTGGGCATTATCAAGGCATACTCGATTCTTAGCAAAAAGAGAAAATCTGTTGTAACTCAGTTATTTTTATAAATTAATATATATCAAACCATATCTTTTCTAACTGGAAAAAAGTAAGCATTTTAATGGTGTCATAGCCAACTACGGTTTCCATGTGAAAAAATGTAGGTTTGAGTCATATCTTGAAAACAATTGATTATAGAAAATATCTTGTTGCGCCATTGTTATTTACACAAAAATACTCATCAGAAATGTATGCACAATTTCCCTATATCGCTTTAAGTAACGGAGCTACAGCAACCCTTCAAAATTTCGAAAATGTCAAATATGGCCAATAACTAGAAAACAAAATAAAATATTAAATTTCTGTCGTGACCACTGCATTTGTTTTGATAAAATGTTTGGAGAACGTGATATCAGTTTTGCTCTAGCACAGATGGATACTGAGATATCCCCCGTTTGCATTGAAATTGCCCCCCACCCTGTACAGGGTGTACTGTTTAAAATTAAATAGTTTATATCACTTCTGGTTAAACCGTAAATACCATTTTAAGTATTTAGACAATACATTACATGTTCCTGAGGGTAATTCAGATAAATTGCAAATTCAAAAAAATATATCTGAATTCTACTACAATCCCGTTACACTAGGTACTACAGTGCACAGCAAAACATGACAGTAGTGTAACATTTTCAACATATAAGTCTTACAGTATTCTGTCAAAACTAGACATTATATTTATCTATAACATACCACGATATCTCTTATATATGATTAGGATTAGGTACTCTTCCGTTTTACTTATTTATACAATACACAGGTGGCCCGTAAATTGGCCATGGTTGAAGCTGACTTGGAAAGAGCTGAAGAACGTGCTGAAGGTGGAGAAGCGTAGGTTTCTTGTTTAATTGTGTGTTGTTTGCAGTGCCAGTTTATAATTTTTGATGGACTAATATTTTTATTTTTATAATTTACTTTAGGCATTTCTAATTGCTAATTGACATAACATGAAGTCTCCAGAAATACATTGTGTATATTAATCGTAATACTAAGGTGTTTTAGCTAGTTTGATTCCAATGCATTCCATACTCTACTTATCCCATTTCAAATGTTTTGAAGATTTCAGAAGTTTTGTATTTTAAGGATCAGTTTTGTTGATGATAGGTTAGTTTTTGTGTGTACTGCATTGGAGGTTTTGCAATAACTTATATAACTGGTACTTATAGTGTGTATAAAAATAACATTGCACGTGTGTGTTGCTATTGTTTAGGTTGCCCGCAAATTGGTACTAATGGAACAAGACTTAGAAAGGGCGGAAGAAAGAGCTGAACACAGTGAAAGGTAGGAGCAGCTTGCTACTAAAAAAATTGTGATGTAAAATAATATATTTATATGGTTTATAACAGTTACTGTTTTCTTCATCCTGCAATGCAATAAAATTCTCGTTATGGAATACATATGTAAAACAAAAGCTTGAGGTCGGAGTTGTGTAAACTCTGATTGATTGTCTCTTAATTATTATAACCCGTTGTGTTCTTTGAAATTGGAAGTAAATTGTGTTCAAAGTATTTTTGATGGGAAAAAATTGGTAACTGTTTTATGTAATTAATTTCTTCTTGATTGTCAACTGACGTTTTTTGTAATTTTCAGCAAAATTGTAGAGCTTGAAGAGGAACTTCGTGTCGTAGGCAATAACCTCAAATCCCTGGAAGTCTCTGAAGAAAAGGTATAGCTTTTTGATAATTTGATTATATTAAAAATTATAATTATTTGATAGTGTTCACACTTTGTCGCAGCATTCCATCTTGAAATTTTGTTTCTTGTGATGCTGTTGGTTATCAAACATCTAAAATAGAAGGTTATATTGTTTCTTTCCAGTTTGCTAAGACAAAGTTGTAATGCAAAAAAATCGTTTAAACCATAGCAATTTTGTGCTGTGTTCTTCTGACCTGCAAAATAAAAAAACTTAAATTCTTATTTGCTGTGGAAGTTAGATTCCTCTTATATTTTTTAAATGTGAATTTTCAACCGAAAAAATCTTCTTTGCCTTGCCATTGTAGAAAAAAAGTTAACTTTTACCATAAGCATGAATCTTGCAGGGCAGATCAGAGTAGAGCTAAGATTTTACAATCGTACTCGGATACCTCTTTTAAAATATGAGGCTGTCTTGATCGTAAACAGTGCTTTTCTGTATAATGTCAAAGAAAACAAATTTAAAAGAGGAATCTGAATGTAATTACATATTTTCTTAAATATTTCAGCCAGTTCCTCATATTATTCACAAGAAGTGTTATCTTAGTGCTAGTTTTTTTTACCTTTTCAATAAAATTGCCATATTGATTTTTCTCTTACAAACAACTCTTCGTCTTTTCCTTGATTTTTAGCCTTCATTTTTTGTTGTAATGTACTTACTGTTTTATGTATACTCTATTCCCTTTTGATATCAACTGTCAAATGTTTAATTTCTGAAGAAAAAAATGTCTAATTTCAGCTTTCTGTTACTTTTTACTCGTCCTATATAAATTTAAAATTTAAAGAAAACTTAAATATAAAATTTTGCCAAACTGTTTGACGATGGATTGGCATTCTGCTTATAATTTAAAATTCACTTTTTCAACTTCTGATATTTACTTTTTAATTGTCTTTAGTGTTTACAGGTTTACACAAAGTTTATTTTGTTGTTCTGGCGCCAAATTTAAATGTGGGATTATTCAGGAATTTGCAATAAGTTTCCCATAAGGGAAAATTACCAAGCTGAGAAAAACTCTGTTTGGGAATTTTCCTAGCTCTGCTCATCCCTAAATATTATTATGTAATTAAAAACAATTGGGCTCCATTACATAATAAACAGTCAACTTTTTATAGATTTGTTACAGAATACTCACTATAGTCAGTTCTTAAAAAGTTAAAAGTTGTTCAGAATAATGGGAAAAATTTAGTATGGCAAATGGTGTACCCAATAGAGCACTTGAATGACCTACCCTGTGTGAATGTATATGTTCGATACATTAAAACTGCACTCCACATAAAGTTACTTCTATAAAAACAATTTCTTATTTTAATCTCTAATATTGTATTATATAAATCTTTACGATACTTTTTAATAAAACAAATCATGTTTTAAAAAAAAAAAAAAATTGTGCAACATTGTTATGGTATTTGTTCATATGTTTAGAATACGCAGTTTTAATGTATCCCACCACCTTTTTTTTTTGCAAATGTTTTGTATTAATTTGGTTATAAAGAGTGCAAAATCATGGAACTTCATTGGCTTAAAATATTTAACCTGTTCTACATCAAACAATATTAACATATTAAAATTTCTCCAAGAGTTCCATGTCCTTAATTGCACATACCAAAATACTTTAAAATTTGTGTATTGCATAGATACAATATTAATCAGTGTTAATATTGATAAATAGGCCAACCAGCGTGAAGAAGAATACAAAAACCAAATTAAGAACCTTACCACCCGTCTAAAGGAGGTACTGAAATTGCTGGAGTGTACCTCATTATTGTCTAACAATCCCCTTTGTGTGACCTAATTTTCAATTAGTTTTCAGCATGGTGTGCTTTTTGTAGAAGTTATCACAGATATATTCATATCTTGCGATTATATTTGTGATGCCTCAAATAATAATAGTGTGTTTTTGTTGTTACGATGTAACTAACTGTTAATATAGGCAACAGTACGAGAGGAACATTATTCCACCCATGTGAAGGTTTTGGACAACTCGCTTAAAGAGGTAACTGTGGAGAGGAGTAGCCAGTTCTGTGCATATATTTCTTTGTAGATACTTGATTTATATCCAGCTTTTTCGTGTTGGTGACACTGTGGGTTCCAAGATGGTTCTGTGCAGTACTGTAGCTTCTGTTGTTTATATCTTGTGTTTATTGTTATATGTCCCTGGGAAGATTTTGTATGATCCAAACTTGACATAGAAAATGTTCCCTTATTTTTTTTATTTTAACCTATCCAATGCTGTCTTTATGGAGGTATTGGTCACTGTTGCTAGTAAACAAAGCATGTTTAGCATTCTGTTGTGTGCAGGCTTCCGCTACCAGAGAACATTGCGAGGACAAAATTCATGTCATGTCTGATAAATTGCGTGAAGTAAGTTATAAGAAATACACGTAAATATTTACGTCATTTCAACTATTTGCACTTACTTATAATTTTCATGGGGCTTTTGAAAACTATGGTGATTAGTAATATAACATCAGTGTGACACCGTGAGAAGAACAATGGTAATCTAAGAGAGAAGCTCATTAAACACCTTGGCAGGCACACTGCAAATGGGTAGGGCCCATAAATGCAATAAATTAATTATTAGTAATTAAAAATTTCTTATCAGATCATTTATTATATTTGGGGACCGCAGGAAAAGAACATGCAAAGTCAAACAGGAAATATTTTTCAGTGCAGCGTTTGTACAGCGCCAACTAAACACGTTTTGCACGGTTTTCTTCCTGTAGTCTTCATTTATCTTCATCTTTTAACTGTTTTTAATATTTGCCCTAAATAATGTAGTGCCTAGGATGCTAGAAAAGTTTAATGCGTCACTTTGAGAAGTTAATTGAATTCATGTTATATTACTACTTGCTGAAATTTCTGGGTACTTCAAAGACAACAGGTTGTTCGAATAATTTACAGTACTTGCTTTGCTTATATGTCTTCTTGTCTAAAGATATTTTTTAATCTAGCCATTGTAAATATATGTGTGATTAGCATTCGCACAAACGCTTTTTTAATAATATGTAACTATAAAAAAAGTGTTAATGACAATAATTTTAAAGAAATTATAATTCATTAACATTCAGTAACATTAGTAAAGCTTTCTTCTGTCAAACAGTACACTGCTCAGCTTTTGAACTGGAACACTCATTTAAAAATGAGCGAAGCACTTCGTCTGGACTTTCCTATACTTTAAAAACATTTACATACTATATATCCAAAAGTTATAATACACAACGTTGTAATACAAACAGCAGTGGCGCAGTTAAGCGTAAGTCGCTAGGCTCATTCCTATGGTTTAGGGACTCCAAACAGTTAAAAAAATTAATTTTGCACAAATTCAAAGTTTCATGAATATGTCTTTATAGCAAACAAAAAATAAACCAATACGCAATACGCAAAACATTGCCAATAATTGCCACTAATGAAACTAATGTGGAATCACACGGGAGTAAGGGTCGCAAAACTCCGACTCAACAGCTATTAACAGTATATATCTCTGCACTGAATGGATGTTATTATACTAGCCGGGTTAGCCCTGCATTGCATGACAATTTAGAAAACCAAATTTCTTATGGGGACAAAATTGGAATTTATAGATTTTTGGCAAACCGATTGATTCCTTGGTATTAAAGAAAACCAGAGACGACACAACAAATTTATTAGCCAAAGATTTGGTGGGAGGGTGAAATTAACCCTCCCTCCTAAAAATTAAGTGATGCCTTATTCTACTATCACTCATGAGCAATTTAACTTAAACAGACATTGTTTATTGTGCCCTGTTAATTAAAGACAGTTTCTGGAGATCCAAAACATGCATTTCTGTCAAAATCTCGATTTCGGACATTTTCTTGAAATCAACACTTTCTGCGGAAAGTATAAGAAAGTAAAACGCTGTAAACGTGAAAATTGAATAGATGTGTTTTTTTTTAAAACGTCTATAGTACTTGTATCAACAAGCTATATTTTGCAGAAAAAATTATCTGATTGTCCCTAGAAGCAAAGTAAACGCAAACATAGTTAAATCAGCCCTAAATGAGCATGTCATAAGGAGTGATACACTGCAAACGTTGAGCGGCGTACTTTATAGCAAATTAATTATAAATATATGATTTGAATTAGTTTTGAGTATTCAAAAATTGTTTTAGAATCACTTTAAAATTTATATTGCAAAAAAAACATTTTGTTGTTGTTTTAGAAATTATTATCGTTTGTTTTTTTTAACTAATATAAAATCTGTATTCAGGCTAAGTCAACAAGGCCAGGGTGGTCGATGTTTGCTTTACCATGTAAAATGCAAAAACATTTTTCAAATAAAAGTTGTAAGATACTAAGAGCAACACATTTTGAAATAATACAGGCGATTCTATATAACAGTGGCGACAAGCCAAACTTGTATATTTTAATAGGACGGTCTTTATAATTGTCCGTATTTATACTCGCTTTTTACATGCCATTCTGAATTTATTGATATTTTGTAGCGGCATTGCTAAGTTATTTCACAATTTTTCAAAAAAATTAACATTTGCAGACATCGCTAATGATCTCTACATGAGTGTATTTGCATAGATTAAGCAAACTTTTTCTATTAAATGTTATTCAAGATCCTGTACTATCTTCCTGATATTTTAGAGTAGAATTTCCATAACCAATGGTTTTTGAGAACATCATTTTAAAAATACATGGAGGACGACAGTACATGGTCTTGTCTTACATTTAACAGAAATAGTTTGTTTAATCCAAGGAAATACGGTTTGTGCGATTCTATTGGAGTTCTGCAAATGCCAAAATTTTCAAAAAAAATAACTTAAGACTAATAAAATATACAGAAATATACAGGGTGTTTTATTAAGCAACAAAAACACCTTTGCTTTGCCACTCTTATATGCAATCCCTGTATAATTAAAAATAATTGGGCTTTTCAATCGCCTGCAACTTCTATTTAAAAAAAAATTTGTATTTAACATAGTACAGGGGATATCAACCACTACGGTCTTGTTGGCTCGCCCTTTATTCCTCTATGTTTACTCATACAACATCTTCATATACATACAATGGTGAGATGAATAAAAATATATTGTACATATCCTGTGTGCATTATTATTGCTTAAGATGTAGTTTATTAGAAATAGACACTTTTGCACCATAAACATATTTCGTAAGTACAGATAATTTCAGTTGCATGATGCATGACCTTGTTTTGAAATGTTTTTGAAAAGCGCAAATAATGTAATTTTTTTTTGAATTTATATCTTATTGAATCTTTTGTTCGATCTTTCCGATTACATATCATATAGCTTTCACTATGTCTTAAATTTTTCAAAGTGTAAATTTTGTCGATCAAAAATAACATTTTTATCTTTCTAAAAAAACCTGCTTTGTTTTGTAAAGAGAACTAACACTCCAATTTGGTTACTTTATGACATTTTTAACTATTATTAATTTTGTAGGCTGAAGCCCGCGCTGAGTTTGCTGAACGTTCCGTACAGAAACTTCAAAAGGAAGTCGACAAACTTGAAGGTATGTTTTTGTTGTCACATTTTGTGATGGCCCAGATCTTGCTAAATGGTTTAATATGTAACAGGACCTTACAACGCTTGGATTAATTAAAATGTTTTACCTTAAATTGATGTTTATTTTTTAATTTTTGGTTTTTTTTGTTTTGTTTTTGAGTGTCATTAACCAAATAACCTTACAGATGATCTCTTGGCGGAGAAAGAAAAGAACAAACTCTTAGCAGACGAGATGGAAGCTACATTGCATGATATCCAAAATATGTAACTTAGTTAGCAATGTGTTTGTCCAGCTACATTCCTACTACTGTATCAGCTATTTGTCATTTCCAGTGTAAACTTCCACAGTTTACAGTTGCAGCATTTATTTCGTTACATTTTACACTTTGAAGCTATATTTTAGTGCATTAAAAAATTCCAACTAAGTTAGTTTAAAAAATCGCTTTTTGCAATTTGCACAACAAAAGCATCTGCATTTCTACTTTTACCACAAGCCGTTAGTAGATTCTACAGGCTAATATTGGGCTGATCAAATATCTTTTTCAAATAATTTAGAAGAGACATTATTAAATGGATTAGGTGCTTTCTCTTCTTGTCAATTTTAAGCAATATTTAAATTTACGATTGCATCGTAAGAAAATTGCACATAATTTGTGACTTTAAATAGAATTTGTTGCACAAATTCGTTTTTCATTAGGCATTAATTTAACTATTTTTTTGTTTAATTATTTAGCTACTTTGCAGTTTAGTATTAATGAATCTTGCATTTATTGCCATATTATTTAACGTTGATCTCCACAAAGCTGCAATAGGTCAACACTGCCATTTACTTATGAACAGCATTAACAGATATGTTATGCAAGTTTCATTAAGGTTAATTTGCATTTTATTTTGTTTATCATTTCACATATTTGGGTTTATTTTGTATATTGTACATTTCCATAACTCTTAGGAATTAGTTAATTACACGTTGTATATTTTTTTTAGTAATGTGTGTTACGAGTGATTACCAAGAATTGGGAAAGCTTTCATATTTGCTACATTTTTAACAGTTATTTATTGTTTGTATATTATTACTTTGCAATTAAGTACAGTTTTCGGGGTTTGGTATAGTAATCGTTAAGTAGTTAAGTATGTATGTATTCTCTCGTAACACACATTTCAAAAGTCAATTCCGTAATTTCAAATTTTCATAAAGTATTATCTATTATTATGCAAATTTTTATTTTTAGTCTGTTTATATTCTAATAAATTACTATGTATTTTATGTGGTTGAACTAATATAAAACCTTTTTTAAGTTTGCGTTTTTTTAAATTAGCTTTTGTTGTTTTAGCATGACATTAATTATGTTTTACTAATATTAAACATGCATTTTTAAACTTTGCAGTTAAGACAGCGTGAAGTTACAATACTGATAGAAATTGTAGCTTTTTGCCAAACTTTCAAATAAGATGCTGTAAAGCAGTCCTTGCCTTACTACGTTAGTTACAAGAAAACTTGGAAAACAATTAATTCATTGCTTAAGCAACCTCCTATAATTTCATTGACTATTCAAGTAGGTTTTTTTGAATATTTAGAGAATTTTCCTATTGTATTGGATATACAGGGTGAATATTGATATGCTTGAGGTAGAGCACTCGCTCACATATGCGTGGGGCTCGTGTTTAATTTCTATATAAATCCCCCTTTTTTTATTATTTATTTATATTATTAGTATTAACACAAAGTGTTGGACATATTTTGTTAAATTATTTGAAAACATTTTTAAGAAATTCAATGTCTTCATTATATACGTAAGTAATATTTATTTGTTAATGACGAATGTAAAAACAGTATGCACACTGTCGGTATCAGACATTCATATTTAATGAAAATGAATAACTTAAATAAATAATACAAATAATATTATGGAAATTGAACCTGGGTTCTTCACATTGGATAACACACAGTTTTGGGACTCTTACCATATATTATTTTTGCCCACCTTAAATTTATTATGTATGATGTTAAGCTAATAACTTCTTTATTATACCTGAATCATAATCTCTGTTTTTGAAACTAAAAAGCGTGCAAAATCTAGCCTTTAAAGCACTAGTGCTTTAAAGTTGCCTAGGTAACAACAAATTCACCTACAAATTTTGAACAATGATAAATACACAGGTAATCAGAAACAAACTTCACAAATCAACAAATTTATAATAAATATACATAGCAACGAAACAACAACAATTGCTAACCATTTCTATATCAACGATTAATGACACAGATTACTTATCCCTAAAAGAGATTTCAATTTCCTTTTCTTGTTATAATTTTCAGATTGTAGTGCAGGTATAATAAAAAATAGCGTATAATACACGTGTATAAGAACCTTTAAAGCACTGCTCCGTTAAGATGCACTCGGCTTTGCCTCGTGCTTTTAAACCTGTCGCGCGTGCTTTAAGGGCTTGCTTATACACTTGTATTATAATATGCTATTTAAAGCTGAAAGTAAAATTTTATAAAAATAAAGTTTGTACTAAATCAAAGTTTAAACCGTAGATCTGCAACTGGCCCTTAGATGTGCATTACAACTAGGAAAAACAAAGGTTTATGCAGGGCGATCAAATAAAAACTTAATTCGGTCGCCTATGAAACGAGCATGGAATGTCGATGACTAGTTTGCCAATTGTGGAGCTATTATCATAGTTGCATGGTTTATTATTTTACCGTAATGCTTATATTTAATATTTCTAAGCAAAGAGCAAGTGAGGATTCCAATTTATTTTTATTTCGCCAACGTGCATGATAATATCAGTTGGCAACGTGACCCATTTCACTCAGATTGAACATGATGGTTTAGCAATAAAGGCATGGGTTTGTAATCTGGCAACCCCAGTTCAAATCTCTTGGCAGACCTGTTTTGTTTTTAATTTTTTTTGACATCTCTCTATGTTTTCTTGCCCTATGTCTATAATTTATTATAAATATTATCTTTGTTTTATTTAAAAAGGTAACTTGCAATAATTTTTTTATTTATTTTAAATTTGAAACGCTAAACAATCAAAACGACGTAAGTAACACAACAATTAAAAGAATAAATGTTGTCAATTCGCTTCTACGCATAAAAGAACTTCGTTTTTTTTATGTTTTCAACTTGCATAAAAACAATTGAGGAACAGTAGGTCTGCTACAGGATTTGAACTGGCGCCGCCAGATTACAAGCCTACACCTTTACCACTAAACCAACATCTTTAAAATTTTTTCTATTATGTGAGTTAAATGGGTCACGGTAGCCAACTAACATTTTTCGTGCACATTTGTAAAATAAAAATAATTTACAATGATCACTTCGTAATTGTTTAAACGTAGTAAATTTGAGCAATTGTGGTAAAATAATAAACCACTCAATTATGATAATCGCTCCACGATTTGCTAACTAATCATCCGGCATGCCACGCTTGTTTCATAGGCAACTTTAATTTTTCATTTGTTCACTATGTACAACAAGGTTCACTATTGCAATCTTGAAAACGGTAGGAGGTAGGTCAATTAAATTAGGAAAAACTTACCTATTTGGGAAACCAATTTATTGCCATTTTGATAAGTCTTGAAAAATTCATAGACAAAAAGTCTCAAATTTGACGTTTTCTTTTGCTTGCAACCTCTTATTTATAAACTTAATAAATCATTGTAACTCATAGGAAGGAATTTACTGGCATACTCGAAATTTTATTATAACGAACAATTTTCGAGCAGCGTTGGTCAATTTCCAGTTACCACGTTATGCACCTCTCATTAACGATTATCATAGACATTGAAATAGTAAACATATTACAGATAAACAAAACATATAATTTATGAAGTGTTTGAGTTATCATATTTTTGCAATGCTTTTGGCCCAGATGCTGATTGATCTTATAGCATTGAAGTTTGCAGAATAACGGCGCTCATTTTAAGCAATTGATTGAAGTCTTTTCTGTTAAAAATATAGTTGATATGCCATTTCCAGTTCAACCGGTAGTGAAAGCATTTTAATGTTTATCCCATACAATGCGTTTTTATGACCTATACAACATACTACCCTTTCATTGGTTTATCTTAATAGGGAAAAAAAGGATTTACAGTGCGCTGCGCCATATTTCATTAACACTCTGTATAGTAAACTAGGAATTTTGCCAAATAGCAGTATACTGGTTTCCCAAATTAGTAACTTTTCCCTAATTTAAGAGACTTATTTAATTGCAGTATAAATAATTCTGCACAAATTCAATTAGGAGCGTGATATCTTGTACCAATATCGATTTGCTCGATAATTCCCTTTTGAATTTTGCACTATTTCAACTTTAATGTTTCACAACTAGTTTCAAATATCATCACAAGTAATAGTCTATTACAGCATATGTCATTCACCAATAAAGTTGCTTATTTTAATGTAGGAACATATTAAAATAATTTTTCTCCTTTACTTATAAACTCCGCTTTATGCATAGTTTTGTTTCCATCGTTTGGTCTTCAACTTAAATTTTGAAATGTTCAGATGCAAAATTTTGTTCTAAAAACAACAGTGAGAATTTTGTTTCTATATTTAATGTAATTTAATTTCACAGATGAACTTGTTGCTGAAAAGGAACGTTACAAGGAAATTGGAGACGATTTGGACACCGCCTTCGTTGAGCTTATCTTGTAAACACCTTTATTATTCTTGCAAAACCTCACCATACTTATTTCGCCATTTTAAACATGTAGACTGGCGTGTATCAGCGACTCAAAAATCTGTCACTGTTATCATTTATGTAATTCACGGTCTTCAGACGTTAACGTCTAGAATTTGGGTATTATTTTCATATTTATGTTAACAGTTATTGTATATATTACATAACAATATATACTTGATTATTTTATTGTATTTTTATTTATTGTGTTGTGGTTTACTTTGTTTTTAAGGTAAGATTTTCTTTTTTATTATTTTGTTTTATTTTAATTAATTTTGTTCCAAGACTATTTCATAACTAACTTTTTGTTCTGTATATACTTGTGTTATTTCAATTCTAGCTTGAAAGAAATCTAATACGTGTTGGCATGTAATAGTTTTGGCTATGTTCTAACCCATTTTAATCATTTCAGATGAACTGCTTCAACAGAAAAGTAAATATAAGGCAATTGCTGATGAAATGGACCAAACTGTAGCTGATCTTGCTGGATACTAACAATAACCGCATGTGCAAGCGTGCCTCAAATAGAAATTCGAAATTTGATTGATGATACAATTTGAAAAGTCGTGCTTGTTTTTATTTAAAAAAATTTGCTCAATTACTTTTAATAATACCTACAGTTGGATTGGATTACTGATAGTCAAGTTATTAAAGCACCCAAAATGTTTGTTATAAAGAAACCTCGCTCTTATAGAATTCACAATATAACTACTTGAGGATTTTATCGGGGACGTTTTGTTTAGTAGGTTCACACCGAAGTGAACGGTGTAAATTCTGAACAATATGTAAACCGAAATTTGAAACTTAAATGATCATGAACTCTTTAATAATATTGGGTAAAACATAGAAAAATAGCTGCCCACTCTAAAATCGTTCATTCTTAACATGTTCTTGCTAAGGACAGAAAAAATGTAGATTCAGTAACCGCATAGAAAAATTTGTAATGTGGAGTTTTTACTTCCTCTATAACTTGCTACCAATTTTTGTATACCGAAATTATTAATATAAAAATTCTAATTTTATGCCTGAAAAATAATGCCATGAATTAGATAAAAATGAATGAATAACAAAATTAGCAACCTTTTCGAAGTTTCCATTTTTTCAAACGTCTTTTTTGAAACTTTCTCGGGGTGTTACTGTTACTTTGCTACTGCTTTGGATGATATGCTGCTGGCTTGTCATTCGCTCCACAATACACTGGCATTAATAAGCTTTAAAATAAATACCGACTTTATTAAAATGACTTTCAATTTTTCCGGAAAGATATAGAAATTTTTTCAGAAAAGTAAAAAACTATAACTTTCAAATTATATCATCATCTATATCAAAAACAGTGTTCAGTTAGTAGATACCCTCTTAAAATTTTTCAGATCGTCACATCACCTTTACTAAATACCTATAACATTCATATTTTGTGAAATACTGAAGCTTTGCGAAAAGACAATTTGCTAATTCCTGCTTAGTCCATAATGTTTTATACGATTTTTAAATATAACCTTAGCAATGGAATTTGATTGTTATGCTGCTTTTAGTTTTAAATTAATGCTGATTTGTTAATTGTACCATTCTTGTTGTCATGTATGTATTATCATTTATTTAGTTTTATATGGGTGAAGTTATAAATTGCAAGTGTTTGTGTATATTTTAAGTTTGCTAATGAGTACGTTTACATGCAGTTACATTTTGTTGACTGACCTCTACCTCGATCCAAATTTACTTCAAACGCCAACCTTGGGCTTGTGCACTAGAGACAAGTTTATTATAGTCTCATTTTGATTCCAGCATAAGCGGCATTTCTTTCATGTATAATGGAAAATCTTATCAAGGTTTGGCTCTGCATTTTATTGCAAAATTATGAAAAGGTAAGAGTTTCTTCACCGTATCAATTTTTTTGTTTTTTTTCATGGTACAAACTCATTCTTTCACAAGAAACGTTTATATTTGAGCTTAATGCGGTTTAACATAATGCAATTGGCAATGTAGATATGTTGCTTAGGTAGCGTAATCAGCATTTACATCTGCTAAATTGGTGCTTAGATCGGGTCAGTCGGTCCGAACTTAGGTCAGTATGCGTAAAAAGGCGACCTAAATGGAGGACTTCTCACATTTTGGCTAACGCACTATGTGACCTAAATAATTTAAGTAACAATTGGTGCATAGGTCGCAACATAAATGTTTCGTGTAAACGTACACAATGTCTCTATTGCTTTTTTGTTTCCCATGTAACCATGATAACATTAATTTTATACATGCTTAATAAATAATTCAGGGATATATTTTTATAATAAATCCTATATTCCTTGGGAGAAAACAAAAGATTTATTGAAATTCTGAATAACAGAGAGCAAATCCTTACAAACCCCACTAACAGAGTTAGTATAAGAAGAAATTAAATTTTATCGATGAAAGTGGAGGAGAATTTTTTCTAACTGCAGAATATTTGTACCTCTACAATATAATTATGAAAACTGTCTCTTTCCATGCACTTCTGTACACGATAATTCGTAGTGTCAATTTTTGTTTGGTATTATTTATTTTATATTAATAGCAAACTAGTGAGACCCCAGCGCATAATGCACTGACAGACTCGCGTTGGCCGACCCGTCTAAATGCGTCACGTGATGCATTAGTTCCAAAAATGAGACGCGGCGTTTTGTAGATGCGCCTCAAGTGACGCGCGTCTAGCCGACCTTCATATATATTATAAATTAAAATAATTATTATTGAAAAATCGACGTAGAATAAAAATATAAAAATGTTTCATGTTCCATCTGTGGATAGAGACCTTTCATTTAAAAAAAAATGGTCCAAATTGGTGAAGCCGTAGCCGCTGGAGGAACCGGAGAAAAAAACCCTTTGAGCTTTTATATATGTATGAATTGTATAAATTTAAAACTAAGTTATAGAAGATACCAAAACAAATCAAATGCTGTTTTACTAAACTCTCTAAATTTCAAGTCATGGCCTTTTGAATATGATAATCATCATAAAATTTAGTATCCCTATAGCCCTGAAGGTATTGTGGTACCTATATTAATTATTATCTACAGATACAGGTATTTTCAATATAAAACTATCGACTGAATTGCCTCAAATTTCGTTCTGGTGCCATAGAATTTTTGAAATTTAAATATTGCTGGCATTTTATTTAATAAACTAGACTCGATGAAAGATCACATTTACGCTAAATTGTTCATCGGGGACAGAATAAGATTTTGTCGTTGATACAAACTTAATTTTTAAATATCAGCTTGACATATGCGACGTGTTTTATTATGCAAATTATCAAGTGATTGAATGATACACAAACGTTTGCCTTTTTTTTGACATTGCCAATTGAAGATACCTGCCTTGCAACTATTTTACAACGTGACTAAAGCGTAATCAACTGCATTAATTACGCAAGCCCAGTTGATTTCATGCAAATTTTTTTATTAAGAAATTTTAACCAGGATCACATTTTTGAACTCCAAGAACTTATAAAAAACAAGATTTCTGAAAAATGTTTGTATTGTCGAGTTTTTTTTTATTATCCCAGAGCCCTACTGCAAAATATGTATGGATTGCAACTTAACTCAACTACAAACTGGCCACAATCTATCTATCTGTCTATATATACGTGGAAAAAAGTGCTCCCTTTAATTATGAACAAAGTTGAAATAGTGTATAGTGTGAATTTCGAGTGGACCTTCCCTAGTACTTGCTGTATTTGCAAAGTGTAACTTTTAATAATTATAACATACAGTTCACCAAGCATTAGATTTCTAAGAAAACAAGCAGCGGGAATTTGAATTTTCGATAGCCTGTTCAACTGGTTTCCGTACCGTAACTCTACCCATAGAAGCAGCGACTACCTGCACTAAAGCAAGGTAAGCGACCGCCGGAGAAAATGGCTATAATAGCTTTATTTGGAAAGTTATCAAAAATATGCAAAGAATGAAAAATATATTTTTTAACTAGAGCTAATTGATAGGCATAGCCAAAATCACGTAAATACCGGAAAACGCGTTGTTGATATTAAAAAGTATAATTTTTTTTCTTTAATTTTTAAAATCGTTGAAAATTTTTGCAGATCCTAGTAAATTACTTTAAATAGTCTATTCAACTGATAAAAGTTTATAACGATCAGCGTTTGCGTTTTTAAATAAATAATTAATTTAAAAATTTTCAAAAATACTTGAAGGCGTCAGAGTAATTTAAGAGATTAGTAAAAAACAAATTTGTAGTTCAATATAAGCTCTATTGGCTCAGAAAATTTTAAAAAGTGTAAGCAGTTTTTGATAAGTATTTTTTTTTAATTTTCAAAATTTTGAAGCAGCGCCACTGCGATCGTTTTCGGATTTTCGAAATTCATTTTTATTTCATCGTATACAACCCACAAAGGGCGAACAAACAAATAGTAGCTGATCCCGTTCAGACTACTTTTCGAGTAAATAGGCGTTAAAGTCGAGATTTTCAAAAAGTTGTAGGGGCTGCCATTTTAAAGCTAGAGAATTTGGTAAAAACGTTTTCGATTTGCCTTAAGTTCTTCTCTCAGGTTCCGTGCTCAAATTTTTAAAATTTTGTTTTGGAAAAAACGCTATCAAGAAAACATGTCCAACTTCCGTTTCCAGTTTCGGATTTTTTTTAAAGCTTAACTAGAGCTACAATTTTCGATATAGCTCTTGATTTAAATTTCATCAAAATCGGTCCAGTACTTTCGCCTGTAGAGACGTCACCCACAGACAAACATTTTTTAAAAATCACTTTTTGAGCTTCTTTGAGACCCAAAACGTGTATTTCTGTTAAAATCTGGATTTAGAAAATTTTCATGAAATCAATACTTCCCTATACCGAAGGTATGGGAAAGTAAAAATATGTTTATACTTTTGCAAAGAAAGAAATATAGTGAAATTATAGCACATAAACGATAAAATTTTACTATTGTCTAAATGTTTTATACAGGGTGTTTTTAACTCTTACCTTAAAAGAGTTAAATGGCAGAATATTAAACAATTATGTTTCTTGTTAAATCTGTAATCTCTAAGTGATTATTTATTAGATATTTATTGTGCGTTGCGCAATGTAATTTTTCATGCACATTCTCGTGATCACAGATTAGAAATATATATACGTATATAGATATGCAACTGTTATACAAAATTTTAATGTATACACTAGCGACAATGTACAACGGTGTAAGCACTAATGAAAAGAGGGGGAAATTTAAAATTATGGCGAATATTTTTAAAAGCTACAAGAAAAATCAAAAGGAAATGCGAAAACATTTATTTAAAAAAATACAGAACCTAACTTTTATTGTCTGGTGGTTCAAATTAAAAAACGTAATGTTTTTTAATTTGCTGCTAAAAATTTAATATTCGCGTTCTAGTGGCAAGATGCTCATCGTTCGGCCTTCGAAGTCGTGCACCAAGGCACTAAGCAATAATACACATTAATTAATTAATTTGTCGCACTTCTTGCTATTAGTATTTCATAACCTAAAATATTTGGTAAAGGCGTAAGTAGGTGTAAGTCTCAGTTGCGAGTTTCTCGGAAAAACTCGGTGTTTTTAATGTTGTGTTTCATCTAATGAACGACTACACTGGTTTCCAAGTCTCTTGTGTACTTGACTGATAGAAGCTGAGCATGTTGTTTATCTCAAAAAAATCTATTTTTATATGAACAACAGTAAACTAATAGATTACGCAGGGAATGCAGATTTAAAATTTTAAGTTCATAATTTGTAAAAAAAATACTAACATGCGCATTTAAAATAGGAAATCTGTGTTTTATTGCGTTTGTATTTAAACATTGCGGTACACAACAAGTATACATATTATATAAGTAGTCGGAAAATCTAAAAATATGACGCACATAAAAGTAAATTTGACAGATAGAAGCGAATTCAAATTTTCTGCAAATTTTTAACGGCGATTTAATCCGAACACATACGATTGATACCGAAGCAGCACCCGCGGTAAACGGTGTTAGAACTAAACATTTCTTGATTTTTGCCTGTGGAGTTGCACACGCATGCTCGTGATTAATCCGAATAAAACATTCGAGTCTGTTCGTCACTCTCAGGACAAAAGCTGCGTGTTAGCTGAACGCACCCAATATTATTGGTTATTAAAATCAAAATAGTTGTAAAACTGAAAGTCCCTACATATTTATTGTAACGAACTTTTCTGGAACTGTTATTACTTTATGTTTCGAAAATTCAAATTGATAAAGGATAACATTATTGACGAAAAGCAAAGGTTAGCATAAAAGTGGGAAATAATGGATACTGTAGTTACTCAAAATCCTCAGCGTAAAAACATTTCGTATTTACGTGCTCGTGATCCTAGTATTTTAGCATGTGGTTATCCAATTGGAAATATAAAGGCAAACTTGCATGATCAACTAGTTGAAAGTATTTCGGATACTGTTATTAAAGATAGTTCAAAAGATGTAAGTATAAAACTATTCACCTACTTTACTGAACTTGCGTATTGTACAGTATTACTTTTGTGTAAATTTTTTTTCCTGTACACCTTGAATTCAACTACAGCATTTGGTCTAAAAATTTTTTTTAGTTTTATTATCTTAACTTTTGAGAGCTTATGGCCAGTTTTAGTTTGTATTTGTTAGCATTGCCTGTGCATATCTATTTATTTTATTAATGGCTTCACTTGATAATTCAGTTATTAGCTTAGACAGTAGTATTACTGACACGGAAGTTTCAGATGACGAACTTTTACTACCATCTGCTAATTTTGTAAGACGTAACTATTAATGTTTTGCTCTAAAATGTGCAATAATTTGTATATATTCTTCAACTTCATTTATGACAATGCAAATTTGTTTATTCTAGGATGGCCATCTCCAAGTGTATTTAAGACTGAAGAAAACTGATAATTTTAAAGATTTATATGAAATTGATGACAATTCTTTACTTTGCAAAATACCTGAAGGTGCTCAGTGCATTCGAAATGTTCGCGATGGTACTTCAGTTACAAAAATATTTAAATTTTCTAAAATATTTGCTCCTGAATCGAAACAGACTGATTTGTTTAATAATACTGTTAAAGCAAAAGTAGTGCAGTTTATTAACGGCTTCAACTGCAGTCTGCTAACATATGGTGCTTCTGGCTCTGGTAAGAATTCATGTTGTAATGTATATATGTTTAATTATTAGCACAATAAAGATAAAGCAAAAATAAATTTTCTGTACAGGATTATCCAATTAAAATGCAAGTCATTTTGCAACAACAAATGTTTATTAAATCATGACATTATGACAATGAACAATTTTCATACTGAAAATAAAATAAAATCATTATATCGTCCACAGAATGTTGTGAAATGTCCGGCCTTGCTCAAGTAGGCATGTACCTACTTATTCACATTTTTTTAAGTGAGTTCCTGCTACCTTAGTTGACTAATGGGTGGTTGCATATAAATGGATAACCCAGTATAACAGAATTGTGCAAAGGTATTTGGATCATTTTCAAAATGCACCTCATTTTGGAGTTCTAGGGTTTAAAAAAATTATTTAGCTTCAATTTGCAAAATTACACATGAGATTAACTATTGCACTTTTATTGATGTGTTGACCAACCTTTTGTTTTTTTTATATTTTTTTCAACAGAAAATTTGAAACCTTGCAATGATTTTTATCCACTACATTACTGAACTTGAAAATGGTTTATTCTTATTTATAATTAAAATGACAAAAAAATGATAATGGAAGAGTTACTCATAACTAGTGATTTGAACATTTATAGAACATAATTTTATTTGAGCGAAAGTTCCATTTACTTACTTTTTTTTCAATGTATTAATCAGAAAGTCAAGAAAAAGGAAATAATGTTTTATTTATTAACTGCATATTCAATTGTTTATGTTTTAAGTTTTATTATACTTCCATTTAATAGGGTTTGAAAATATTTCTAATGTTACTCTTTAAATTGGAGACAATGGTGCGATAACGTGAGGGACGAGGCGTAACACAGGGGACAATCAAGCTATAACGCTGCTGTTTTTCTGCAGCCGCCAAAGGCATTTTACTCGCCCTTGCCTAAACTAAAGTTATGTTTTTTTATTTATTATGTTCAGTAGGCTTAACTTCATGTTTTGTCCACTGCGTTACTTTTTAAAATGTAACTAAGTGGACCAGTAATGCTGTGGACAAAATGCATGCTTACAGTTGTCATGACGAATTAAGCAGATTTTAAAATAATATATTGTCTTTGTGTACCTAATTCATATTTAAAACATAAAGTATATTAGATACATTTAATTTTCTTCTTCTTCGAAGAAGAAGAAGACATTTAATTTTAATTACCTAAATTCATAGGTAACAAGGGACAAAGAATTTTTACAATTTTGTGATAAAAATAGTTACCTAATGTGCCGTTTCAACAAAACTAACCTACCAAACCAAACGTTCAGAACATAACAGTTCCTCATTTACTCTGTACCTTCCATGCTATCTATTCGACATTTATAATTAGTTTTTCTAGGGAACACAGTGAAAGTAATGCAGTGGACAAAAGGTTACATATAAAAATGGGTACAACCAGTTTTTTTGCGCAAACATGAGAAATATAGTAACATGAAATTTTCTGGGCTTAACTCAGAATTAAGTAGTCTATTTAACAGTTATTTTGGATTTTTATTAAATTACAAGTTATAAGATTTAATCCACTTTGAAGTTGGTGACATACAAAGTGTCTATTTTGAGAGTGATTCACTTCTAAGTTTAAAAATTAGTTAGGGGGGCGGTAGAGCAGTGCTGGAGGCTTTGGCACTCCTCTACCAAATGTGCTGGGTTCGATTCCCAGCAAGAGCAGCATTGGGTCGGGTGTGTGTGCATATGCATATTAAATGGGGTTATATCACTAGTTTATTTGTTACAACATTGTATTTTTCACCTACAGGAAAAACATACACAATTGTGGGAACAGCTAATGAACCTGGAATAATACCAAGAGCACTTGAATATCTTTTCCGAACATTACCACAACTATCTGCAGAACCAAAAATTAAACCAGCAGGTTCTGGTGAAATTCTAAGATTGTCCGGCTCAGCGAAGAAATTCGAAAAAGCTGCAAGTCATAATTTGTTAAATGGCTCTACAACTAATATTGATCGTGCTCAGCATATTCGGACATACAAGTAAGATTGTTTTTATTCTATATTTCTGTTTATATTAAGGATAAATTTGAAATTTAATTTTGTTTTTAAAGCATATTTTTGAAAGTTTTAATATTGTACACGTAAACAAGTTATTTGAAGTATCACCATGTTCAAAATATTACTATACCAGGTGTAAATGTAATGTGGCACACCCCTCTTATCATGTAGTATTAAAATACGAAATTTGCGATCATTTTCAGTAAAACCAAAAGGATATTAGGGTATTGCTTTAAAGCTAAAAGAAGTTTGCTGTAGTTCACTACTTACATAAATTCCCAAATAGAATGGTGTAACAATTTTTCTAAATTCTGTTTAAGACAAAGTTTGGGGTTTGGACTTGCCACCAATTTTTGGAAATTGGTGATTATTAGTACTTAATTTCCATAATTGTGGGTTTTTAAATTTTGTGGTCTTTAGTATGAAATACAATAATTCTACAGCGGCACAGTATGTAGATTATGGAGGGTGTCAATGATAAATAGATCACCCCTATTTTTCAAATTATTTTTTAGGATATCAAACTGAAATTTGGTATTGGGTTAATACGTCGCCTGCGTTGATTTGTAAAAACTGACGAGTAAACGTGAGGCAGGTAGGCAACCGGTCAATGAATAATTTTTTTTACTAATGTGAAGTTTTCTGACTTCCGGTTTCACATGAATTTTCTTATTTTCAATGGAAAACCCTGCATATTTTTACATTTTTGGAATCTGTAGGAGTATATCCACATCAAGTTTACAACATTTTAGCAAGAACAGAATTTTTTGAAGCAAAATTTATTTATTAAGATATAGTGCCATGACGCATAAAATGAATCAGGGTGTAAAAATAGTTCTCTAGTCTGTGTATGGCTATTTGGTTAAAAGCTTGTAAATATAAACTGACAACAAGCTGCTTACAAGGCAGCTTACCAATAAGGGCTGGACTGAATCAACATTGTCATAAATTGCCATCAAGTACTCATTTTCAGTTGTGTTTACATATTTTTCAAGAATACAAAGCAATACCTAAACACTATCAGGCATAAATATTTGACGTAAATGACTTAATTGATATTTAATGTATCTACCCCTAAACCTACAACTTGAAAGTAGTTGTTTTCAAAGTGTTAAATGTATCTAACCAAAAATTTTTACAGCTGTCAACATTTGACAATTGGCTTATATTAAGTATTGCCAACTTTAACACTTCGGTCATGGCCTGCTCTTAATCATTTTTTTTTACGTACACCCGGTATTTAAATAAAATTATTATCGTTTGATATCTATACATGTTGCATTAAAAATTCAGCGGGCCGGCGGGTGGTCTAGTGGTTAAAGTCCCAGGCTTTGAAACTAGACTCCCAATGGCAGTTGGTTCGAGTCCACTGCTCGTCGGTAATTTTTCTGAACAAGTTGTATCCGACGGGTCCATGGATGGTGTATGTTGGGTCTTCAGGGGTGGGGTGCATGTTAGACCGGTGTATAGCACTGAGTGTGCTGAGCCCGGGTAAGGGGGTGGGATGGGAATCATGGGGTCGTGCTCACGCACGGCTTCATGATTCTTTTGTTTAAAAAAAAAAAATTCAGCAAAATTTTTTTTTGAGAAAAAGTCAGAAATTTCAGATGGAACAATATTGGCCCATACTATTGGGCATAAGGTTGCAAGGATACTTATAACTCAATACTTTATTACATTTTTAATCAGTAAAATAAGGTTTCAATTAGTTGTTAAATAGGGACGTAACTCCTGTCAACCACATCGTTATACTTTCAAACAAAAGAACATCACAACATTCAGAACAAAATAGGAAAGCTTTTTAATAGTAAAAACAAGTAGAAATTAAGTAGACAGGAAATAAACAGCAATTGAGAACATTTTATTCAGTTTAAAACTGAACAAACAGTCTTTTAAGAAAATTATGTTATTTTTATTTTCGATGGCAGCCAGCTTGAAAACTGAACTTTTTTCATTATTTTTCGTAGTTAGAAGCTTTACACGTTTGCTTAGGGAACTATGTGTATGTCATTGACACCCAGTATTGCATTTTAAAATATACATATCTTAAATTATTTGGTGTCGTTCTTTAGGTATAGCAGTAATTTAACATTGACAGTTATTTTCAGTAACTCATCTCTATGTTGTGTTTCATTTGTGTAGTGTTAGTAGGTGGTAAAATGTACATGTATGAGTTTTTACTTTAATTTTACATACCATAGGGATCTTCGATTCTCATAAAAGATATGCAGTGGGTTTAATTAGAAAGGACTAAAGAGTTTCCTATTTTCATGGCTATTAAGAATATCCGACCAATTTTGTTAGAAGTCGCTCTCTTCCTGCAATATTCTGAAAAAAACTGATGTTATATTTTCTTTAATATGCCTGCCAAAATATCTAGATTTTTTTAATGGAAAATTGGTAGTTACATTTACAGATTGGCTTATGGCAAATTGGTTTGCTTATTCTTAGTAGCATTAAAAATATGAAACTTTTTTTACTTTTACTTTAATCGAACCAACTCTTGTATAATTTCTTAGATTCCATTGGAGTTCAAAGTTATAATGGACACCCTTGCAATAACAATAGATATATATATATCAAAATTCAGTGTTCGATTCAATATCATAGTTAAAAAGTAAACACGCTATTGTACAGGGTGATCTAAATTCGTTGGTTTTAGGCTATCTCGGTTATTATTGCAGTTAGCAAAAAACGAATTGACATGTTATCTCTTGAGAATATTTTGATTGCAAAAACGGACTTTAAGTATCTTCTTTTGTTTTCTAGTTAGGTGCCAAATTTTTTCAAAACCAACGAATTTAGGCCATTCTGTACTTAAATTTCAGAAAGTGGGTGATTATTTCCCTATTTTTGACCCTTTTTATTACTCTGAGTCCTGCAAGTTAGAGAATTTGTTAAAAATTGACAACACTAATAATTTATGTTTGTTTTCAGAGCAATGCAACTACGCCTTAGCAGTGAACCTGTAGCAATTATTTCAGATGATATCACAGATGTGTCTCTAGGTGTTTGGGTTTCTTTTGCTGAAATTTATAATGAATGTGTATACGATTTACTTACACCTCAACCACCTCGTGGTCAATCAAGACAAAAACTGCGCTTAGGACATTACAATGGAAATGTGTACGTAAAAGATTTGACTTATATTAATGTCACATCAGGCTTAGAAGCCTACCAATTATTGCAGTATGGGCTACATAACCTAAAGTATGCAGCAACTTCTGTAAACGATCATTCTAGCAGATCACATTCGATTTTTACGATCAAGTTAGCTCAAGCATCAGATACCAAGGAAGGTGTGAGTGTTAGTTCATTTAATTTTTGTGATTTAGCAGGTTCTGAGAGGCTTAAAAAGACTCATAATGTTGGAGATAGACTAAAGGAATCAAATAATATTAATACATCGCTTTTGGTGTTAGGCCGATGTGTGAGTTCAATACGTGACGCCCAAAAGAATAATACTAATAAGTTAATTCCTTTTCGCGAGTCTAAGCTTACTCAGCTTTTTCAAAGAGCACTTTTAGGCCATGAAGCAATTTCTATGATTGTTAATATTAACCCGACAAGGCAAATGTTTGATGAAAGCCAACATGTTCTCAATTTTTCTGCCATTGCCAAAGATGTTACTATTGAACAGCAGCAATTAATTCAGCGACCTTGTAACAACAAATTTTCCCAATACATGGAAGCTAGAAGTACAGCTTATCCTATTATTGAAGAAGAGTTGGAAAACACTCAAATTGAAGAGTTGCGAACACTGGTAGTGAATTTAGTTGAAGAAATTCAACAGCAGAAATTAGATGCGAAAGAAGATCGAGAGTACATTATAACTGAGTATAAAAAAATCTTAGATCAAACAAACGAGTATTGGAAAGAGAGATGCCAAGAATTAGACGACAAGTTGGCTAAAACCAAGACTTCATTAATAAGTAATAGCCAAGAACACCAAACCAGAAAGCGAAGACACTCTGTTATAGTATTAGATAGTTCCTCAGAAGAAGAAGAAGATGTAAATCCACTAAGAACTAAAGCTAAAAAGTGCAATGGGCACACATGTAATTCTAATGGAAATTTTGCAATTGTTCAAAGAGAACTTATGGAAATTAAGCATCAACTTCAAACAAGGGAAATAGAAATTCAAAGAGTAACAGAAGAAAATAAATTGCTTGAAAACACTTTACAAGATGCCAGTAAAGCTTATAAAGACTTGGAATTGCAATATGAATCTTCAATTAAGGAATTAAACAAAAAACTTATACAACAACAGGATGAGATTAATACCTTGATGCCTTATCGTGAACATTTTCTATTATATTCCAAAAGTGACATTAGCGAGGATAAAGAATATAACGATGCTCTTGCTCTACAGCAATCCAACAATGATTCAGAAAAACAAATAACAATGGACTTGTATAAGTGTGAACAATATGCATTTGAAAAGTCTCCACTTTAGGTTTATATTTTTAATGTATATGCATGAATTTATTGAAGTTTTAGTAAAAAGTGACCGATATTTAATATTATATACAGGTAATCCAAGTAAATGTGTTCACATAATTTTATTTTCAAATGTTTGTAGTTTCTTATTTAATGAGCATTTCAGCAGCAAGTTGTGACTTACAAAAGTCTTTAATTTTACATTGCTAGAAGACATTTTAGAACATTTTTATTTTTCATTTTTGCTAAAAATTTTATTTAATGAAACCGATTCTAATAACAGATTATTATATTGACTTAAGTTTTGATATCAATGAGTTGCAAGTAAGACCATGTGACACAATGCCCTGGAAGTTCAGACAGCTCAGAACAGTTTTAACTTCTTAGCGATTATTTTTGTATTTTTGTAAGTAATATTCAAATAATTCATTATCATGGTCAGCAGTAGTTTGTATGAATATGCGACAACGATTGATATAAAAAAATTGGTGTTACTTTTATTCTATGCTAAACAAAAATGAAAAGTACCTACTGCTTTCACTAAGCATTGCTTTTTGATTAATGTAAAATTGTGACGTTTATTGCATGTCATGTTTTGCTTAAACATTTTGTACCTGTGTTATAACTTGTTATATGTACCTTTATACTATATTTTTTAGGAACTCGTCATACTGCCAATAAATGTAATATAAAATTTAACTAAATTAAAATGATCAACTAATAAAAGAATCTCATTATTTCAATTTATGTTAATAGTAATTTCTTGTGTTTTCTGTGTTCGACAGGCTGAATTGTTCTTTACTTTTATTCTGTACATAGTTCTTTATGATCTGGTAGCTTTATTTTAAGATTATTATACAGGTTGCTGTTAAATTTGCATTTACTGCAATAACTTACTTTAAACTGTATTTTATCTACACTGTGTCCGATGGGAGATGCATACTATTGGTATCTTGGACACCATAACACATATAAAGTCGGTTAAATGGGGAAATATACAGGGTCTTAGGGAAGTCGACCGAAAACTTTCTAGGGGTGAATCAGGGCGCAAAATGAAGTCGAATATTCCTTTTCCATTTTTGGCCCAGATGCATAGTTTTCCCCTAAATCCGTGTTAAAATTGGTGCCGCATATTTTTGGAACTGTTGAATAAATCTCTATAATGCATTGTTTTTTGAAATCTAGCATGTTACTTGCAATACTTTTTTAATATGTCAGTTTTTGTTAAAAATTTGACGTTATCAGTAGAATAACCTGTCAATCATTTTTCGGTGTATTTATTCAACGGAAATGGTAGAATTTACATCTGCAGAATATGGCGATATGGTTTTTGTGTATGGGGAATGTGGTGGCAATGCAATTGCTGCAGTTCGGGGTTATACAGAGCGCTTTCCACAATGTCGAATACCTCATCGAGAAACATTCACAGCGGTGGCACAAAGGGTTAGATAGACAGGATCTGTCTTTCCTAGACCACGCGAAGCAGGGAGAGAAAGACAGGTGCGTGTCTTGGATGCGGAAGTAGAGATTCTCAACTGTGTTGAAAATGATGCGTCAGTTAGCACACGCGAAATAGCGCGAGAAGTAGGTGTAAGCCATTGGACCATCTGGAGAACTTTACATGAGAACCTTCTTTATCCATACCACGTTCAACGGGTTCAAAGCTTAGAGGAATATGACTATGCCCCTAGGATTAATTTATGCAGGTGGCTTTTGCAGCAGACTGCACAAAATCCAGAATTTCTTTCCAAACTGCTTATGACAGACGAGTGTTGTTTTACCAGGGATGGAATACTCAATTTTCATAACACCCATGTCTGGGCGGATGAAAATCCACATGAAGTACGCCAGAAAAATTTTCAGCGTCGTTTTTCTATTAACGTTTGGGCAGGAATTATTGGAGATTTTCTAATTGGTCCATTCGTGTTACCCGCTCGGCTAAACGGTCCACACTATTTGCAGTTTTTAAGGGACCATCTACCCTATCTGCTAGAAAATATCCCACTGGCCACACGCCAAAATATGTGGTTCATGCACGATGGTGCCCCAGCTCACTTTAGTCGGTATGTTCGTGACCACTTGGACATAACATTCCCAAATAGATGGATTGGCAGAAATGGACCTATTGCTTGGCCGGCCCGAACACCTGACCTAAATAGTTGCGATTTTTACCTGTGGGGACACATGAAAGCTGGTGTGTATCGCACACCTGTAAGAAATGCTGCAGATCTCCAGCAACGCATTATGACTGTTGCTGACAGTATTCACAACGACGTCGAAATTCTTGCGAGTGTAAGAGAGTCCTTAACGCGCAGAGCCAGAGCTTGTATTAGGGCAGACGGCGCCCACTTTGAGCAATTTCTTTAATGGTCATTTTTGTATTAATTAATTTTTTATTTACTGTTTGTTTTTTTACATGTTGTTCTTAAAAAATAAAGTTTTCAAACATTGATGATAGTTTTACATGTGGTGTTAATGGGAATTGATAGCGAATCTAGCAACAAAAAAACATATCGATCCATTTTTTCACATCCCTTCTCATATGCTAGATTGAAAACCGTGCATTATCAAAGTTTAATTTCAGCAGTCTTAAAAATTTTTGGCACCAATTTTAACAGTGATTTATGAGGAAACCATCCATCTAAGCCAAAAATGGCAAAGGAATATTCGACTTCATTTTGCACCCCGATTCACCCCTAGAAATTTTTCGGTCGACTTCCCTAACACCCTGTATATAAATACATAGCTTTTTAGCATTTTTGTTTTTTAAAATATTGCATGGCTTACTAGATGTTTCGAAAATAACAAAAAACATCAATTTTTTTCTCTTTTAAACGATATAAGGGAGTGTGTATTTTGAAGATATTTAATAATGCAATTAATGGCAGATAGCAGACTTTGTATATGTAATGGTTTCCAAGATAAAAGTGATATGCATCTCTCATCAGACACCCTGTATAATAGTTGTAAGAATCATCATTGATACTGCGTGCTTACCTGAAAGGATATTAAATTTCAGAAATTCCTAGAGGTTGTCATAAAAAGTTGAAATATTCAGACAAAAGTCATTTTGTACAAAATAATTAGATCTTTCAGCATAACTAACTGAACCCGTGACCTTTGCCTCACACTGTTTTGATATCATTGAGATGTAAGATATGTCGACGCATGCCACGCCTCGTGACATATTTCTTTGTGCCGTGCCACTTTATGTGACTGCTACATAAACATTCGCTCAAAAACATAAATAAGCTGTGTCGAGGTGTAAAAACCTGTTGTCATCTTATGGTGGGGCAGTTATGGATTTACTATACAGGGTGCCCATTTTATCATGTAACCCCTTGACTGTTCAGCATAGGCAACCTACGTTGCATGTCATAGGTAACTTTATTATTAAAATATAACGTAATAAATGAGAACCACAGTTTGCTGTAGGCATGACCTCCTGGATTAATACTGATTTAGTCGACGTAGGGCAGCCAAATGGTCCCCCTTCAGGGGATTACTTACCTTTTTTCAAAGGTAGTCCTCTAAAGTCCCCCAAAATCAACAGTGGTCCCCAAACATCAATAATGGTCTCTTAGATTCATCTGAGCACAAATTTAAATTTTGCACATTTGTTATGATGTAATTTCCTCTTTCATGTGTCTGTAAATTAGTGTGTTTAATGACAATAAACGGAAGTGGAAGTGGCCATCTCGCTCGAATCAAATGTTGCGGGTTAATTTAAACGTCAAGGTGAAGTATATAGGGGATGTTCACTTTTATTTGTGAACATAGGAAAACGTGTGTAATTTTTTGCATTATTTGCCGTTTCTGTTAAAATAATGATTTCAAACTATGCAGTATTATTAAATAATAGTAAAAACAGTTAATTGTATGAAGTATTAGTCCATATTATCCAGTCAAGTGCATTAAAATAAATTATATATAAACTAAATTAATGCTGTGAATATTGAATTCAGGTAAATCAATGAATGCATGCGCTTGCACTGCAAATGCGAAAATCGGGCGTTCGATACTGATTCAGAGTAACAGTTGTTTTTTATGTTTTAACTGTTTTTTACCTTAGTCGTTATACGAAGTATAACTATAGAGGAAGGTATTGTGAGCGTTAGGTGTGATTTGGAGCAAATGTGTTGATTCAGCAAAGTTTCTTTTACTTTGAGTTTACTGGCTGCTATATAAAAGTTATGCCTAAAAGAAAGGTACTTTTATGTCAAACATTTTGATTAACAAGCAGGTTGTAGGTTTCTTTTTGGTTGTTTACCTGAACAGTTTAATTGAGTTTTTGCAAAAATACAGCTGTTAGCCAAAGGTCTATTGGGACGTGAAAAATCGATTTTGATATTTTTGTGGATAAACATTGGTTGCAACTAGAAAACACAAAATATCATAAAAGCGGGCGACTACATTAAAAATGGAAGGGGAGGGAGTTCTAGTTTAATATAGACGCGCTCGGAAAAGAACTTCAGATTAGTATTCTATACATGTCGAATGGTCGATTTGCGCAAAGGCGACCCCCCCCCTCCCGCTACTCTCCGCCCTTGATTATCTGTTGTTTCAAACATTTACGAATTACGGCTACAAAATTGGTATGAGCATGTTAAATGACAATAAGAAGTTTAGAACAACTTTCCATTGAGAAAACAACACTGGGAGGTTTTTCTTGTTGTCGTTTACCTGAACAGATTAATTGAGTAATTTTTTTCAAATTTATATTACTCACTATTAAACTCTTATGAAGAAGGTAATCTATAAATATTAGCAGTTATTTACTTTGTACATATTGTTTTTTATGCTGAATTTATTATAAAACTTTTCTTTCTGACATTTGATCACTGTTTTATAACTGCTGCTATATGTTGCTATGAAAACAATACTAACTTCTCTAAGTTTGCTTCTTGTTTTTTTATGTGTTATAGCGAATTTGTGTATTAATTGGCTGTCATGTAATCGAAAAAAACTGTACCTATTCTGTGAAGTAACAAATGTGCGATAAGTTGAACCGTTTTGCCAACCGTGCGCACTTTGCTGTGCTTATGGTACGATTATTGCTAGAAACATCAAGGTGTTATCGTTATTGTGTGTGAGTTTCATAACGATATTTTCAAAGGTATAAAAAATATTACATTTTTTGTGATCTCTTAATTTTGCGTTGAAGTGTAGGTACAAATCTACTTGAACAGAGTTTTTTTTTTATTTTACAAAAAAATTGTTTCACTTTATGTTATTAAGATAAAAATGTTTGCATTAGTATACATGGTCAACAATAAACGAATCTGTTTACTTAAAGTAACCTCTAGTTATTGTTTTACAACTTAGATTTTCTGTTATAAAGGGAGTATTTTAAAGAATTCTGTACAAACTTTGTTGTTGTACCTATGTTTTTAACAAGAGTTGTTAGGTGGATATGTAAGTAAGGCAGAGACAATTCAATTTTATGTGTTCAGAAATATCATGTCATTGAAGCTTTTCAGGTTTGTTTGACAGTTAAAAAATTATTTTTAAGCTTTTTTAATATTTATTTTAATATAATAGGTCACGGTTAATGAGAAACAGCTTGTTTTATAAATTAAGCATAAAGTATATAGTACCCAGGGTACTAATATAAGTTAAGCTATACAACCTTTTCGTTTTCCATATAACTTATTAAGTTGCACACCCAAATAATCACTAATATATTTAGCAGTTTTTGGAATCACTTCAGCATTTACCATTTTCTCTTTGATACCAGGTTTATGTGCTAGAAATGCATTGTCTAAAACCATGTAATCATAATTTAATAAGCACATTGCATATGCCTGAAACAAAATTCATAGTGTAAGTTTTTTTATACATTTTTAAGAAGCATGGTTCACCCACTTTTTTCTTATTAATTTAAACAAATGAAATATGGAATTAGCATTATGTAAATAAATTCTTATTGTTTAACTTACATAAAACAGATTCTAAGAAGTAAATTCTTGTTAATAGCGTGATCGATGTAAATGCAACTGTACCAAAAAACATCCTATCATAATTGAATTTCTCGTTAACGAAAACGTCAAACCAGCTGAAATTTTACGCAGACTTGGCTCACAATGTTGAGAAACTACACCTGCGAAGCCGCAAGTGTTTAAATAAGCTAACCGTTTTAAAAATGGCCCTGAGACTGTTCATGACAATTCAGGAAGAAGCTGTTCAATTGCAACAAGAGTCAATCATTCCATGCTGTTATTAAAAGCGTTGCACATTCGCAGAACAACTCTCTGAAATAGTGGAGAAAATCAACAACATGTTAATGACAGTAGGAATGACTTTTGTTACAATTGAACTTCATCTTCTTGGGTTGCCACTAACAACCTCAGCGTACTTTCGTGAAGCTGTGAGCTAAGTCTGTGCAAAAATTTTGTCAGTTTTCAGCCTTTGTTAACGAGAAATCTTAGCGAAAAATTGAATTATAATATGCTGTTTCACATACAGTTGACATTTGCATCGGCTATGTTAAATGTGAACGGTATCCATAACAACGATAGTGTTTCCTGTTTAGAGTAGTAGAGTACATAAAGTAATGTGCATAACAAATAACTGCATAAAGCAGTAAATTTGCTGTCTCACTAAGTAACTTCCGGTTTTGGCGCGAACTACCTTCGTAAGTCTGTGTTGTGCCTGCGTTATTTGGGCTTATTTTCTGAAGTTGAAGTTGCGCCACTGATCTTAGATCGTTTCCGGTGAAACCAGAAATGGAAAAAAAACTGAAATTTACATAATAATAGAAATTTATGTGATAGTAATCACTCCACATTTCATTAATTTAAGTGAATAAATAAAAAATGGGGGTGAGCCGTGTTAATTGTTTACAGAGTTGAAGGAATTAAAATAAAATGTTTGGTAGGTACAAATTATTACCTGAGACATTTTATTACCATGACGTTCCCAATCTAGACGTTCATCAAAAACGGGGTCTTCATTAGTTCCTATATAAACAGCTTCCCATCGAACTTGCTTTCCTTGTCGTTTTGTAGTAATAAATATGTCTAATTCATTACTTGCCTCTAAGCCTAACCACTCATCCAGTTGAGGTATAACATGGCAGCGATTGCAGATACTTTTGTGAAATGAAAAAGACCTATTATTTTTGACCATTTCCTGCAGCTGCTTTTTAATTTCTGGCACTGTCTCATTTGCTAATACTTCAAATACAGGAAGTACAAATATCACTGGATCTTCGTTTTCAAATATATAGG
The DNA here is from genome assembly GCA_958336395.1 of Ctenicera cuprea. Classification (NCBI taxonomy): domain Eukaryota; kingdom Metazoa; phylum Arthropoda; class Insecta; order Coleoptera; family Elateridae; genus Ctenicera; species Ctenicera cuprea. Next base: position 28,038,877 of record OY284490.1, read on the forward strand.
GCTTATTAAGAAGCATGCGAAAAAATTGATCAATTATATTTAGTGATGGATACAATTCTATATCCGATGCAAGAACGAAATGTGTTTGTGCCTTTTCTCTTGCTATATTTCGTGCAACATTAATAGGGTATGAAATGTTTGCTTTGATTTTGTACAAATCTGGGTAACTAGTATTTGCATATGGTGCACCTTTGCTGCAGTTATATTTATCTTTATAGAGTTCCCATAATGGAAGGTCAAACGGCTAAAAAAGTAAAATTAGTACCTAATAACAGCTGATTATAAATTAAATTTGTAAATAAGCATCTTAATAATTATTATACTTTATAAAGTTCAATACATTCTAACAAGAACAGATTCTGATCTAAGTTGGTTTCATCAAAGAAGTTATCACAAAATTCGTGGAACATAGGTCAGGGGTTCTACTAGTTTTAATGAGATCATTACCCCTAAAAAATTTATATTAAAGAAATCTAGTTCAGTAAGTTGCAATGTCATAAGTCTACAAATAACAGGTTTTTTAATAGAGAAAATTTTTATTTACTACCAATTTCTCATTATAGAAATTTCTATTATCATATGCAGAAACACGAAGTATTCCTTGTAGTAGCATTGATTTTTCAAATCTATGTATTATTGTAAAATATAAATAAAAACGAGAGAAGCACTTCGTCTAAACTTTTCTATCTTTAGGAAACTATATTATTATATTTTCAATAGTATTTTTGTACCAACGTTTTGTGATAAAAAAATCGAAATTTTGATTTTTGGAAAAGTTCCATGGGATTTAAAAACCAAAGACAATTTTGCAGCCCAAAATTGGGCAGGAGAGAGCAAAACTCCTAAATATTTACATTTAAAAATTAAGTTTAGAATCTTGTTTTACTATTATGAGTAGAATTGCAGTTATCCGGCATTGTGTCAAATTCCCAGGTTTTAGAGGGACTTCTCAGGCCCCCGCCAGCCTTTAAAAAAACATCAGATTCACCTATAAATTCACAAAATTCATTTCTGAAAACAATGCTACCAAAAGGTATGTCTCACTTCCGGTTTTCAGTTTTTATAATAATTATTTGTTTAACTAGGCAGAAAAATAGCAGTTTTATAGCCAGGGCGCAGCCGAGGCTATGAATCCAGCCAAAGCAGTAAAACTGAATTTCTGTCATGTTCAACATATAATTTTTTCGCTGATTTGTGAGAATTAACATTAATTTTGTGGTTATTATAATATTTCTAATGTTATTGACGTCATCGTAGCCATCATGTTGCGATGGCGAATTTGATGTTTAAAATTTCATAAATGTCATTCTGTTTGTTGCAAAACAAAAAAAAACTGTTTCTTAATGCCGAGACAGTAAAAGTGGACTTGTACTGCCTAGGCACTAAAATTGATACTTTAGTGACTGTCAAATCTTAATAAAAGCAAAAGTTTAATGTCGACTGGCGATAAAAGCTTTTTATCCGTGAATTTTTTTATGTACCTCCACTTTTCGAAGCTATCGAAATCAAGCATGCGAAATGCATCAGAAAAATGTAGTTAAAAACAACTTTTATAATCGTATCTTCAGTGGATATTTTAAATTCACAATACATTTCACAGTTGCATGTTTATATTTTACCTTCTTAGATGGTTTTGTAGGTGCATGTCCCATATCAAATAACAAATGAAAAGTAACATAATTTTTAAAAAGGGGACCTTCACAATTTCGCAAATAAGCAATCGAGTCTAAAGTAGGTTGAAAATCGGTCCCTGGAGCATGAAGTGCAACACTGATAGGTCCTCTCCATCGTTTGACAAGTGGAATTAAGTTGTCTAAAAATGTATAATCTCCTTGCGTGGTATAGGTAATACTTTCAAAGCATTGATATTGTTTTTCAGCTTGAATATAATTTGAAAGTACCCAGAAAGCACCATGTTGCTCTATTGCAGGTTGTAATGCACGGTTGTAGCAGTTGGTCATTTTTAACAACTTTTCACGAAATGTCATTTCTATTTCACTATCTGTTGTAGTATCCAAGAAAACTGCACTTTGTATTAATAAAGCTTCTTCACTTTGCACTTCGTTATTTAGATAAATTGAATGTGTTAGAATATTTCTAATTTTATTATCTATCCATAATGAAATTAACTGATGAAGAGGAAAAAATAAAATAAATACAATTAAAATAAAACCAAACAATGATTTTTTACTGGCAATAATAGTGATTATATTATTGTAATACACGTGAAACTTTTGAATTTGGTATTTATCAACCATTTTAGCAAATGCTCAACACTTTTTATAATAACGCAGGTAAATGCTACAGTGACAATATACTTATTAATACTTTATTTTAAAAAGAATTCTAACATGGCCATTTAAAGCTTATCTGTTTGTTGTAAACAACTAAATAAATTTAAGACAATAAAGAAGTGGCATTGGTGCAAAAAATGGTTTAAGATAAAATATATAATGTTTTGCATGTCATTGTTAAACTATGTATTAAGCTTGCTGAAATAGTGTGAGCACCCTACTGTGCAAATATCAAAAGCACTTATCTACTACTTAATTTACATGTAATCTTTTTACTTGAAAAATGTTTACTGTTTAATTTGTTAAATATGAACAAATTACAATAAAACTCATTAAAGATAAGATAAATGTATGCTACGTAAATTAATTTGCTTCCTACTATCAAAGTTTAGTTCATAAAGTTAAAATCGTTTATTAATATTTAATTGGAATATAAAAGTGTATTAGTACAGCTATTTCATTAATTAAGAACGATATTACTTTCATACATTCCGATGAACACGTGGCCGTTTTTTTATGGATGGCATTTTAAATTTATTCATGTTTAGATAAAGTTTACTTTTTTATTTTGATTTCAATGATGTGTCATACTTTGTATTTTGGTTAAGTTTTGAGCACCTTTATTACAGAAAATAAAAAATTTAAAAGAGTGCCTTGGAAAGACCACGTAATTTAATTTATTAAAAAAAATGTATCGTACGCCATGAACTGAGCGTTATTATGAAATTACAACAAAACACTACTTTTATTTACTTTGACGTTTATCTACGAAAAATTACGATACAAATGTACAATATTGCAGGCATAGTTTACTGAGTTATATTGTGCATATGGAAATAAATTGTATAAATTTAAAAACATTAAATACGTATTGTCATAACAGCATAACAATATTATGCAAAGCTTTTTGACGTTTAATCGTTCGTTTTCAAAAAAGTTAAACATCTGATATCGTCTACAAGAGTTTGAAAACAAACGTAATTAGACCATTTTTCTTTTAACGTGTTAGCTGCCGCAATGCAAACTCAAAAGATAGGTCAAGGAGGCTGAAGCATTTCAGTACTAACTTCTAGAACCAGCCTCTGAAGCTAAAGCTGCCTTCACAAATTTTATGTTCTGATCCCTTCTATAAAAACTGCCATTTGCTCAGAAATTTTAAATGTAGGCATATTAACATTTTATGCAATTGAAAAGAAGAGAAAAAATGCCATTGATTTCCAACATGCAAAGGATATGGTGTCATTTAAAAAAATTTAGATTGTACAATATCCACTATGAGTTGTGATAATTATAATACCATTCGTACGAAATTATGCCCTCAACAGTCTAGTAGTCAATTGAAATTTGAAAATGCGATGTACGACAAGAACATTATCGCAAAAGTTTCTTTGCATTTTCCATTTTAATTGTAAGGTTTAATGACAGTTTAGTTGTATTGCAAGAACTTCCATATTCGAACTTTACAACAATTTTTTTAAATTTTACTTATGTTAGTATTTGTTTCAATGCCATTACTATTATTAAGACACCACTAGTAAAATTTATATATTTAGATGTACTGTAAACTGTAATAGTACCCTCAGACTTTTTCGAAGCTTACAATATTTAAAAAAAAATAAGAATGTAAAGTAATACTAACGGTAACAACACTAGAAAACACCTCCTCCAATCTCTATGACGATTACTTAAAGAACTAATAAATAAACGACATTGGTGTGTTACTTCCTGTAACTGTGTTTTAGCAAATCCTGAGAGAGGCATAAAGACACAATAGGCTAAAATAATTAAATATCAATAAATATTTTCTGGTGTTATGACAATGTGAGCACAATATTTATTAAGTATTGCCGATATAATTTACAATACAATATGTAAAATATACTTTGATCACTTTGTATTTAATGAAAATGTCGTAAGAACATGAATACAAGTGAAAAATAAATTAAATAATAATAAAAAAAAATAAACGAGTGGTCTACCACACTCCCACCAAGCACGTGATTTTCCTTCATTTCATTAATATTAAGACAAGCATATAATGTAATAAAATTCTTTAGACAACTTACTTTGATCCTAAAACCATATTACAACATGATTAAAAATAAAATTACAGTTTGTACACTGTGAAACACCCTGTACTAAAAAAATGTGTATAATAAAAAAGTTCACATTTATAAACCTGATACATTTTAATTTTTAAACATTCCAAACAACTTGTTTTCATAAATGCGCCAGTTTACATTCACAAAATAGTGAGCGATTAAAAATAATAAAATAATTTGTGTTTCATTTATTCACAATCTTAGAATGATGCCTATAAGAAAATTGCCATTAATTAAAATTGATTTTTACAAAGTAAAAACATTTTCAAATATTTACTTTCATCAGTTTAATATCTTATTTCGTGTAAATATACTTGTTAATAAATCTTGCTTTTGATATTATTATTTTAATTTGACAGCCGCAATTAAAATGTATGACTCAATCAAGACAAACAAACTTGCTCTTAAAGCCGTTCCTTTTTGATCACTTTGTATTTCTCATAAATTCATTTTTTATAAAGAATAAAATTTTCCTAATAGGTGTATTAAAAACTATATTTTTTTATTACATGAGATAATTAACCTCTTGTGTACACACCAAATAATATAATCCAAGTCCAGATAAACAAAGCTTTCCTTAATAAAATTATTTTTACATATTCCACTAATATTAAATGAACATACTGAATGTTTTACTGTATATGGCACAAGCTTCTCCGTGATTATTTTTAATGACTGCTATAATTGATGTAAGCAAGCTATCATTTAGAACTAATTTGTATCACCTTTTAGCACAGATTTCTATATAGTTTTACTAGATACACCCAGGTGTTGTACAATCAAATAAGTAAAGGCTGTCAGCCATTGTCATTTCCCAATTAGATTTTATAATCGAAAGTTGTACCTATAATACAATCTTTGTCAACGCTCAAATACAAAACACTATTTGAATTTGTAACACATTACAAGCTGACATTGACCTTCTACAAAATGGCGTCTGGTTTCATTTATAACTAAAATCTAACTTAAGCTTGACAACCATTTCGTTGTCCATATAATATATCAAGTTGTACACCTAAGCACTGATTTATATATTTAGCAGTGCTTGGAATCACTTCAGCATTTACCATTTTTTTTTTGATACCTGGTTTGTGTATTAAAAATGCATTGTTCAGGACCATGTAGTCATAATTTAATAAACACATTGCATATGCCTGTAACAAAATTCATTGTGTAAATAGTTTTTATTTTATGTAATGAAAATCTAAAATTGAATTGTTTAATTATTTCTAGATTAAAGCAAGTAGTAAAACACAAATAAAACAGGAGGTTAATTACCTGGGCCATTTTATTACCATGACGTTCCCAATCCAAACGCTCATCAAAAAGCGGTTCTTCATTAGTTCCTATATAAACAGCTTCCCATCGTACTTGTCTTCCTTGTCTTTTAGATACAGTAAATATATCCAATTCTTGGCTAGCTTCTAATTTTAACCAATCCTCCACTTTCGGTATAGCATGGCAGTGATTGCAAATTTTTTTATGAAATGAAAACGCCCGATGGTTTTTGACCATTTCTTGCAACTCTTTTTTGTTTTCTGGTGCAGACTCGTTTGCTAATACTTCAAATACTGGAAGGGCAAATATCATTGGATCTTCGTTTCTAAATATATTGTATTTGTTGATAAGCATTTGCAGAAACTGATCAATTAAATTCAGCGATGGATACAGTTCTATATCCGATGCAAGAACAAAATGTGTTTGTGCTTTTTCTCTTGCTATATTTCGTGCAACATTAATGGGGTAGGAAAGGTTGGCTTTAATTTTGTACAAATCTTTGTAGGTAACATTTAAGTATGGTGCACCTTGGCTGCAGTCATATTTGTCCTGGTAGAGTTTCCGTAATGGTACATCAAACGGCTACAAACAATTAAAACCAGTAAAAAAATCAATGTAAATTAGTTCTACATACCCATATACATTTTAGTTTAGCTAAGGTTTTATAAACAAAGCAAGATTAGGTTAAACTGAGCTGTAGCCCTAAACACAGTAAATTCTAACAGTGAAACAATTATAAATCGTAGTTTCATAATTTTCTTTTTAATTTTGCTTGCCTCTGTTAATGTCAATTTTAATAGTTTTTTTAATTTTATATTTAATTTTCTTAAAGAATAGTTCAAAGTGTTGAACCATAGGACTTAGGGCCTAAATTCAACATGAGGCAGTGTGAAGAATACTTATATGAAATTTGGTTGGAGCAGTAAAATATGTCAGACTTGCCTCTGAACAGTGAACATTTTTATTAATTTTTACAATTGTCATTTTTCAGAGTTTCACATAAAATACACCTAAAAGAAATTTCTTTTATTAGATATAGAGATTGGTGGCGGCTAGTGCGAACATTGACATATGGAAGACAGTTGTGCTTTTTTTGTATACCTACGATCTCTTAGTTACAGTTAGCATAACGAGAGTTACACTTCTCTCCTAATTTAACCAAATTTGTAGTAGGTACCTACCTCTAATAATAATATGAAAGTTAACAATAGTGCCGACATAATTTAATACCCTCCGAGTAGTTATAGTTGTATAACAACAAATGGAAATAAATAATAACTAATTGTCACTGAAAATTAAATGCTGTGTCTGGGATTGTTAAATACAATTTAAAACTATCCTTAAAAGGGACATTTCATTGACCGTTTTTGGATTAATATCAAAGTCAGGGCTGTTTTCTGTTACTTATGCATTCATTTACATAATTTAAAATTTTGCATTTTCTGCTTTAACATTGTAAACAATTTCTATTATGAATCAACTTTTTAACAAGTATTTCTGTATGAATCGAACTCATACTTGCTGACCATAACCCAAATTTTATGTAGGTAGATACCCGAAACCCAACATTAAATTTTCAATGGGTACTAGATAAATTATTTATTTACATTTGGTGGTTATAGAACGAAATACAAACTGAACGGTTTTTATATGAGCAAAAAAATTCTTAAGTAATTCAAAGTGCTTCAAAGAGCGAATAGATAACTCGTCAGTCAAAACTTAGGCGGGAGGAGGAAAATTAACCGCCCTAAATATCACTGCACCTAAACTTTAAGTTATTCATGAGCAATTTATCTTAAGTAGAAATTTATAAATAAAATAGTTAATAACTTCAACAGGTTTTTATTTATTTTTAAACATATTGAATGTGTTTTTACGTATCATTGTTGTGCAATTTTTTTAAAACAACTTTTTTAAGCTCCTGAAGTTCCCAATCATATTCGTCAAAATCTCGAAATCTTTTCATGAAGTCAATACTTTCCTACACCGAAAGTATAGGAAAGCAAAAATTATTGAGAAATATAGTTAGCAAATAAATTTTGTATTCATATTTAAGCTAGTTATGTTTAAAGCAACGGCAATATTTTTCAGTTAGATACGTATAATTTACCTTCTTAGATGGATTTGTAGGCAGATGTTCCATGTTGAAAAACAAATGAAAAGTAACATATTCTTTAAAAAGGTGACCTTGACAGTTTCGCAGGTAAGCAATCGAATCTAAAGTAGGTTGAAAATCAGTCCCTGGAGCATGCAATGCAACACTGATAGGTCCTTTCCAGCGGTTAACAATTGGAATTAAATTACCTAAAAATGTATAATCTCCTTGTGTTGTGTAGGTAACACTTTCAAAACACCTGTATCTTTTTCCAGCTCGGATATAATTTGAAAGTACCCAAAATGCACCATGTTGCTCTACTGCAGGCTCTAAACTGCGGTCGTAGCACTTTGTTATATTCAGCAACTTTTCTTGAAATATTAATTCTTTTTTAGTTTGCATTGTAGAATCTAAGACAACAGGTTGAATCGTTGAAGAAGAAACAAATAGAACCAAAACAATTACGATAACAATAAAAGCAGTTTTTTTGTCAATATCTGTCACTGCATTTGGATAACACAAGCAAAACGTTTCTCTTTGATGTCTTTTCACCATTTTAGCTAATGTTCAACACTATTTTCTTTCAGCATGCATGCAACACTTGCTGTATGCAAAAGTTAAAATGGGAAAAACACACTGAACTTTTATCTTCTGGATAACACATTTTTAGAGGATGTGGCTAATTAAGTGGCACAACGTTACATATTCTAATGATTTATAATTTTGGTTGTGCAACTAGTTAAATAATCTACAAAAATACGACAATTTTAGCAAAACGTAAATTTATTTTTAAAGCTTATTTGTTGTAAACAGTATTCACTAAAACGAATTCTGATAATTACAAAGTGAAGCTGTTTAAAAAAAAATTGAAAACAAATTATATTTTTAGTATGATTGTCCTATAAGCTCACTATAAAAACATAACACATACCTTGTATAATCTCTTTCAAGGAAATTCAAACCACACTCTTTATCACTTTAACTCTGCATCCTGCTGTCTGATTACAAAGGCTACTTGATTAAAAACTTGAATATTGTAGGATACCCAATTATATAAAAATAGTAAAATTTTCTAAATTCTTGAAAAAACTTCAAATATATTTTCTACGGGATGCTTTTAAAAAAAATTTATTAATGTGAATATTTCTAAATTTTTTAAAATTTTGTAATTATTTGGTAATATTTGATAAATATAGAAATTTTGTAAATTAAGAGTTTTTAAAATTTTGAAAATTAAAAAAAAAAAAAAATATTTTAATAATCTCCAAAATTTTTAAAAATTATAATTTTGAAAATTTTTGGAAGTAGGTATTAAAAATTTTTGGAATTTTTGAAAATTTTTAAAAACAAAATATTTTTAACGTTTATAAATTTGTTTTTAGTATTTGTTAATTCCAATCAATATTGATTCGTTGAAATCTAAAATCGATTTCGTAATTTGATGATTGTAGTTTTTTCGCGATTATCTAATTAAACTGTTTAGGTAAACAACCAAAACAGAACTTTTCAGAGGTGCTTTTTCAATTAATATCAAGTAACTAAAGCCATAACAATAATTTATAAGGTGGCACCTGTCATGTTGTTTATAAAACTATTGTTCAACTGTTTTTAATGCCACTTTGTTTCCCAAATACAACGTGTTGTAACTTTTCAATTTAGCGAAATATAACAAAAAAATTGCCTCAATTATCAGAAAGACAGAAAATTGAAATTTTGATATTGCTGGAATGTGGTGACAAAATTAGAAGTTATGCTGAAAGAAAACACTTTTAACATTGTTTATAAATTGTTATGTCTTTGGTTACTTGATATTAACGTCTTAATAACAAAATATAGAACAAGTTTATTTTTCTTTCAATCCCTGTAACTTAAAAACCAACCATCCTAGTTCGTTTATGATGGTAGATTTGCTAGTGTTCAGATAATGGAAAGGAAGATGGAGAATAGGAAGTAGAATTTCTCAGGATTTTATCTAAAAACTATTGTAATTGTCAGTACAATTATGCCAATATAAGCTATTTCTACTTTGGGGGCTCAGTAAAATTCATTGAGAACGATATTTTTTAAAAGTATCGCGACTGCATGACTTTCAAGAAACATTGTCAAAGCTAACTTTTTCCTATTTCCTATTACAAAAACAATAAAAAATTTAAGGTATTGTAAAGTAATATAACAAGAAAGTTTTAATTTACATATTTTATTTTCTAATATATTGTTTCGTATCACACAAACATACAAGTTATTGAATTTTAGTGTAAAGCTTTACATATAATATGCAGAATTAAAATTAAAAAATGTACAAATGAAATTATCAGTAACTTAAGAAGTAGTATCTACATAATTAAGTTAACATGCAGCAATCTTTCATGTTCACAACTCTAGATTGTCAATCAAAACTATTTTGCTACGTAACTATGAATGCATGCCAGTATTAAACAGTAGTTTTGTGCACCGTAAAACATTTTTAACAGGTGTAATAAGTTAAACACTAGAATGTATGACAAACATTTACATACACACAAAACAACTTTTGAAAAAAACTGTTGTTATGTAACAGAGGTATAAATTTACTTTCACTTTCACTTCCAGCATATTTATACTTCTTTGTACTATTTTCTTAACAAATTGGAACAAATTCTTTCAAGTATGTGTTTTATTTTCAGAATCTATTTGGTTCAACTTTTCTGTGAACCTCTGTTACATAATTTCTATAACAAAACTGTTTGAAACACCAATTTTTAAGCAAGTGCTTTGGATTCCCGCAGCTGTGGTCTCCTTTCTGGCTGACTTTCATCATAGCCAATTTAATTTTTAGAATATTTAACCAAACTTAATCTGGGTTTGAGGAGACATCATCCTCAGTAAAAATAAAAAATGAATTAAAATTTTAAAATAGTAACCATTGCATAACAGAAATATAATTCAAGTCAGCATTTCTAATCACCAAACCAACTTCAGCCTTTGGCAATATACAGGATTGTGGTAGATCTCGGATATTTTTTTAATTTACTAATTTTTCCCAATCAAATTTGGAGATGTTTATTAACCACAAAGACCGCATTATGCAATGCATCATAAGTATCTTAAATGGTATTTCCGGTTTAATCCGATATTGTGATATTAACTATTTTATTTAAAATATAACACCCTGTATATTTTTAGATCAATTAATTCTCATTTCAATTCTGAATTTAAGGATGTACACCTTACATGTATGTTTAGTCAATAGTTCTTTGTTTAAGCTAGAATTAAGAAAATGCATGGTTATTTTGTAAATAATTTATTCAAACCCAATAGAAAAATGAAAATAGGGAATGGAAATACATCGTTAAGTTACTCAAAACGTACGCCATTAACGGTCAAGCACAAAGTGGTTCTTTTACTTATTTCTTGCATCACATTATCAAGTTGTTGTGGAGTTATATTTTCTATTGTGACCTTAACTCTACTTTGTATATCTTCCCATATTGTTGGCAGCGTTCAAGAAAAACTACTTGTCAGGTGAGGAAAAAACAAACAAGTTCAATGCTGTTAAGTCTAGTGGCCACCTATTTGGTCCATTCGCTCCTATCTTGTTTAGATAACCAGTAACAATTCTCAAATTGTGTGGTGGAGCACCATCCCATTCACATTACTTTCTGTTTAAGTTAATCAATCGCAAAAAAATCTACATACGAGGTGTGGCTAATGTGTTTCCAGACTGATTTTATTCCTCAACTTGAAGAGTGGTAATGGCAGTGGGGATATGACAGTACATACAGGGGAAACTTGACTAATAACAGTGTGTTTCAACATGTTCGAAACAATACGTTGTGAATTGCGGTCCATTAAACTAGACCGTAGTTGTGTACTGCCGCCCCTAAAATGGAATGAAATCTGTGGCAGAAAACCAACGGCAAACTTTGTGTAAAACTTGAAAAATCCGCAACCCAAATGCTTGAAATGTTAAGAACTAGTTTATAGTGATTAAACAATGTCAAGAGCTAATGTATTTTTTTTTCGTAAAAGTTTAAAAAGGGAAGAAAAAATGTCATAAACAAACCAGTGTTGTGAAGAACCAATAACCGAAGCCACAAAATGCCCGAATGCCGAAATCAAAAATCGGTACAATGTTTATTAGTTTTTTTTATGTCAATAAAGTTGCAGAGTTTGTCTGTAAACTCATTAGCCAAATCTCGTAAAATAAACTGATTTTTGTTATTTCTTATATTAAACAAAGAACTACCCAATAAACATGGGATACATCGCTGAATTCAGATTTTAGATGGCTGTTCATGCTTCTAAAAATATATAAGGTGTTTTATTATTTAAATAAAATAGTTGATATTGATTACGGCTAAACTGGAAAAATCATTTTCGGTAATAAATGAATTCTGACTACCAGAATTATAAACATTTACTTGTAGAAAAAAAAAATGAAATTTTTTTTGCCATTAGCACTCGCCAGGTTTAAAAACTAGCATTTTTCTACCAAGTGTTGCTATATGCAAATTTTTGTTTATTTCTTAGTATAACCATTAATTCAAATAATTTTGCAACTACCACACAGCATACATATGGCACAATGTACAATAAATTAAGTCTTATAATTTATGTTAATACCTTTATTAAATTAAAGGTAATTAATTTGTTGAAATATAGTGCCAAACAACAATTTCAACATAAATATTAGTTAGATACATTAAAATTAGATTTAGCAATGTACAATTTCATTACAAAACTTACACAATATAAAATACTGCACAAATTTTTGCTTATACCATATAAAAAATACAATTTTCTTATTTAAAAATGATACTTAATTTTATAAGTAGGTTTTAATACTAATATAAATAGTGCTTACATATCTATAATTTAAAATTATGGGATGCAAAGTTAAAATAAAATTAAAAGGATCACAGTGAAATTATGAAATCTGTATCTGGCACACAATATACAATTAAAATTAATAAAATATTGTAATTACTAACGTGTTAGTTTTGATTATAACAGAAAGAAAACCACTTTATCGTGTTTAAATCTAAAGACTCATACACACAAGTCTACTAGAAATTACAGTTAAAAATTAGAAAGATAAGAACTGTAGCTTTCCAAATTATTTACATTAAATGTGATGCTGTCTTTCATACTCATGCATTCTGATTAAATAAAATTACAATTTTCACTAGCTATAAAATTCAGTAGAAACTGGATAAATGCAAATGTAAAATGTGAACAACAAAATTCTACTTTAATTATAAAAACAATTCAGACAGACTTTTCATTTGCAACATTCTTCTACTTAATGAAATTAATATCACTTGGTATAACCTAATTCATATGTAGAAACACAGAAATAAAACAATGTATAATAATGATACTGTTTGGACCACTGAATGAATATTTCGTACTCATAATTGCACAGTTTTGTCTATATTACAACCTCTAAAGTCTAACAAAATACTTTTACAATATGCTAAACATTTACGAATACATTAACTTCTAATAATTTAGAAAAAATTAAAGTATCAGAATCTTTCTTTCAGTTATTATTTTTCCATAGATAGCATGTTTGTTAAACATAATTCCACGGGTGAAAATATTTCTATTGGCAGCAATTCGTGGCAGGTGCCATAGTAATTAAACAACAAGTGATAGTTATTTTATTAAGTACGAGACGTATTACTTATATTAATGATTAAATATTTTTAAGAAGTTATTTATTTACAATTTTTCTGCATCATTTTGTGAAACATGTTTTAGTTAATTGTCAAATTAGATCCATGCTATCTATTCTAAAATCTAAATTAATAGGAATTTAAAGAAAAATAATAACATATAATTATGACATTGTTTACAATGCCAAATCTATCCATATAGGGATGAACTATGTTTAGCTATATTTTTTCTCAAAGATTTTCAGTTTTTCTATATAAATGAAAGTTCAGTAACGTTAAAATCAAACATCAAAAATTTTATAACCATGTAAAAGTTAGAATAATAATGCATTAGAATGTAATCTCCAAAAATTTGTTTTATCAATGTTCGAAGAACTTGATCATCAACTGCAAAAGCAGGATAACCACAGTTTAACAAATTTAACGGTCGAACTGTACAGCAACAAAAAGAATGGCAACCGTCTGACCGCACACTAATGTTTTCTTCATGCACGGTCCGACTGTTTATATTACGTGTTTTAGCGTTTGCCTGCAAGTTCGTAGTAGCACAGATGGAAATACGGGTGTACAGCCTTTTACTGCAGAATTGGTTGAGGGGTCAAATCCGGGATGGGGCCAAATTTTTTAAAATTTTATTTATACTGCATTTTTAAAACAATTGTTGGTCTTTGCGGTCTAGCCGAGGTTATGGTTAAGAGCAGTTATATCTTTAAAGAAAAAATACGAAAACAATGTTGCGTTCACTCACTGATAAATTACTTCTAATCAATTGCGCATGCGTGGGAGTTCATAACCTGTAAAAGGTTGACGGCATAACAACTGCACAAGTCTAACCGAAGAAAAAATTACTGTGTGGTCGAACCGTTCAGTAGTCACTGCCATGTTTAATAACAATAATCAAGGAAAATACCTAACATCAAGTGAATATTTAAAATAGTGTCTCTAGTACACACATGCACTGCACAACACAAAATTCAGGGATCACAAGAAAAGTGCAAAAGAGATTACTATTACTATTTGGAGTTATATTGCAGTGAGACGATGCTGCTAGGCTTATGGTTTTGCAATCAGTAATTTACAGCGTCCTCGAATGACACGGAAACCTAGCAAAGACCGGAAAATGCAAACTACCAAGTGCAAAGACCGTTAAAAAATATTTAAACATCAACTGCTTATTTTTTTCCTTCTATTTTTGTGAAATTCCTTACTTATTCAACATGCGCTTTTGTTTTTTTGAAGAAAAACAGAAGGTATCAATGATAAAGTTAAAAATAATGGATTGTTTGCTATTTCTTAGATTACATAAAAACAAGATTTGGTGCTTTTATCAAAACTTTTACATGGTTATGAGACACATTAGGCCATGTTGTTGTAACCTTCACACATTCAATTTACGTTGTTTCTTCTATTAAGTCTATTATATTTATACTTATCTATCTCACTCAAATTTCATATACATTTTTTTAACTAGAGAACTACCTTCAAGCTATTACATTAAGGAGCTTGTATTACTACAAGAATCAATTAATTCCCTATGTATGTTAACATAAAGCACTCTAAGCTTTTCTGCCATGGGTTAAAAAATTTAACAGTGTCTTTTGCCTACTACTTTTACAAAACATTGTCTACAACCGTTTAGTGTTAAAAAAATGCAACGCTAACATAATAAATGTCAATAATTACTTTTTTATAGCTGCCTTAGTTGTGTTTATAAGTTAAGTTTGGTTTAATTAGTTCGTTAAATATACTAACAATTTACTAGAACGGACCAGTCTGAAGTCTATTATTAGCTTATATACTCAAATGAGCTTAAATTTAGTTAGGCCTTCTAATAGTAACTTTTTAGCTAACAATTAAACAATTTACACTATACACATTGAATATTAGATTATGCTAACGTCCGCTTAAATACAGCAGAAAATGGAAGAAGTGCTAGTAACACAGAAATATTTTGAAACTCTATTCATTAGATTACATTTTACTTTTAATGTGCATACACAGCTATACACAATAAGTCAGTCGTTATAGATTGCAAAAGTGTTTAAATATTTATAAAAAAAATTTCAAAACCTAAGATTTTAGTGTTGTGGAAATTATTTTTTTACCTATATCAAGCACCAAAAATTTTCTAGTTGAACATACAGAAAATTCAATCAAATCAATATTAGAAATTAAGGATTATCTTATGTAATTGAGCACAAAATTATATTGTTAATTTTGTGAATTAAAAACAAATAAAAAAAAAGTTGGTGGCACTGCACTCCAATGAGGAGTTTGGTGTGCAATATGGTGGGTCAGGTCCACCGATCATATCTTCTGATATCCGACAGTTTCGCTCTTTTAAGGTACAGAGTGGTGTGGTAAGCACCATGCCTTTGACATATTTTTTTTTAAAGCGACCTTGGTACAACACTTCCGAGGCATCGTCTCGGATTTTAACTCAAGACCTTTCACACAGCAGCCAAGTGCACTAACCAATCGGCAATTCTAGTGCCAAAAATAAAAGCAAGAGTCTTTAAAAAATCATTAATAAACATAAAAAAATACATCATTTTGGAAATACAGAATTTTTTTTAATATCAAAATAATTAAGTTCTTTGGGCTTATTAAGTGATGACTTCCGGTTCTAAACACTTTACTTAGTAATGGTTGTTATAGGCACGGTTGGAAATTGTTTATTATTTTGGAAATACAGAATTTTATTTAATATCAAAATAATTAAGTTCTTTGGGCTTATTAAGTGATGACTTCCGGTTCTAAACACTTCAATTAGTAATGGTTGTTATAGGCACGGTTGGAAATTGTTTACAACTATGCCGGGAGGAAGTGTCATGTTTAACAATCTCACTGAAAATCTCATACAGTGGTGGCTCATGGGGTGTAGCGAATGAAGTGCCGCTTCACCTATAATAATAATTTCTAAGAAGTAAATTTGATTGTTTTATGAATAAAGATATCTCTATTATAAAACAATATAAATTCATCACTAATATGATTTCTCTACCAACCACGATCGTAAAAATTGCAATGCCCACAACAGTGGTGGTGCTCCACACCCTCAGTTCTTAGGGAAGGCCAAATTTCTTTTTGGCAAACATGCTTCGCCTGTTTCTAAACACAGGAGCCACCACTGATCTCATATCTTAATAAATGTATTAATCTGTCATAGAATTGATTATCTGTGTAGCTAAAGAAATTAGTATCTCTGTGAAGAAGCATTTTTTTCAAATTAATATATTTGTTTCCTTTAAAAAATAGAACACGTGTTATATGAAAGACTTTGTATAATCAACTGTAATTGATTAGAAAACATTGGTTGATTGTCAACATTTGATTCACACTAAATTAATGTTTTTCTTTACTTATTTTATGATTTTTAAAGCTGGATTTCTTGTTTGAAATTTTGTACTGTATCTAGAGTAAAAAATATGTATCTACAATCAGGATTGGATTAAAGATCATAAACAAATGCTAAAATTTTAAATGTTTTTCTCACAGCCTCTTTAATTAATAGCTAATCTCTATTCAGATGTTTTCCAACAAATTGTAAGTGCTACAGAGGTGCTACTAACCGATGCACAAAAATGTCACATCAGAGTTTAAGTTAGTGATAGGTTAAGATAAATGACGAAAAAATAACAAATTGCTTTGCACTTGACTTCCAAATCCATTTGTTATGAGCAAAGAAACGACTTTTTTTTTATACATGGACTTCAACGAAGTAAAGCTAGAACTTAGAAAAACAAAACGAGTTCCTGCATAAACTGATAAGTAGGGCTGCCTGATTTTTAATGATTAATTTTTAATGTGTTGCTTTCATCACTAACCGCTTGATGACACCATATATGAAGTTTTGGCAGAATCAAAATATTTCGATATTAATCCAGGAAGCTGTAGTTTATCTATCCTAAGAATTTTATTATTTTTACTTTCAGTCAAATACTAATTACCAATGTAACATTACTGATATGTTATACAGGGTGAATAAAAAGTAAGGAACATCGATGCTACAGCCTGAAATGATAACTTTACGAAAAAAAGTTTCTAACAAAAGTTTCCTATCAAGTTTTTTGCCACAATTTGGCGTTTTTCATTTTTTTTTTCAATTGTCATATGTTTTAGCTATGACGTCATCGACATCTTTTTTAAATGGCAACCTATACTTTTTATGGCATGACCAGTTAGTCCTTTTTTTTTATACAGCCATGTAAAAATATCATACAGTTGCATAATAAAAATTTCAAGAAAAATCACGATAAACATTTATTTTTGTCACTGGCAACATTTTTCATCAGGTACACTTATTGCAAGATAAACAAACGACAATAGTAGGCAATTGTTTGAAAATGTTTAAAATTGAACAAATGCAAATCTGCAATGTCAATTCGGTGACAGTTAGCATTAATAAGTGATTAAAATTTAGTCTGTCTCCTGTGTTAAATACGAATTTTTAATCATGGTACGTTTAACAGAAACTGAACGTATCGAAATTTTGACGATGATCGGGTACGGTGATAACAAGAGAACTCATGACGATGTGTGCGTTTTATTTAATACTGTACATCCAAATCGTGAACCTGTTACGTGGTCCACTGTAACCAAAATTAATAGAAAATTTAGAGAAACGGGCCACGTCAAAGATTTGGATAAAATTGGCCGTCCAAAAATAGCAACAGACGATAAAATGTTGGACATTGTGCTTACAGTTTCCAAAAATCCTCATACTTCAACTCGACAATTAGCCCTGGATAATAATGTTAGTCAAGCAACTGTACTGAATATTTTACATACAGAAAAATTTCATCCTTATAAGGTTAAACTTGTTCTAGAATTATCAGAAGATGATTTTGATAGGAGAATTCAGTTTTGTAAAGAAATGATGGACAGGTGCAATAACGACCCACAGTTTGTGAATTCTATTATCTTCTCCGACGAAGCCACATTTTCTTTAAATGGAGCTGTAAATCGGCACAATTCCCCTTATTGGTCGCGACATAACCCACATTGGATGGAAGAATTACACACACAGTATCCACAAAAAGTAAACGTGTGGGCAGGAATTATAGGAGACAGAATTCTTTGTCATTTTTTCTTTGATGGCACATTAAATGCTGATCGGTATTTGGATTTTTTGAGGTTGGAACTTGTTCCCGCGTTTGCTGTTTTATTTCCAAATGCAGAAAATCCGGACACGCCGAACGATAGAATTTGGTTGCAACAAGATGGTGCTCCACCTCATTATGTCATTCATGTTTGTCAATATTTAGATGGAATTTTTACAAATAGGTGGATAGGAAGAAGAGGACATATTGAGTGGCCAGCGCCACGGATCTAAACCCGCTTGACTTCTTTTTGTGGGGCCATCTTAAAAGTACAGTGTATACAAACAAACAGACCAGACAATTTGGAAAATCTAAAAATTCGTATCCGCGAGCATATACGAGCAATATCACCTGCTACAGTTCAAAATGCAGTTCGAGGATTTTCTTATCGTATTGCCCACTGTCAGGCAGTGAATGGCGAACAGTTCGAACATTTGCTTTCCTAAATTGATGTTAAATATGATTTGAAACTAGTTTACTAATTTGTGGACCTGCTATTGTCGTTTGTTTATCTTGCAGTAAGTGTACCTGATGAAAAGTGTTGATAGTGAAAAAAATAAATGTTTATCGTGATTTTTCTTGAAATTTTTATTATGCAACTGTACGATATTTTTACATAGCTGTATAGAGAATAAAAAGCACTAACTGGTTATGCCATAAAAAGTATAGGTTGCCATTTAAAAAAAATGTCGATGACGTCATAGCTAAAACATATGACAATTGAAAAAAAAATGAAAAACGCCAGATTGTGGCAAAAAACTTGATAGGAAACTTTTGTTAGAAACTTTTTTTCGTAAATTTATTATTTAAGACTGTAGCATCGATGTTCCTTACTTTTTATTCACCCTGTATGTACGGATGGGATTTAACACATATTTATGAAATATAAATTAGATTCTTATCAGTGATGTAAATCTTCCGGAAAAATTAAATTGGGAAAATTTTCCGACATGTTGAAGATGCAAATTAGTAGAATATGCTATCGAGATTATAAAATTACTTATTGCAAAAAACCAAAGGTTTGACTTTGACATTTGCGATTATGCTATTATGCCAATAATCTTTTCTGCAACCGATCGTTAAACCAAATACATTCTATTCATGCAAAAAATATTAATCTGAAGCTGGCCTAGCAATGAGCAGCCATGAAAATTCCTGAACAGGGATTTTTTAATGCAGGGAACTTATTGAAAACTCCTAAATACTCCCAATTTAAATTTGGCACCAGAACATTAAACAAATAAATCCCACAAAATTAAAAATTCAGGGTTATTTTATTCAACGTTATACCAGAAAATTATCATGAAAAAAAAATGAGTAACACCGAGAAACACACAAAGAAGCAAACTACTCCAATGCAAAGGACTCTAATGCAACAGATGTATGCATTATGAACGACCTGGAGGACCGACAAAATACAGAACAAAAAAAAGAGAACAAGGAAGGCAGTGGCAGTGGTTCCCAAGCAAGCATTACGAACGACCAGGAGGGACCCAGAAAAAAAAAAGAAAACGACAACGAAAAAAAAAAGCGGCTGGAGTTCCCAAAAAAGCACAACAAACAGTGTCGAACAAAGAAAATGACAAACATGATGAAACTGCCCAAAAACAGGAAATAATAAAAAATTTAACATTTGAACGACGAAAAGTTTACCTTAAAACATTTCGAAAAGCTGTTGAAGAAAATGGTGTTTAGAGTTTCGCCATCACCACCAAGAGGTGACAAAACTCCAACCCCCAACTCTCCCTCCACTTGGAGGAGCGCAGACTCAACTCCCAAGAGTAGAGGTCTGCAACGCAGAGAGAAGTGGGGGAGGGGTCCCCAGAGAGGTGGGAAATATAGTTGGTATACATGTACTAATATCAATTGCATGCAGATGCCATTATGATCATAAGATATCAATAGCAATATTAATAAAAAAATATTAATACAATCCACGTTGTGAAATAACACACCTGATATTTTGATTTACGAATGTTCATATCTGACCAGCCAAATTTAATCAGTTTGCTATTATTGAGTTCAGAGAAGTACTACTGCTGGCATGTCAAACATAAATGTAACAGATTTATACAAAAAAAATTGTTTTAATCTTAGCACAAATTAAAATTAACTGAATAATAAGATGCATACTAGAAATGAAACAATTTCTTAAATATAGGTTCAGAAATGCTTTGATCATAATAGGTAGCTTAATGGAATGGATTGCTCATCAACTGCCACATACAAATGCCTACCGTTTTATAAAAATAATATAATTTCAAATTAATATGGTGGCATGAGTTGGAAAAATTTGCAATTAGAAATTAAATGGAAATGCCTCTAAAGTATTAAAAATTTAGCCCAAGCCATATCTTATAAAATAAGGCATTTACAGTAATTGAAGCGCCACATATGAAGTACCAGATACATCTACTGGATTGGCTGTAATAGTGGATCCATTCCAGTACCTATGACATTATAACCTCAAAACTGGCGATAAACGTTTGTTTACGAATAGTATCACTATCAGTATGAAAACGCAATTTTGGGCGTTTTTTTAATATAATAACAGCGCTATGTACCATGAATGCTTTAATAATAATAATAATAGTGTTTTTTTTACAAAATGTTTAAAATTATTTCTAACTAGAACATAGGCCAAACTTAAAATTTTGACATAATGAGTAACTGCTGAAGTGCATTTTGCAAATCGTAAATGCCCTGTGAATCTTTTTAATATAGCCTTGACCAAACTGTATAAACATTTACATTTCCTCCACCAGAGTCAAAATTTAACCTATAACTTTGCATTGAAAAAGCGGTGGTATTTAAAAAAAAGTAAGCCGAATGAGTGAACACTCAACCACCTATGCCTCACAATGCTGTAGATGCATGTGCAACATCTACACAAACAATCACATCATCTCGCCGGCTAAATCTGAATTGCCTAGTCACAGTGATATTTGATTAACTAAGTTTTTTTAGTACGAAATTGATAAATCTTATATTTTAAATAACACACCATCTTTTTTCATATATCAGTGGAAAATTTTTAAAATTTGTACTTAACATTATATAATTTACTTTCCGATTCCTTTAATAAAAACAAAATGCAAAGAAAGTTTAAACCTTCAATATGTCGACTAGAAAATCTTTGGTACTTTGATTCAACAAATGCCTCCTTATTTCTACAATTCCCTAATTTCATTTACTTTACTTTATCCAGCATGTAGGTACACGAGATTCGTCCTTACGATATGTTGTAAAAGTATCTTTGTTTTAAACACGGAAATACGTAAAAATTACACAAATAAGAGCAACACGTGAAATTTGAAAATCCATACAGTAACAATTTTAAAGATCAATAATAGAGTTTCGTTGCTCTGAAATTCATTGTGCAATTGTTACACATACAACAAAATTTATTCACACATCCATAACACAATTAATAGGTAGATGCTGCCCATTTATTGAATTAATTAAAGCTTTGTTCAGTTCTCTAATATTTGAATGTTAACAATACTATCATTGTTATTGATCAAAAAAATTCCAATTGTTAAGAGATCGTAACCAAGAAACCTCATTTTAGTAATTGTTTAAATGCTAAATACTCCCTAGGAAGCATTCGATTGAAAACTAATATGAAATCGAATGAAAGAGAATACGAGGACAAAAATATTATGCCCACAAATATATCTATAATTTAATTGCACTAATAAACTTATATATTGCTTGTGACTTTAAAGGCAAAACTCACTGGGTAGTTTTCTTACCTCCTCGGGGTTTGATGGATTCTGAGAGTTGCCACATTGCATCTTCACCAATAAAATCGTCAAAGTTTTGGAAGAAATTTATTATACGTTCATTCTTCTTAAATATATATGTACTAAAATGAATCAAGATTGTAGTTGAACAAAAAAAATAACTGCCTATTTATGCTTACCATTTCTTAAACCGTTTCATATTTTCTACAATGTTAAATTGCTGCCATCGTTTCGAAAAGTTTATAGTTGCATCTGGCAACAGATTACTATTTCCAATATGCACAAACGTTAAATCTTGAAGAACTAGACCTCTGCAAAATAAATTAAATAAAATCAGAAACACGTTTACTGTTGTAATGTAACAGTCCAACCTGGACAAAAATAAAAATTTGACCAAGTCGGAATTCATATAAATTGAAAAGATAAATTATTCTTCAGGTCTGGATTCAAATGAAAGCAAGGTGGAAGTTTTATACCTGGTGAATATGGAAGGGATATTAAAATTGGAGTTTAAGTTCCCCCGCGCATTGTGTTTAGCTGCGGTCACTTCGCGCACAAACTTCCACTTGCAGCGCCTCCAGCGAGTTTTCTTCAAACCAATGTATCAAAATAAAATCTTATAATTTTTTCAACTGTTGCAGCAGGTCTGCCCCGTTACAAAGTAGTTAGTTAACCACTAGTATGTAAACAATAATTTTCTCTTTAACCATCAACTTTCTACATGATATAAACTCTTTTACATTTCATGTTGCCTGTTTACGCTTGGTCACAGTAAAAATATTGTATTTGTGAATCATAAATTTTATATGGAGAAACAGTTCACCCCCGTTTCTTCAGTTATTTATTAAGATACACAACTCAATTTTTTTTATGGTTAACGTATGCATGTGGCCCTATTATTTGACGTAGACTTTCCTTGCCAGAAAGGATACCTGCATTCTTATTTTAAATGGAACACTTGATATATGTATACATTTTTGAATTCGAGATAAAATTCTGTATATGATAGTGTGGTTTAACACAATTTTGAAGAGTAAAAATTTTTTTTATATTGTTTTGAGTGCCATGACCCACCCAAAATGCTTGCAAAGGAGTAAAGTTTTGTTTAAAAAATGCATATCGCGAATTATGAAAAACAATAGAACTGATCAAAATCAATGAAAGTTATTGACAGTTTACTGTGTTGCAATTTGTATGTTATTAGTTTTCTTGTCAATATTGCAACTCTATTTGTTGAAAACAGTTAATTTTGTAGTTAGTGTTGTAAATGTTCAACTGGTTTCTGTGTTAATTCTGTAGCTCTAACTACAAAATTAACTATTATAGTACAGCTGCAATGAATACAATATTGGCAAAGAAACAAATAATCTACAAATTGCGACATATCATACTGTCCACTACTTTCATTGTTTTTTATAATTTGCAATATGCCTTTTTTGTCTTTTGCGTTTTACTATTTCAACTGTTTAGTATCCTTAATTTATAATACTTTTTTTTAACGGCAAATCTGACTAGAAAAAAAACTGTCAATTTATGTCTTCTTCGTCTTCCTCTTATTATAGGCCAAATGGTCTATTTAATACCCGCAACTTCTGTGTATCATATTAATAGTGACAAATTGATCTCTCGAAAGAACATAACGAGCCAATATCGCTCCATTTGAAAAAATTCACATATTTCGAAGAAAATACTTTTACCAACTGAAATAAGAATAGTTGGTGACACTTCTAGCGAAACCAGAAGTTCTAGACACTCACGACATTGTCCAACTTTTGAAATGAATGCTTCCTTAAAAGGTTACAGCCTCCAGATAAAACAATCT
The DNA here is from genome assembly GCA_958336395.1 of Ctenicera cuprea. Taxonomy (NCBI): domain Eukaryota; kingdom Metazoa; phylum Arthropoda; class Insecta; order Coleoptera; family Elateridae; genus Ctenicera; species Ctenicera cuprea. The sequence goes on from OY284490.1 coordinate 28,062,973, forward strand.
GGACGGTTCTTGCTTTCGGAGCAATCACTGCCGGACCTATATCTATGTATAGACTTTTTTTACTGGTTTGCCGTGTAGAATTTACCCTTAAAGTTTGTACAAACTATTTCTGCATTTTAATTTAATTTACAAGTCAAAAGTGAGTAAAGGTATCGAATGTAATACATATGTCCAAGCAATGTCCCATTATTTTCGGGACACTCTTGTATTGTATAATATAACAATATAACAGAGAAGAGCCTGTCACGTGACTATGAAATGCATAAATCAGCTGCCTGAGCAGGCACTTGAGTCACGTGACAGGCTCTTCTCCGATGAAGTTTGTTCTATGAAACACCTTGCTTTAGAGATAGATGTAAAGTTTACCCAGTTTAGTGAAAATGGCGGCAAATTTAAATATCGTGAAGTTTCCGTACTGCAGGTAAAAATTTTTTTAAATTTCCAGCAAAATTATGCCACTATATCACTATAAAAATTTAAATATGTTCTATACATAGGTAATTTATTTTATTTATTTTGTAAGTAATATTTTTCCTTTGCGTTTCTATTATGATTTTTTATAAAAGACACTTTTCTCAAATACCTTCGAACTTTCAATTTTTCCTTCACTTGTAGGCCTATTCTTGAAATTAAAAGTCGAATGAGGCCCCGCAACTGAATAAAGGTTGCGAACCCCTAACATAAACAAATAGAAACTTACATGTATGGTATGCAGGGAGGTTGTGTCTCTGCAAGTGCTTGTCGATATGCTCTAAAGCTGGACGAACTATCAATAAGAGCACAATACTCCTTCAAGCCCTCTTGTACATGCTTTTGCCATTCTAATCGGCGGACAGGGGCCGAATCTAATGCAGACAACAATGCAAGATACGAATTAAAGTTGTTAATCTTTCGCAAGTGCTTCATAATTTTAATGAACTTCATGAAATACTTTTCCCTGTCTTTAGCATCAGCACTTAAAATTCTCGTTCGTGCCCTAAAATACACACCATCTAAATATGCTTTTTCTTTACCTTTAGACGAACTTACCAATAAGACATTTTATTAAAGTGTTCAGTGAAACGCGTCAAGTTTGGACTTCGTTCTTCATTTTGTTCTTGAGCCCAAATTAAAACTTCAGGTATTTCGATCTTCATAAAAAGTTCTGCATCTAACAGCGTCATTTGTTCCGCTATCTGTTCAGATTTAAAGTCCAGTAATGTTGAAACTCGCGAACACAGAGTTAGGCTACTTTGATAATTTGTAAGAGAGACACTGCGTTGTTTTGCTTCATTCTTTTCTAAATGTTTAACTCTCAATGCTTTCGCTAGCGTTAATTCTCCACATGATATTAATTGCTGCACAAAATCCATCAACATTTGTTGTAAACTGCTGTCCAAATCAGAAGGACTAGAATGATAAAAAGGAATAAGAAGGCTTGAAACATAGAATGTGCATTTGCTTACGTGAGATCACTGACTACTCGAACAATAAGAGCAAATGCTTCTCTAGATCTTGGTTTCCTGTCAGGAATGCAGTAAAAATGGTTATATCTTCGAATAAGCTTGCCTACCAATTCATATGGAGAAATAAAAGTTCTGTAGGTTGTCAGAAACGCTTCTTGATATGTAAAGACTAAAAAAAAATCATACAATATGATTTAAGGTGTGTTTTCGGTTAAGTCTAGTTAGCAATAATCAATTTTTTTTTAAGTTGCAAGTTCAAAATTGCTCATACCACCACCTGAAATGGTTTTTAGGTTTTTTATATATTTTATCTTCGGTTTTCATATGTGTGTTTATGAAGTTGGTGTCTGTTTTGTAGCAATAATTTGTTAGTACCATCATGTTAAGTATATCAGAACACATTGAAATAGTATCTTGGAAAATAAGAAGGTTATCGTATAATGGGTATTAGCAATAAATTACTACGTAAGTTTAACATACAGAGTCTGATAAACAAGTTTCAATGCACTGTTCTGTTGTTAATACGCAAAGATATGGACAGCCGTTCACATCCTAAAAAAAAACTGAAGTCGCACAATAAGCAATTTATAGAGGTTCGAAATTAAAACTTTGTGTTTTACAAGAATTGAACATTCCAGTTTCAACAGTTCACAAAATTATAAATTCCATGTTAAAAACAAGCTTATCAGATTCAAGTCCTACACAACAGATAATCATGCTGACTGTGTCAGATTCTGTATGTTATTGTCAGTAGCAGCTTACTTCTGAAAGTTATTTACAAATATATTTCGAACTTCTCCATAGAATAATACTCTTTTATTCAACAAAGTTATCACTTCCACACATTTTGGTATACTTAACAAGATGGTACTAAAGATATCTATAGCAAAATTTAAAATGCCACCAAATTATTTCAACAAAATTGATACCAACTTTATAAACTCACTGTACTTCACAACAGTTACAAATGTACCACTAAAATATTTTACGATTTGTTTTGGTTTTGTAACATATATAAGACAACAAACTTGTGAAAGCAGGTATTTTTTATGTCAAGGTATAATTTTAGAATATTTAACCTGCTTCCAGATTATTGCATTAAGCATTAATATCTAAAATCATACATTTAAGAAAATAAAGTTTTATTTGAGCAAAAGGAAATGAAACCTTGATCAGCAATAGCAACACGCACGCTAAAACAAGACAAAGAGTGCATTTATAGTTAACAGCCGTGCCATGGCGGACACTTTGGTACGCTTAGTTAACAGTGGCATGTTGGATCTGCCTACAAAGCCGGATCTGCCATGGTCACGCTGGCAAAGCAGTTTTTTGGCTGTTTGGGGTAGCTCTGGCACGAAAACAATAACAATACAAAATGCCTTAAACCAAAAGTTTTATAAAACTTTAATTCAGTGTCTCGTGTTTGTTTTTAATGTGTTGCTATAAATAAATATGGCAATCTTTAAGAAATTATTGAAATTGTTAAAATTTTATCACAAAAATAGTACGTAATAACTTATTACTTACTAGTATTACTGTAAAAGTAAAATGGGTACTTTTGAAATAGTAATCAATTAAATAAAAAATAATGGCAATACAGTGATAGTATTACATACTGAACGATTTTGTACGGGGTATTAACAATAATCATTAGAAAAAATGATATAACGAAAATGCCAACCCAACGCAGTTCTCATAACACAGTGGAATAGGATGAAGCAAAAGTAAGAGTCAGTACTTAAAACAGTCATAGTATCTTTGACAATTATAGATATGAGTATATTTATCTAACTCTTTTGGCTTAAGCAGTGTAATATATGCCAACACGGTAGCTTTAACTTCTGAATTTTTTGATAAGAAAATTATTTTAGTAAATCTTAAATGTATGGGCAAAAAATGTGTATCTAGTAACATGCACAAAGTAATTTTTTCTTCTCTTACAAATTTTTACTGCAAATCAAACCTATGTATAATATCTACTAATAGTGTTTGCTTATTACAAACTGAATGTAAAAAATCGCGCCATTTTATTCGACTTTCAAGTAGCTGTTTAGTTACTAACCAACCCGCTCTGGTTCGCCACGTGACCAGCCATGCGCAGATGCCAGCGCCGTTAACTAAATGCACCAAACATCACTCCAATGTATCAGAAATATCAGCTCAGCAAAAATATGTTTAAGAAGTTTATGTTTCCAATTTCTCCAAACATTTTTTTATAACTCTTTCTTCTCTCCACTCTCAATCAGTTTACTCTTCAATATAAATTAAATAAACATTGTGAAGTAATCAAATTTCAAACCAAATTTCTTTTAATATACTTACCATTTTCTTTTTCCTCTGTGAGCAATATGAAATGCATAAAATTTACATTTTAAATTTAGGACAAAGAAGAATTAACTAAATACACTATACAAACTAATGTCACATTTTATACATTGTAACGCTGCCTCACAAGAGCTGGCACGATTTAAATAAATTGAATTAAAGCAAGCGATTTTTTTAATTTTAATCATTTTACGTTAAAGTGCGTATTTTTAAATTAAATTTTACGTTCATGAAAAGTTTACCATTCAAAAAAACCATGAGTTTGTAGCTCTTCTGTCATTTACCTTAAAAAACTTTTTTTAGGAAGTAGGTATGGTTAAGACCATATTTTCTACCAAATATTTGAAAGTGGCATCAACTTTGCTTTTTTAAATAGAACACCCTGTATATTGTTAAATTTTCTGAAAAAAGCTTTTCGTTACGAAAATAACGATTATTTGAAAATTTTCTACCATGAAAAATTATGGCTTTGGTGTATTAAAACTGGAAATTGAACTCTCCTGGGTCACTCTTGCCATAAATGTAATCATCAGAACAAAAGAAAACATGGCCCTCTTGTTAGGAAAGTAATGATGTAGAGTAAAAAATATTTTGTGCTCTAGTTACCTTTGATATTTTCAACTAAAGTAAGTTTTGTAGAATGTCTAACGTATAAATAAATTTAAAAAAAAATAGAAAATTAAGTACAATTTGTTAATTAACAAGGTAACATTGACAAATTTGAATTTAAATAAATAATTGTAGGAAAACATTACACTAGTTTTTTACCTTTCTTGCTACAGAGTATAGCTAGAGGCTAGAAGGCTAGAGGATGGTCTTGTTATCGTCAAAATTTCGGAATATGGGATTTCGACGAATATGCATCTTTTATGGTCTGAGAATACCAAAACACCAGATTTCACTGTGTGTATTTTTTTTTGTTTCTAGGATTGAAACCAGATCATGTGAATCTATGAGAGTTCACAATTTTCAGTTTGAATGAGCTTCAAAAATTTTACTTCCAAAAAGTTTTCAAAAAAAAATTGTTTTCGTAATGAAAAGCTCTGTTAGATATTTAACAATATACAAAGTATTCTATTTAAAAAAGCAAGGTGTCTAGGAGTCAATCGATCATCCCTCCAGACAAAAACCATTTTAGTAAAAATCACTCCTGTAAATAAATACTTGCAAAAGAAACCACGTGAATAATCTTGTTTATTCTGTTGTCTACTGTAAAGCAAATTTAATTAAAAATGCAAATGATATTATATAATGCTAAGAGTAAGAAATAAGAATGATCATTGTTTTCCTGATTTTTACACGAGTCAACAATTAAGGGAGTAATTTTTAATAAAGTGGTTTTTGTTGTAGAGGTTTTCGTCTGGAGTGATTATTTTCCGCGGTGGTTTTCACCGGATGAAAAAATTTAAGTCTCAAGTAAAGTAAGAGTTTCATTTTACATTTTTAATCAAAAATATAAAAAAAAATATCTTTTTATTTATTCAAAAAAATCAACAGTATTTAATTTAAGTTAGAAAATTGGTTTTCATCCATGAGAGGAAATTTTAATAAATAGGAGAATTAAAAGTCCTTTTCTCTCAGCAAAATATTTAATTAAACGGTAACCGGTTTTTGGGCAATTAATTCCTGCCCATCATCAGCCTTAAGAAAATATAATTGCACTACTCGAAACGTATAATAAAATTTAACATGCCTAAATCGGCGTAATTGAACATAGGAGAAAGTCTAACAATCGAAACAAATGTACAATCTCAAAAATTAACATCAAGACGAAACATAACCTCACACAGTTTTTTAAAACTGTGTGAGGTTATGTTTCGTCTACATGTTAATTTTTGAGATTGTACATTTGTTTCGATTGTTAGACTTTCTCCTATGTTCAATTACGCCGATTTAGGCATGTTAAATTTTATTATACGTTTCGAGTAGTGCAATTATATTTTCTTAAGGCTGATGATGGGCAGGAATTAATTGCCCGAAAACCGGTTACCGTTTAATTAAATATTTTGCTGAGAGAAAAGGACTTTTAATTCTCCTATTTATTAGTATTTAATTTTTTTTTAAATCGTGATTTTACCAGCTCTGCTCAATACATTATTTAACAAAAATGTTACTCTTATCTTCTTATATGTTTCTGTAGGTGTATTTTGTTTGTTGATATTTTACCAAAATTAAAATGTAAAAATGTTAAGTGGAGTAGAGATAGAATAGAATAGTGTTGTGAAAAGTGCCATTCTGTGGTCTAATAATATTGTATAACCAATACTTGTGAATGTAGTTTAATATTTTTATTTTTAAATTAGTTTCTGTGAATCTTAAACTAGAGAAAAACATATAATAATACATTTAAAGCCAACTGAAACAGAGCAAAGCAGATTACTAGCTAAAGTGAACTTTCAATAACTCTCATTAAGGATTCAATGGAATTGCAGGAGTTCCATGTAGTAGCTTTAGGAAATTGTATGTAGTGGCATAACCAGAACGAGCACAGGTGCCTCCCCCCTCCTTGGTTTTCACAATCTATCATAAAAAACAAGTTAAGATGTCTAAAAGCATGGTTGAAATTTTTTATAATAAATTGTGGTGAAAAATAAAAAAAATCTTTTAGCTGCAAAATGGAGGCCGCCGTTTCATAGCTTGTGACGTTTTCTATTAATTTTTGAAAATCTGAAATTCGTACTCCGTTACTGAATAATGGGAGACGATTTGTTTAAGTTAACTTGCTCATGAGTGACAGTTGAATAAGATTCACAATTATATATTAGATACAGCAATATTTAGGGGATTAATGTTCAATTTCTCACCTAAATTTTTGATTGTGAATCTGCTGCATCTTCTCTGATTTTCTTTAATCCCTAGCAATATATTTCTAAGATACCAATATGGAATTTTTTTCAGAAAGCAAGTTTGTAAATACACAACACACAGATCTTTCCTTGGAGCAATGTCCCACTTAAAGCAGGTTTGAAACGCGCTGTGGTTTGGAAAATTTGTTTCACAGCGGCAAAGTCAATAATGAATTTGACGCACAACAAAAACTGTGGGATGATTTTTCCGTAAAGTAAATTACTTTGTTATTTATAGTAAGGTAAAGCACACCACACCTACATTTTCTTTGGCCCATCAGTGACCCACTCTACCAAAAGATTCTAGTTACATGCCTGGTCAAGGGTGTCGATGTAAGGATTTATTATAAAATGAATGGTTTTCATCGTTTATCTATCATGCGTACAGAAAAAAAGTCCCCTGGAGTTCAGTAGACAGTGGCTGTCACATTTCTGCAGGTCCCACCCAAGTATGGCATAATGCTATACTAAACAAGATCAGCATTCAAGGCCTTCTAGAGGAAATATTTTGTACGCATGATATGCATCACAAAGTCCATGTAGTTAGTTTGTTAATTGAAAAATAAATTTAAAAAACTAATACGCACATCTTTCATACCAACTTAAAAAATGCCCACTTTTTGTCCACAGGTCTATCTATCTTTAACTAAATAACATTTATGTGCCCCCATGCCGTTTCTTTCTAGTTACACCACTGATTTACCATTACCCAACATAAACAAATCTATTATAAACTAACAACAGCACAAATAAAGAATATAACAAAACAATTTACCTCCATTTTTCGTAGCTTTTGTAGCCATAATGATAAGAGCATCAATTTGACCTCCTCTAATTTCTGGTCCATCTTCATCAGATTTCTTAAGCACCAACTGTTTACTAACATCTAGTTCTTCCATAAGGTCTATATCACATTTATTGAAGTCTCCACTCTCTCTCTTATCCGGTTTCTTTTCCTCTGTAGGTTTCATTGACGAAGAATTAGCTGTGTGTTCTAATAAATCAGGCAGTGATTTGACTGGTGATGCTTTTCTCTCAGGAATGGTTGGCGACATTGGAGGCTCTGATATGTTGGACTTTGTACGTGCACGTTTTGGAGGTAAAGCTGGAGGGATACCATTGTTTGTTGGTGTTATCGAAGTATTCGGCGATATTAATGGCGATGGTGTTGTACTACGAGTACAAAAATATTAACCATTAATTTATTATACAAAAATTTATTTTATGCACATACCTAGTAGTATCTCCAATTGAAGACTGTAGTGTTAGGGTTTGCATTTGCGAATGAGTGGTAAAACGACTAGAAGTTTGTGAACTATGACTAAATGTACATGACTGTGTAGTTGGCATTCCAGGACTAGATGGTTGCACCCACTGCCCCTGGACCATATGCACGGAATGGCGCATAAACTCCTGATCGTTTGCATGTGAACAATTGCCAAACATCTCCATGTATGCCATTACTAAAAACAGAAATCAGCCTTGCTATGAGTACATACTATCTACTACTATATATGTATACATTTCAGGAGAAAATTTGAGTTAGTAAAAAGAAAAGTAAATATTATAATTATAAAAATAATGGAATATATATTACGACTGCATAAACTGTTAAATTTTCGTAAAACAAAATGTGTCATACTTTGCCATAAAATCTTACCGCAGTTATTACCTTTTTAGAAATATTAATCTAACGAAACAGCTGACCAACCATATATTGAAAATAGCTTTTATGTTGAAAAAAAACACAAAAAAATCTGGTTAAGCTTGCTTTACAAAATATGAAGATTCTTTCAATATTTGAAAGTATACGGTATCTTTGATTATATACCTTTAAGGGTATAGTCAATGACGGTATATAATATTTTTAAACTTTAAATGTGAAAGCCTTCTTTCTTATACAAATTTTATTCAATATCATATACCACAACATGCTGACGCAGTACAGTAATGAAATACATACTAAGTGCTGTAGTTTTTTCTTGTACAGTGAATAATATTTAATGTAGAATCTTTTTTTATGAGACCACTACTATCATCAAGCATATTGATCCTGACTTTTTCAGAAAAAGAAATTTCCAATTTTTCCTTTCTTTCCTCGTTTTTCGAAAGCGTGCAAAACATATAATTTCTGTAAACTAGTTGCAGTACTCATGGCTACCGTAAACAGGATCCCATTTTTGGAGTAGATAACACAGCTATCTTTGTTATTATGCGAGTTACAGAGTCGGTTAAATTAGCAAAATTGAGCAGAATTTCGAATAGAATCTGATGCCATTTTTACATTCCTATACTTTCAGTATCTTTTTATTTCAGGGCACTTGAATGGAACCTTGTTGGCAAAAGAAGTAGAGGACGTCCCAGGGAAACATGGAAAAGACCTATAGATAAAGAGACTTAAGATGAGTATAGCTGAGCTCAGGTACCTGGCCAGGGCAGATAAGCTTGGAAAGATCTTATAGCTTCCCTATGTCGTGCAAGAGAGTAATGGGAAGCTGCTCCCTATGTCCCATAAGGAAATAATGGGAATTATTATTATTATTGTTATTATACTTTCTGCATAGGGAATTGATTTCATGAAAATTTTCGAAATCGAGATTCTGACGGAAATACATGTTTTGGACCTACAGCAACCCAGAATAGTGATTTTAAAAAAATGTCTGTCTGCGGATGGGTATGTGTGTGGTGCATCACAACTATCGAACGTATAGTCTGATTTCGATGAGCTTTGGAATCTGGGGGTATATCAAAAATTAGCCAACAAAATAAGCTCCAAAAAAAAATCAGAAACCGGAAGCGGAAGACATGTTTTATCAGTAGCATTTTTTCCCTAACTATATTTTATAAATTTTAAAACGGAATCTGATAAGACAGTAGCATTTTTTCCCTAACTATATTTTATAAATTTTAAAACGGAATCTGATAGAAGACTTTAGAGTAAACCTAACGCTTTTTTTCCGAACGTTCTAGCTTTAAAATGGCGGCTGCTACAAATTTGTAAAAATTTTTTCTTTGGCGCCTTATTACTCAAAAACAGGTTAACAGATCGCATTCAAATATTAGATTGTAATAGCCCTATAGAGACACAATGTGACTGCACAAAATTTTTCGAAAAGTTAAAAACTATAAAGCGAAAAAAATTTCCACAGTTTCGGAAATCTTCAAGAACGTATTGCTCAAAAAATAGTAACACAATTTTTTTTAAATTTTGTAAACTCATAGAGCCGACGATGAGCTACAATTTAGTTTGTGTCCCAGCTGACAAATTTCTTTCTGAAGCCTTCTATAAGTTTTAAAAATTTTAGTTTCAACGTATTGACTCAACAAACCAGTTACCAGATCGAGATGAAATTTAACCTAAGGGTACAAAATATTACAAGCTACTAGAACTTTTGGAATAGTCGGAGAGCCGGCTGCGTTAAAGGTACCCTGATCGAACTGCCGAACAAAATATGGACGAATCGACAGCTAATGTAGTGGTCAAGGGTGTGCCGGGCCTAATAAACCCTATAACTTGTCCGAAATGTTGAAAAAAGGGCCACTTCCGGTTTGGTATTTCGGAGTGTTTTTCCTTTATCGAACTGCCGGTTAAAACTAGTGCCGATCGACGGGGGAGGTCGAGCCCTTTGAGAAAAGCCCGCGGTGCCACCCCCCACCTTGGCGGGGAGGGCGGAAGCCACCTCTGAATGTGACTCATTTTCGTATCTGACTACCCCCATCGAACTGCCGATTTTATTTTTTTTTAAATCGCAGCTCTAACCTCCCTGAACGTGAAAAAATGGCGGTGCCATCGGTGGCCTTGTCTGGAAAAGCTGGAAGCCATCCCAAAGGCACCCGAGTTTTAGGTCGCTATTTTGAACTCAGCCGTACTTCCCTCACGGAACTTACGGTTGTTTTTTTTTAAATGAAGCTCAACATTCCATTTTCATGAAAAAAATAAGGTGCCATCCCTGGCCTTGAATGGACATTTTTCTGCCAGCTAATAATGGGGGTAGGGAACGCGGCAATATGTATGTATGTTTTTGGTTGGCTCTGGTCTAACGCGGCAATAGTATAACGGCTCCCACTACCACGCCGTTCGCAGATAGTGGGCCCCTCCAGGCATTAGGGCCCCTGCGACGTTGCCGCTTTGACAAGGAAAGATGCTTGAAAGTGAGGGAGATAGAAAATAGCTCTAGCCTGTTGCTGAGCGCTGCGGCAGCTATTGTTACCAGTGTTGCCAATGTGCGGGTAATTACCCGAAATGTGGGTATTTTTGATGCATGTGGGGAATTTTGCGGGTAATCAACTTTTGCGGGTAAAATGCGGGGATTTTGACATTTTGGAATTCTTATTAGTTATTAATTAAAAATTAAAATCCTGTACTTAAAACACGTCAATCTTTTTTTTGTGACGCTTTGTGGTTTCGGCAATAGTCGTTTTACAGTAGCAGACACGACTACCGTCGAAAGTCGAAGGACAAAGTTGCTGTGTACGTGTAAAATTGCCTAACAGAGCAGACAGTCTAATAGTGTTCTGTATTATCGGTAACCCTTCACCCATTATTTCTGACGTTAGAGGTTAGAATTTTTGAAGCTGAACTGTTGCTTTATATTTATTATTATTATTGTACATATTGCCCATAATGGATCGATTTTTATATACAATTTCATGTTTTCTATTTTTATGTTTGTAGTTCCTTGCTCGGAAGAGAGCCTTATAAATTAATTTTGTTTTGTATTTTCATATTTATTTTGTGTTTCCTACTTTCTTTAAATTTAATTAAAAATAGTGTTATTTTTGAATTTGGCGCCCTAATATTTATTAGAACTAATCCCCCCTCCCGTTGTACCTTTTCTAGATCCGCCCCTGGTATTAGGAACATGCGGGTTCAAAATAGCGACCTAAAACTCGGGTGCCTTTGGGATGGCTTCCAGCTTTTCCAGACAAGGCCACCGATGGCACCGCCATTTTTTCACGTTCAGGGAGGTTAGAGCTGCGATTTAAAAAAAAATAAAATCGGCAGTTCGATGGGGGTAGTCAGATACGAAAATGAGTCACATTCAGAGGTGGCTTCCGCCCTCCCCGCCAAGGTGGGGGGTGGCACCGCGGGTTTTTCTCAAAGGGCTCGACCTCCCCCGTCGATCGGCACTAGTTTTAACCGGCAGTTCGATAAAGGAAAAACACTCCGAAATACCAAACCGGAAGTGGCCCTTTTTTCAACATTTCGGACAAGTTATAGGGTTTATTAGGCCCGGCACACCCGTGACCACTACATTAGCTGTCGATTCGTCCATATTTTGTTCGGCAGATCGATCAGGGTACCTTTAACGCAGCCGGCTCTTGGACTAGAACTACTAAAATTGTGAAATGAAAAAAATATCATACTTTGCCTTTTTCAAAAACATACTGCTCAAAAACTGGTCACACAAACATTTTTTTTAAATTAGCTAATAGAACTAGAAATGAGGTACAATTTGGTTGATGTGCCAGTCCACTAATTTCTCTGTGGTGCCTTCTATGGATTTTTGAAAACCGAAAATGTATGCCTCTCTCTTTAATAAAGGGGGGACAATAAAAAACATGTTTGAGCTAAGTTGCTCAAGAGTAACAATAGAATTAGATTCTGAACTTAATTTTTAGGTGCAGCAATACTTAGGGGGGTTCATTTTCCCCCGCTTTCCGTAATTTAACAAAAAGTATTTTTCCTTCTGTTTTTCGTTGTTGTTTAAATCTGAGGAATCTTTCTCCAAAACATCAAAACATCGATTTCTGTTTTCTTTTAACACATCTGTCGTAACATAGTCAGCATCAGGAACATCAATGATAACTTCAGAATAGGCGAGAAACACATAGTGCATAAGAGATGAACATAGTATAATCCCATGATAATAATCAAAAGCTGATGTTGTAGCTTTGTACCAGATGAGCCTAAAATTTCTACCCAGTAGGTGGTTTTCTTTAGTCCTTCTTGCAATGAGGGATTAGCAGGATTTTATTATATAAATACCCTACAGCTGAAAATAGTTCTTAGTTAGATGCTGTAATTGTTATGATTAGGTATACAAAAGTAATTATTTTGTATAAAAGTATAGGAAAGTCCGAGCGAAGTGCTTTGCTCATTTTTAAATTTGACCTAGTCATCAACTATTTTAAATATTCTGAAAAAGGGTAAAACATACGAAGTATTAATTGTTAAAAAAATGCCATTAACCAATTATGCTAGAACAAAAATAAAAATGGGTTTTTGTAGCTCTTTTTACGTAGAATTTAATAACATTAATAAAAATTTTTATGGCGCTTTTAACTTTCGAGACAAAACATAAACTTGCATTTTATAGAATACAATTTAATTTTTGGGTGTAGCAATATTTAGAACGAATTTGTCCTTACAGTTTTGGTTTTCTGCAATATCAAGGAATATTTTTACGATGAACTCAAAAATCATTTTTTTTTCGTTTAAAAAGCTTTAATAAATTTGGTTTTCATAGTACAAAGTGCAGGTAACTGATGGCTAACTGGAGTCCCGGATGTGAGATATACGAAGGTCGGCAGATCGAAGATGAATTATTGTTTGTTGTGATTATTTTGGACAAGAGAATTCTTTATTATGGTTTCTAGTAATCCCTGGTTAAAGATTAAAGCCCAGGAAGGAAACAATTTTGCAAATTTCATTTAGAAAACGCATTTTATGTTCAAAATAACTTATAACTCGGGAAAGCTAACTTTAAAGAGATGAACTTGTTTCTTATGAATAGTTTCAGATGGTAAGAATATTTTCTAAAACTACTTTTTTAAAGTGGATAATCTCGATGCCACCTATAGTAAAGCAGCTGTGCCCATGCTAGAGTAGTACGGGTAGGGGCAGGTGTAAATGGTTATGGTATTCTTTAACATTAAAAAATTCGGTCGTTTTCATGTTTTTTAATAATATTTCAAATAGTTGTCATCATAGGTCAAGTTTTAAAAATGAGATCAGATTCTCCTCGAAATTCTGCTCACCTTTGCTGTTTTAATCGACTCTGTAATTCTCATAATAACAAGGATAGCTCTGTTATTCCAAAAATTGACACCCTGTATATAGTTTAAGTTTATTTAAAAAGTGTACAATTTATACAGCCCTAATCAAGTTTTCACAAAATTGCTTTTTGCTCACAGTTATTAAAACATTTTGCTGTAAGAACATGCAGAAAAACAATACAAACTGCTTAAAGGCAGAAATAGCATTTATTTTTAACAAAAAAATTTAGTTACAATAAAAAGCATCTTTTTAAAAGGATCTTAAAGTTACGAAAGGCAACTCCAGGATTTACATCCCATCCTGCTTATCCTGGCTCAGCACAGTGGGTGCACGGGTATAGCAGTCACCCCACCCCAAAAATCCCCAACTTAACTATTAAAACAGACCCTCGTCAATCCATATCACAATCCTTGCATTTATGTAACGGGTGTCCAGAACGTCTTTCAGTTCTGGGCGGCTATGGATTGTATAACGTCTGTCTTTGGATATCTTTGTCGAAATTCTTGTTTACACGCATTGATGGAATAATTCCAATTTCCGTTTTCTAATTGTTGACCATTGCGAAAATAAGATTTCACATTAAGGTGTTTTTGTTCTTGCGTAAACATTTTATAACAAGAAATATGCAGAAAGTAAATAATTCAAAATAAAAACCTTTTAATTTAAATTGACTTTGACTTATGTCAAATAAATTACTTAGATATGACTGAATAAAAGACATGCGTTATACAATCCATAGCCGCCCTGACTGAAAGACTTTCTGGACACCCGTTAGTTAATTTTCCCAGTAACCCACAGATAAACGGCTTAATTTTTGAAATAATCAAATATTTTGGAAGTTTTACATGTACGATTGTGGAACAAAATAAGTTGCTCAGAATACAGACCAGGCATGATTACCGTGACACTGGAGCATCTAAACTTTATTTGATTTATCTAATTTAGGTGAGTGAATAGGACCAAGCCATGGGGTCTCATTGTGTGATGTACATATCTAATTTAGGTATATTAGTAATTACATATATGTTTGACGATGCAATTGTCCAATGAATTTTATTACTTTGAAGTAACTCAATACTTTAATTAAATACTACTTCTGCCAAAGTTAAACTTACATGAATAATAAAATATATTCAAACAAAAGTTCATAAATTACACACAAATCAGAAAATAGCAACCATGTCCCTGAGCAGTGACACATGTATAATCTGCTGATCAAACAAAACAAGCTTTAGCAGCAAAATCACAAAGTGTTAAGTAGAAACATGTAAGGTTTCCTTAGTGCGGCTCACTTACCAGAGTAAGCCACCGATTGGAACACTATGAAAAAATGCAACATCATTACACACCTTAACCAAAATTTGCTTTTGTTAAAAAAATCCCAATCTGATAAATTTTATATTGTAATTCAGAGAAAAAAATTATAATTTTCATTTGTTTCAGACATTGATACTTCTACATTTTTACGAATAGTTAATTTAGGATTTCAAAATTTTCAGATTTTAAAAAGGTGAAAGTATTAAAGTTCTAAACATTTTTTAATTTTCATAATAAAATGTTATACCATTACAAAACAAAAACGAATAGAACACTTACTGTGCCTTTTTTTGGGAGGAAGTGGTGGTGGTCGACCATCATTTATGCTGCTACTAATGCTTGATCCACTGGCTGCCATATTCTGCGACTGGTGTAGCTGACATGCTACTAATAGTTCACCTCCTGTAGTAAATAACGATATTTTTTAATTTAAAATCACTTTAGCAAACAATATTCAATTTACCGAGACTATCATCAGGTACATTATCGTAAGGAGAAGGTTGTCGTTCTGGTTTCCGTCTTGTTTTCTGTGGAATAGCAGGAGGAGTCTCATCAAAACTTACTTTTTGATCTACTTCATCTCTTATGCTTGCATGACTATTACTTGCAAAACTAGAAATTGTACTGCTGCTTGCGTTTTGCTTAAAATTAAGTTCGTGTCGCATATGGCTTTGCGATGCGTTATAACTTTTCTGTAAAATATTTTCAGACTTCATTATCTCAGTGATAGTACTGGACGAAAGCTTAGAATATCCTTGCTGTGAACTCCACTGTGAACTAACAGTGCTTTGCTGAGAACTTCTTTTAGAATAGCCAGAGCTTCTCTGCGAAAGCATGGACACAAAACCGGAGTCCGTGTTGGACAACCGATTAATTTCTGCATTGGCGACATTCAATTCGTTGGACTGGTTTATTAGTGATAATGTTGGATTTTGTGTGTTGTTCAATACTGAATCTTCCCAATAATTACACATTCCATTAGCACCTGAAAAATAAGAATATAAAATATATGTTCTTCAACACTTCAAAATAAGTAAATTAAATTCTCTTAACTGTTATTAATTTAAATTTTTTTGGTTTTCAGGTCATAATTTGAAAATATCTGAAAATACTTGCAAAAATTTTATAATGGCGAGAGATATTGAATACAAACGTTGTTCAGTTTAATGGGACCTTTAAAATGATGTATCACTTGACCCCTGGCCCCATTTCAAATTTTTGAGATAATGTCTTTTGAATGTTCCCGCTCTTTGAGGAGTAAAGGAGGTACTGAATACCTTGTGTAGGATTTATGTCAGAAATTTTACCTGCTATATCCGATATGTCATTATCCAATAACACTGTATCATTATCAGCATTATGATCCATAAGTACTCTGATTTCTTCTTCTTCCCTTGATTGATTGAGCATGGAATCTAGGCTGCCTGCGCTTGCAGAAAGAAGGGAGCTTGAATCCTCTGGAGATTTTGACCGAAGAGACATTCTAACAAAGTTTTAATATATGAGAGGTCATTTACATATACCAACCAAATTTTTTGTATTATTGCGATTTCTGTTATGTATTTTAGATCCTATTATGATTTAGGTAGCTTACTTTTCTTATTAATTCGAGATGCACCAAAGAGTAGGCTGAATATACGACAATCTTTTAAAGCTAGCCGAATATTCAGCCAAATACTTTTTCAAGTCAACCAATTTTTGCTGAATACTCAGCATTTTGTGCGTTAAATTAAAACAATACTAAATTACACATTTTCCGTAAATTTTGTCGATATAATTAAGACTAAAATACATTGGAACAAAATTATAATTCCGGTAGCCAAACGGGAACGTTATCGGCTTATGCGACGCAACTGTGACCACAAACATTAATTACCAGCTAGTGAAATCAGTGGGCTCTGTCCTCTGGTTGTTTTTTTTTTGTTTTAATAATACGTGGAAGACACGCCGGCGTGTCCCGCTGTTTCATAACAAATCAACATCTAAATCTAAAAATCTAGCTTACCTTTCAAGACTAGAAGCAAATAAGGAATTATCTGAACTGAAGCACTCATCCATAAGCTGATAACTCCGATTGCTGCTTCTTTTCTTAGGCGGAAGTGGCGGTGGAATACCACTACTAATCTCTGTCCGACAAATACTAAAAAATATGGTCAAAATTAAGCAAATAATGGAAAAATATGACTCTTGATTTAAAACCACTGATCAATAACACAGTTGCACTTACCCATCAGGTAAGGGTGGTTTAGGCGGTGGACTATTATCTCGCAAAACAGATTCAGAACTATGGCTACTTCGTACTTTTCCAGGTACACATGATGTTTGTTCCAGAATTTGGCGCTCCCTTGGAGTTAAGGGGATGTCTGGTAAGGAATTTCGTTGCGCTGGCATTTCAAGAGCATTTGCGTATGATGTACGTGGAGTTGTTTTGTATGAAACGGTATGTTGATGGGTTATTTTTTCTTGGGCCAGTTTTATTAGAGTCTACAATAAAAACAAAAACTGTTATAGTTGACTATAGCCAGCACAACAATAAGCACATGATTTTTTTCTACAACCCCTATCAATAATTTTCATTCATTTCTGAACAATATGTCAAAAGATTATATCATATTGAAATTTTGATTATTTAAAGTAGTTTAGCAACTGTTCAGCAGTAGATTGCTATAACTTTCTTGCATACAAATGTGATTTAAAAAATTAGCAATTTAGGTAGGCTGTGACGAATATAACCTAGAGCACAGATTTGTTCATCATCATGCTGCTGTCCGGCTACTGTCTTTTGTAGTCAAGATCTAACAGCAAACAAAACCCTATTATGACATTTATTATCAAAAAATGTTGGTGAGAGCTAACACATGATTTTCTTTCACAACCAACCTATATTGCAAAATTTTTGCTACATATGACATAAACACCGAGTGGGTCAGCCTAGATTTTCTAAGCTTATATTTTAATTATTTTTCAGTTATCAAATTTAGATTTTCCAACTATCTATGGTAGGTACTTAGAAATCTTTTGTATTCACGTTATAAACATGTCACACCTTCCAGTAACACCAGAAGTGACGCCTACTTTACTTTCTTAAATGGCACCATAGAGTAACCAATTGTAAAAACAAATTGGTTAACGGAATAGTCTGAAAACACCCATCCGCTAGAATTTTGGGCCCTGTCCATATGGTGGAGCGGAAAGAAAATAAACGCATCTCAGGGTACCATATCACCCCGGAAATAACTTAATATTACAGATCCCACAGTTAGTAAATAAAATGTTGTGTCGTCTGCATTTACAGTTTCTACAAATCAATGCATAGTATTACAATAATTTTAGAAAAGTATCGAGTTATTAGTATCGCAACCATTAGGAAGTACTCTTTTTGAAAAACAATATAAACCAATATTGTTCCATCTGAAATTTCTGACTTCTTCTCCGAACACTGTTAGCTGAATTTTTAAAGAGCACGGGATTGACGGATACGGACAGCAAACGATAATAAACAGTTTTATGGTAACGCCTGGCTGCATAAGAACAGTTTAATATACGTCATGGCACTGTAAACTTAAAACAAAAAAAATTAAGTAAAAATTTTTAAGTTGTCAAAATTAAAGTACACAATTCTATGCAGAATTTCCTCCAGATTCCAAATATGTAAAAATATACAAAGTGCATTTAAAATAAGAAAGGTATGGTCACTTCCGGCGAGATCGGAAGTGTTAAAAAATTGTTAATACCATCAAATAATTAAATTTTATGAATATATTACACACGCCAAATTTTATTCGTTTATCTTAATAAATAATGAAAAAAATGGCGGTGAACCAGGTTTAGCGGGAAAATCAAAAAAATTAAACAAATTAGGAAAAAATCGCCTTATTTGAAAATATCAAAAAAAAATACTAAAAAAAGTGTTCAAAATCCAATTCTAATGCCATGTGCAAAGTTTGGAACGTTTTTTTAAAATACTTTTATTATAAATCAACAAATTACCATTTTTCCAAGGAATGAATTAATTCCAGTGAAATTCATTTGTTTAGGCCATAATCAAACACAAATTTCGTTTTTAGCACTCTTGGATGAACTAATTCAGACACGAGGGGTAAACCATGACTGGAATAGTGTGCAGAGCGGCTTGTGTCATTATAAAATGAAATATTTAATGTAAAACTTTCTAGACTGTTTAGTGGCCAACTTTGTCAAAAACTGTACTGTTACTTTTTTTAGAACCACAATGCTTTCAGCCAAAGAAAATTTTCTCTTGTTAAGGGATACGATGAGTAACAAACTTTTGTTCGAAACCATTAAATCTATTTCCGCATCAAACTTAAAGCGAGAAATACAAAACAAGAAATAGTCGACATGTTAAAACAAAAAACTTTTGACAGTGAGTTTATTTCTTTTCCTTAAGAAGGTGTTTTTCAAAACCACTGTTCTTTCTGCAAAAAAAAGTTTTCCCTTTTTGCAGAAAGAACAGTGGTTCTGAAAAATGCCTAAGTAAATCCCTGAAAATGGTTTGAAATTACGTTCTTTGACAAAAGTTAGCCACTAAGTAGTCTGAAAAGTCTAAATTAAGACCATGTTCCATTAAATTTTTAATTTTGTAATGACATTGGCCACTTTGAAAATTTGTTAGCAAATTTACATATGAAATTCATGGCCAACTTAATTTACTACTTCAACGCCTTCTAGCCGCTAACTGTTTCACTTTTTGAGTTAAAACTACTATTATACAGATTGAATAGAGAATTTATTGGTCTATGAGAATCGCCAGAAAAAATGCAAGGTGTTATTTAAGAAACAAAAGTTGGTCTCACTTCCAGTGTAACCAGAAGTGTGGCATAATGTTTATAACGCGAATTTAAAGGTTTCTAAGTACTGTAGACGGTTAGAAAAACTAATATTGATTTTGAAAGATAATTGAATTATTAGCTTGGAACATGTAGGTTGAATCACCCCATATATTCACTCTATTGCACAATATTCGACAAAGAAAGGTTCTAGACATACTACACAAATTTTATACAGTTGTCAAAAAAAGTAAAAGATAAAAATGTTTAGTTGAAGCTATACATTGATACCGCCACGGTCACGTCGCCTTAGATTAGTCTACTTTAGTACATAGCAAAATGAATTTCATAAAAGTTACAAGTCATTACCTCTACAGCATCTTCGACTTGTGCAACAACTTCTCGCACATTTTCCTGGTCAAGGGCAGAACTCTCAGCTCCATCAATAAGCACATCATCGCACAACTTAATGAGCCGTGCAACACTCTGATACATATGATGCGTGGCCGATACAATGCTACTGCTGAATTCTGAAGAGACAGATGACTTCACAGCCAAATTTATAGCCCATACTGTGTCTAGCACTATGGTGCCATTGCCCGGTAGCATCTCCAGTTTACTTTTCGCCACCACATCGCGGAAATGTTTCAGAGCTATTTGAATCTACAAAAACAAACAAAATGTATGTTAACTCAAGCACCTGCAGCATATTCAGGTTACTTCATATGCAAACAACCGAAAACTTTAAATATTGTAAAATTTACATAATAATTATTTAGAAAAATTTTTTTACTTAAGAAATTTTTTAGACTCAAAGCAAATATTACTAAAAAAAATATATTTTTTGACAATACTTAAATATTTTTTTAAACTGAAAGTACCTGCTTTCGAAGAATATCCAGTTCCTGTACAGGTCCCTTTGTAGTTGGTGTACTGTCTGGTGTATCGGGCTTGGGAGAGCGACCTTTGGGACTGTGCGACCGCACTCCTTGGTTTGTTGGGCTGCGCATTTGTGATATTTTTTCCAAAAAGTCGTCTTTAAAAGAACGTGCCCGTCTTGCCAGCTTGGTGCTTTTGAATGACGGTTTGTGACCCCCAGGACCAGGTCCTGCCAGAGGGGAAGGGCTGGGGCTTTCACTCTCTGAAAGAAAAAGAAGCAACAAACATATATTTTTTGCATTCTACGATTCGATTTTTTGATAGGATTTAAAGTATGCTGTTTAATTATAACATATGTTAAATGTCCTGAGACAACATTACGTTGCCTTACCATGACACCATGCAATCACAAATGTTAGATAATATTTAAACTGGGGTTTGGAATTTGCAAACAGTACTCAGATTTGTAGAGTATTTGATAAATTTTTATGCAAGATCAACAAATAAAAATATCTAGTGAAATATTTTCCTGTCCTTTTATTTTATCAAAAACAAACAGTCCTTAGTTTGTATTAAAAATCTTTTTGACACATGGTAAATCTACACATTCACTTACCGTACAAATACAAGCTAAATACAATATAATAAATACATAGGTATTAAAATTATTTGTTTTATCAAATTTTACTTGCATCATTCTTATTTAAAAAACTAGTAAGTAATTACGCACATGGGCACTATTTTTATTTGCTTACCTAATTATACTCATTATTGTAAACAATTTAGATCTAGAATGTTTACAATTTAAATTTAAATCAGTATAAACACATTGTATAAGCCTATTTGTATAATGATAACACCACTTACATAAAGGGGACACACTAAATAACGCAGTCCTCAAATGAAAAGTAAAAACTTCAAAAAATTGTCTACATGATGTTTATGTATTTCATCAAACATAAAAATTTAAATAAAATAATTTGTAGTACACAAGTTAACATTAACGATTATATTCTGCCGTTGAAGTTAAAAATTTAATAATAGTAAAAAACAACAACTTAAAAATCACTTATTACTTGTAATTGTAATTCCTATTACATTACTAAATATTTGTCTGGTACACAATTAAGTATGGCCTTCAAACTAGTTAACGCATCAAAATATGTGTTTGTTACAACAAATCTACAGTTAATTGCAACACTTAGGAATTTCTGAATTTTTTTAATGATAAGGTACTCGTATATTCTACTCATTTAATAGAGATTTTCTTTTCTCTATTCAACGTTATAAAACTTGTATACCCTTACATAACAAAATTTTCGAGAAAAACGCGAAAACTTTCTTCATATTAGCAGGTCTTCAATTTAAACAAAAGCCTATCACAATCGCATGGCATTTTCTTCTTTCAATTGCTTTTGATTGCTAAGAGATAACAAATGATTTTCCAGGAACATTACTACGATTGTAATAGGCTTTTCGTTAAATTCAAGGCCTGCTAATATGAAGAAGTTTTTCGCGATTTTCTCGAAAATTTTGTTATGTAAGTGTATTCGAGTTTTACACGATTGAAATGAGAAAAAAAATCTCTATCAAATGTGTAGAATATTGGGGTATCTTGTAATTTAAAAAAAAACAAGTTTTATTCCTTGCGCTTTTGTTTTTCAAAAAATAAAATAATAATAATTAGGTATTGTCCTGTTATGTAAAACTAATTACTAAACAACTTCAATTTGAAATATTTTTCCACAAAATGAATATTTACTGAGATATATAGCATATTCAATACTTTTCGCACACACTGTATGTTAAGAGCAATTACGCAATAATTTAAAAAATACTTCAATCACTTTGTATTTAATAAAAATGTCGCACGAACGTAAATTAAATATAAAAAAATAATTAAATACTAAAGGGATTTTTGTATGTTGAACCCAGGATCTCACCTAACACATGATAACACATGACAAGCTCTTAATGTAATACAATTCTGTAAGCTTACTTTAATTCTCACCAAGTTACAACAGGGTTAAAAAAACTTTGGCCCGTACTCCGTGAAACAGCCTGTATACCTATGTAAAGGGCAAAGCACTGCTAGCTGAACCATTGAATCCATTGTGATATTGACTTGCGTATGTAGTTTTTATAAAATATGAGAATGATCTCTGTTGCATTCGATGACACAAGACGGTCGAGAAAATTATTAGCAATTTATAAATGTTTAGGTAAAAAAATCCCATTCCTGAAGACAATCAATAGTACCTTTTGAGATATATTCCTTGAGGCTTTCGCGGTTTATCAAACTGCCAATATTACAATTTACTTTCAGCTTAAGACCGCATAGTCATTTGGGAATTACACCCAACATAATCAGGTAAGGACCGACTTGTAGCTTGTCTGCATTTACAAGCATTTGCTCTAGAAGTTTAAGCCATAGTTGTTCGTGGGCCTCCCTAAACAAAGCCGTGTGCTTAGACTATTCGTACCTTGGGCCGGACAAAGATTTGATCTTAATGTATCTTTTTTGTCAGGACGAATCCGGTGGAGCGTGATCTTGTTATCGTTGATGCTTACGAGTCCTTAGAGGATGAACTAGTGGAGTCCAAGCTTTATTGAGTCTAAAACCATCCTCTCTGTTTATGTTGTTAGGTTGTTTGTCAATTTCAATTGCTTCAGGTATGACACGAGCAAGTAATGAGGTACTCTTGCGGGATGTCAAGCGTTCTCAAAGTTCATCTTATGCCCAGTTAAACCAGTATGTTCAGCACCACAGATTTTGTGATGACTGTGTTTGCAATCACCTTTGTGCTCTCGTAATCTTAACTCAATGAAACAACCACTTTGTCCAAGGTAGTTTGAACTACAAGAGCAAGGGATGTTGTAGATCCTGGCTGATTTTAATCTTGATATTTAGTCTTTTGCGAATCTAAAAACGTTTCCCAGAATTTCATTAGTCCTAAAAAGACTACCTTTATGCTGTAAGCTGTATCTTCTAAGAATATGCCCTAACTTAACAGTAAAGGCATTGCTGTAGAAAAGCTAAGCCTTCCGGAGGTGCCAATTCGTTGTTCCACATTGCGGGTTCCTCTGTGAATTTCTGTGGCTGTAAATGTTTTAACGACATCCAGAAATGTGTTTTATTTTGCTGTAGGTGTTTTGCATCTGAGATTCGGACTGCTCTGGTTGTTAGAGTTTTTAACAGAGTGGCTTTCTGTATTCGGGTGGTGATGCTAGTGATCCACCAGATCTGTCTCGTCCAAGCTAACCAGAATTCCGTCGTTCTGCTAGACTGGCTTAAAGGAGTTCAAATAACTCTGTGTCGCGCAGATGCAAATTACTTAAGCATACGGCCCTGTTGAGGCAGGCAGCAAACTTCTAGAGGAAATGCTTGTAAAGTCAGACAGGCTACAGGTAGGTCCTTACCTGATTACGCTGGGTGTAACCCCCAAACACGACGCGGTCTATGCCGAAAGTAAATTGTAATATTGACAAATTTTGGAATGACGTATTATGAAATAAATTATATTTTTGTTGTCATACATTCTATTCTGCAGTTAAAATACTTATGTTGCTTTTCTTTGAGTCATGATTTCTGCCAGGAATTAAAATATTGAAAAATTCGCTCAGGGAGCGGGGGGTGCATGTGCATTGTGCATATGCACCCTTACACCTCTCCTGGCGTCGCCACTGAAATATAATACATTCGGGATGTTCATCAAACCATATAACAACATTTTGAGACAACCAATTAAATACAAAAAGAAATTTTAAAATATAAAATAGTACTTTAGTATATCTTTTACATCAGAAGAAAACTATACGCAAACTAATACTGAAAAAAAAAATTGAATGCCGAAATTTTCATCGCAACTGTATTTAATTTTAATTTGTGTCAGGGCTAACGGTAAATCTGTGAATGTTACACCCATTAATCAAAACTGTGAGACCTTGAAATTATTTCTAAATTCGTACACTTCGAGCTAGGTTGGCCTTTTTCATAATATTTATTATGCAAAACTTCCAGAATTATTAGAATTACATATACAAATACGTGCAGCAGCTTGTGCTCTTCCTTTAAACCAAATAGCAACAGCGCAGCAAGTGTTGAACAAGCTTTGACGTCACGGCTCAATGATATATTGAAAGGCTGCATGTTGGGGGCGCTGCAATCGATGTTGGGTATTTAAGATTGTTGTCTAGGTTTGGCAGGAGATGGGTAGCAAATCCAAAATGAAGTGAAAAGGTAAAATCTCTCAGCTTGTTTATTTAATTGTAGAGTAACCGGTTTTCGGGTAGTTTTCAAACACACCAACCCGCCCTTGTTTCTTGTACATTTTTACATTATCCATAACAAAATTTAACATTGAAGGTTTTCAAAATCAAATTTAAATTCAAATGTCAACAAACTTAATACTTTACTGGCTTGCAGAGCCATCATCATCATCATCATCATCATCATCATCATCTTCTTCTTCAAGGTATAGGCCTTGTAGGCCTGTTCCGTCTTCATGTAAATTGGTCTGCCCATCTTCTTCTGGGTCTGCCTCTACTTCGTCTTCCTTCGGGTCTGTATTCGTATAAGGACCTGGGAATTCGCTGGTTATCCATTCTAAGGACATGGTCGAGCCAATTTTGTCTATTTTCGTCGATTACTTCTAAGATACTGGTCATTTCAAGTTCTGCTAATATGTCTTCATTTCTTTTGAAGTCCTCCCACGTGTATCCAGCGGTGGGTCTTAAAAACCTCATTTCTGCAGCTTGAATCCTTTTTCTTTGACTTTGAGTCAGCGTCCAACATTCGCTTCCATATAGCAGCATTGGTCTCGCCATTACTTTGTATAGTTTTAACAGAGTATTTTTATTAGAATTTTTTAATGTTTTCCTTATCGTTCCGCATGTGTATTGGAATCTGATGAGTTTCATTTCTAAATCGAAGTTTGTTATGTATGACACGTTGTATCCCAGATAATTAAAAGTTGTTTTCTGTTCTATGGGCTTATCATTGAGTACTATTTTTGCTCTTAGGTGTTCTGGCCCTCTAAATGCGAGTATCTTTGTCTTTTCAATTGATATTTCTAGCTGATATTCGTTAGCTATTTTATTTAGTTTATAGACTGCTCTTTGTAAGTCATCTTCTGATTCGGCAATTATTATTTGGTCATCGGCGAAAAGTAGAGTGTTAATATGTGTATTATTTATTTCAGTGTGGGTAGATAACGTACGCTGCCATCTATCGACCACTTCGTCAATATATATGTTGAATAGAGTGGGAGACAGGGGACACCCTTGCCTTACCCCACCGTTTATTTCTACTGTATCCTCCGACGTCTCCTTATCAATCCTGAATCTTGTATTAGCATAGAGACTTTGAGCAACTCTGACGAGGTGTTGGGGGAAGCCTCTGCGGATCATAATTTTCCATAGTTTTCCAATCATCTGGACTACTGAGAAAATGCAATCTGTACAGAGCCAATCTGTTGCAGAGCCATCCGCTGCCAAACCTAGGTAACAACATAAAATACCCAACATCGATTCCAGTGCCCCCAACGAGCAACTCTCCTATTATAAGGTACGGTCCGAGGTTAAATATGAAGGGTTGTATACTTCCAAAGTCTAAATTTTTAGTCAATCAAAAGTAAGTACATTTACATTATTTTCTTGAAGTTTTGTGAGATGTTAAATTTAGCAATTAATTGTATTTTATTACAATAACTTTTGTAAAATCAATTTTCAGAACAGAAGAAATACCGTGTGAAAGAAAGAGGCAACATACGCGACAGTCTCAAATTAGGGCAATATAAAACTCAAACCGTTAATGACTGACTATCACAGAATGCTGAACACATACTCAAACGGTTATTGTCTGTTATAGGTTCCGTAAAATATTAACGGTGGAATATTAATGATTAGATGATTACAAAATTAATAATGAAATTCTAATCGAGTAATGACTAACAAGGAAAAATGTGCCCACTTACGCAAAAAAGCTCGACGACATATAAATTATAGTATAATAAAGAAACTATATAGTATACCTCGACCTAGAACACATTTTACACAACTTTGTAATAATGCCATTGCAAATTATTTGCTTCTATTGTTTTATAGCAGTTTCACGATGTGTTTTAGTAAAGGTCAATTCTAAGATTATGTTAGTAGCAACAGAAATGCAAAGTGGAAATTTAACCCATGTAAACGACATTGACGTGAACAGACGTAATAATTATTATCGAAAACACAAGGCGTAGTACTATTTGATTAGTTTTAATACCTGCACATAAACCTTGCATTCTATTTATAAACAAGTTCGTTTAACCGATAGTCGAATTAGCTAAGTGGTGGTTTGATATAAATAAAACAAAGTGTTATAAATAGAAAAATCATAAGAGTTAGAGACATTGAGTGCTCTACGGAAACTTTCGGTAGAAATTCATTAGTAGGTGTGCTTTTAAAACCTGTCAAAACAATAACCGTATTATAGTAAAAAAAAAACTTGGGAAAAACGCAAGTTGAACTGTATACTACCTACCGTTAAAACTTGTGAGCCAATGTTTGGATTTAATTAAATTACAACGAGATTGGAATAATAAAATAGAAAATATACGTACGTGCAATTTGCAAGCAATAAGTACTACAAAACCATTTAATATTTTGATAATAATAAACTACAGTGGAAATTTTCATATTTCTGTCTAAAATTATACCGCATAGGTATATGCATAAAATATTACAATTAATATTACTATAAAAGGCGTCGTCAACTATCTAGTAAAACATTTTTATAAATTATATGTATTGATTGTGTTGCTATTTGTTATAAGTTGGTTTCATTTTCGATTCTAGTGAACCACTATGCATGTATACTAATAACATGCGTTATTTAATAGAATTGAGATTCAGAAGCCAATAACACTTAAATTCGACTTAAATGCTTATTGAGATTGAAGTAGTACAGCGCTGTCTAAAAATCGTAAATTGGAACTTTTACTCTTCTGTGCAGTGTGCTATAAAGATTATGAGCATCCAACAGCTAAATTTAATTGATACATTGCTTAAAATTAATACGGTGCAGATTATCATACATCACGTGATCAAATAGCAGCTGCCAGCAGTGGTCTGTAGGACAGTTAGGGCGCTTTAACCTATACATCATATCAGTTTATATCGTGCTTATGAGTTTTTACATCTTCCTAGTTGTGAAGTAGCTGTGTTCAGTTGTAATTGCAAAACAGGTTCACTTTAATTATTGTATTTTCTTAGATAAACTTCAATATGCCGCTTCTATACAATGAATTTGCACCTCATAAGTTAAACTTTATTCATACAGTCAATACTAATTAAAATTTACTTTCGGCTTAGACCGTGTCGTCATTTGGGGATTACACCCAGCATAATTAGGTAAGGACCGATCAGTAGCTTGTCTGTGGTCTAAAAGTTTGAGCCATGGTTTGTGGGCCCTGCATGACTAAACAGGGTCGTGTGCTTTGATTGTTAAAACCTTGGGGCGGACAAGAATCGGCTTATGCCTGTTAGCTGTTTGCGAACCCATATAAACTAACGTTTCGCAAGATATTGCAGCTTGCATCTTCATAGCGAGCACTGAATTCAAATCCGGGATGCGGAGGTATTTAAACCCATTTTTGCGGGAATCTACAACATCCCTTGCTCCTGTGGTTCAAACTACATCGGACAAACTGGTTGTTCCATTGAGTTAACAGCACAAATGTGATTGCAAACACAAACGCATCACAAAATCTGCGGTTGCTGAACATACTGGTTTAAATGGACGTAAGATGGACTTTGTGAAAGCTCGAGTACTCTACAGAGTACCTCATTACTTCCCGCGTATCATACGTAAAGCAGTTGAAAATGAGAAACAACCTAACAACATAGACATGGGCGCCCATAGGATTTTTCAAGGGAGTAGCAAACCAAAATGCATAGTTTGAATCCTAATTTGGAAAGCGCAGTCACCCACTATGGAAGGATACCCTTCCCCTTACAATTTAAAAAGAAATTCAAGAACAGTGTGCTATTTTAGAATAAGAATAAATTGCCGGGATTAACTCAATTACCAATTTCTCCATCCGAACTTTGTTTAAATTACATAGCACAATTAAATTAACTTAATATTTGTAACAATAAGACTGTATTAAAACATGTTTGGAAAGTAGTTAAAAATGAAGAAATGTTTAATACGTCTACGATTTTGTTTCACTACGATCTCAACGTTCCACCGCGATCAGATTATTGACTACTCTTTAGCTAAATCTTCAGCAATACCGTTGCACGATTGTGCGAGTTCTGCGGAAGTTTGTGGCCGATGGGCAAAAATACTGATCTGATTCCCAAACACAGTAATCTCAGGGTTTAAGTGTGGGGTCTAGCTCACCTCGCCCACGAACCACAACGCCCAACGGTACTAAAAGCCCACAATGCCCAAAATAATGTTCACAACGCCCAAGGGACACATCGTGCAGAACGGCCACAAAGCACAAAAACAGCTAGAGACACAATGCCCAATGTGCCCATAACGCCCAATTATTCAGGAGGACCATAATGCCCACTATGATCATAAGTTCCAGATTGCTACAGGTCCATAAAGCACAATGTGTCCACAACGCTCAATTATTTTATAAGACCATAACGCCCAAAAAAGACCCATAATGCCCACCTCCGCTCGTGTAAAATCGATTTTGTTAATCAGAACTCATAGGAGACACAACGCCCAACATTCCCGCATCTACGGTTTCCAACCGCCCTTTAATAAAAGACTAAGTCCAAAAGATTTTCTAATGCACATTAACGTTCAATGTTTAGAACAATGTAATTTACGGTATTTGCAGTAAAAAATCGTCTTTTAATATCTAATTTTTGACGGAGCTAGCTAGTCAACCAAAATTGAGAGATGAGCAGAGTCCGGATTTTAGGCAAATAGGACTTTTCTTGTTTATACCTTCCTCGCTATACGGAGTATACCTTATAGTAGGCGCGATCTTCCTGTCTCGGTCAATTTTCAGAATTATGAATTCGATTTTATATTATTTCATCGATATATTTACAATTAGAAAATACTAAAAATGAAAAGTATATAAACAGCAAACTTTTCAAAACTTTCAAAAATAATCAAAATTTTCTGTTTTTTTTCAAAAGCTTTAATTTATCAATGGATTTTTGACATATGCCTGCGTTCCAAAGTACATAAAAATCGGCCCATCGTCCGTTCGAGTCATGGCTATAGAACACACCCACCCACCCACTCACAGACAGAAAGTATTAAAACAACTTTTTTTCATTTAAGTCAAAATGTCTTTACATAAAATGGGATGGCTTTTTTCTAATTTCTATTCTCTTAAATGTTACTATTCCTTGAATTAAGTAGAACTAAACAATAATTTAGTGCGATTAAAGCAAAGAAAATGTTATTGATGGAAACAGCAATGCAATAACGTTGGTATTGGCACCGAATGAAAACAAAACGGTTTATTATCATCGCACTGCTGACTATTTTTGGTTTGCAAATCTAAATTTAGATTCTGAATAATTTTTCTTAGTGGCATTTTTACGACACGCAATCCACGCAAAGTAAAGCATAAATACCAAAATTTATCGTTCCGTGTGAAAAGTTTATGCATTTTCATTAGCCTCCTATACCAATATTTATTTTTCGGTTTAAATATTTCAACACCGGATATTTTTCTTCAATTTTTTTAAGGCACTGCAAAATAGTCAACCATACCATGAGTGAATTGAAAAATAAATGAATTATTAAATTATGAAAACATGTTGCACAGCAACGAGTGTTTGTTTTGCTGAAAATTTTACGAGGCGCGCATAATTATATTATTTCACGAATCATATGTCGAATTGTCAAATTAATGTTACTTTTAAAATTACTACATGAAACAAATGCTTAAATTGTATCGCGATAAAATTTTGTGCTTCAAAAACAGTTTTAATTTGGCTATTGACTGATGAAACAGCGAATTCGAAGTAGTGATTGGTCGATACAGTAGTATGAGTAGCATAGTGTCAACACTTATGTGACGAGCGAATTGAAAAATAAGCGGGTAATTTACCCCGATTATTTTTCAATTCACGAGTGGTACTCGATACACTTGGTATAATACCATAAACGGAGGAAACTGTGGTGAACTAATAATAAACATGGTAAGTCATGAACTAATGAATTTATTAAAAGACTAGAAAGGAGGACAGCACAGTAGCTTAAATTTTATCGCGATACAATTTTATACTTCAGAAACAGTTTCAACTTAGCTATTGGTTGCTGAAACAGCAAATGCAACGTAGTGGTTGGTCGATATAGTATTATAAGTGGAATAGTCAACAGTTATGCGACGAGCGAATTGAATTGAAAAATAATCGGGTAATTTACCCCGTTTATTTTTTAATTCACGAGTGGTACTTGTTTCGATTATTTCACAATCAAAATAACGAATGGTATTTACAAAATATCAAATAAAACAATAATGAGTAGATTGTTTGTATGTGAAAAATTATTATTGGCTGCTAAAACAGGAAATGAGACGTGTTCGTTCATTGGTCGATTTATTATAAATAGAACGATCACAATATAAAATGTGCGGCAACATTTCTCTGTTTCGCCACCAGAATAGGTATTATTTTGTTACACACTACAGTAAAAATAGGTAATTTAACAAAATTATATTGTTCATATACAGAGCGAGTCAGCAAAAGGTTGACCCATAAACATAATATTTTATAATAACTTAAATGATTGTTGGTAAAAGTTCTTTTAATATTATAATTAATAATTTATAATAATACTTAAAAGGGACGCAAATTTTATTAAATATAATAATTTTCCAAGCTTTACAAATATCCTTTTTGCTACCCACTCACTGTTCATGAACTAACACCTCAAAAGATTCTTATATTCTTTTTCTAGTAGGTATAAATATATTTTCCCTTTGCATAGTACGAATTATTATGAAGTATTTCACTAAAAACATCACAAGTTTAAACAAATCTCACATTTTGAAAAAAGCTTCAGACCTGTTGAGCGACTTTAGCCTTATATGTATAATACCCACAAACAACTTACATATTCAACTTCCAAATATGTTTCTGGTGCTTGAGCCACTTGTGTTAACCAAAACAGATCCTGGCCGAAGCATATGTATATATTTTGCACTTTCACGTTTCAATAATTACACAATAAAACAGCCAGTGGCAATGAGAGAATTAATTATGAGTGACTTTAGATTGCTATCTCGCAACTGCACAGCTTACACTTCGTGTAGTTTGTATTTTACGCACGAGTATATACCATACCAAGCGGCTTGCACGACACCGAGACACTTGACGCATATACTTACACATATGTGACTAGTGAGCAGAAGTGTAAGATAAACAAACCAAGGTGGGGGAATCTGAGATCATACTTTTATAGTTTATAGCACGTACTTGCAATTTTCAATCTTCATTGCACACGAGGAAATAAGGGAAGAGGCGGGATTTGCCCATCCTGTATGACACCATGAGCACTTAAAATCATTTCATAAGTTCATACAGAATGGTTCGCACAAAGGTATGTTTTAAAATTGGAACTGAAAAGTCACAGAAATTCTGAAGATAATTAAAATATGTATCTACTAGTAACTTTCTGCTTTGCAATTTTTTGTCCACCAATCAAGTATATTGTACTCTTTGTGGTTGGTGTCACGGACTTTTTAAACTTTTATGTAAAATATCATCATAAAATACCCTCTTGAATAGACAACTAACACGCAAATTCAAGAGACTTCTTATTTCTCACAATAGCGAGATTGCAATGACAAGTCGTCCAATCAATAATACCCTGTATAAAAATATGGCTTGCTGCACCTTCTTATTTTTACTGGGTCATACTTTAAATAGTGTTGCAATCATGAACAAACCAGAATTCGTCAGAATGATGCATTGGAAACCGCAAAGTAATTATTGAAAAATATTTTCAGGGTTTTACTCCATACATTTTCATGAATTTTATTTATTTATATTTTTTTCAATGTAGGATTTCTTTTAAAAAATTAAAAATAAAACGCACTGTAGACTGTGCCAAAAAAACATTTTTTCCCTTTAAATAATAAAGGAATCGATTGAAAAAATAAACAAAATCAGAAATTTACTTAAAACTTTATAACTAAATCTTCTGTGCTGACAAATTAAAAGGCCGTGTAAGTAATATCAAGAAGAATTTTCAAAAATCAATACTATTTTGGCGTATTAGGCCAATCAAATTAATATATTTTGAGGAATTAATTTCCAGCAAGCTGGAAATCGTTTTAATACCTCTATTTGGTCCTAAATGCGTGTAATCTGAGTTTGCACCATCCCAGGTGGTGAGCTTAACTTTTGGTAGCCAAAAAACCGCCAAATTTTTGCACTTTTTTTAGTTTTTTGCTTGTAGGTGGAAAACAGTGCGTCGGACGGAAAATGTCATTCCACTCAATAATACAGAGGACTAAATTCTGCGTCGAATGACATCTAAAAACATCAAATTCGGTTTAGTGGTATAGCCGAAATCGAATGTTAAAAACGAAGAAAATTTCGTAGTTCGGTGCAAACTTACATTTTGCGGCTTTCCAAGACGACATATCTTGAAAACAGATACTAAAACAGATGTATTTTTTAATACATTACATTCACATGTCTAAATGTTCAATTTTTCTTGATTTGTCCAATTATCCGGATATCTGATTACCCGGATCGGGTTCGGTCCCAAATTTTGCATCAATTTAAAGTCTGTTTTTTTTACTTTTAAGTTCGTGTCTCTGTTTTGATAATTACAGAGTGAAAAGTTGATTATACTTGGTTACCCTGCTGCGGCATCAGTAAAGAGTACCAAATCAGCTGAGCGGCTTCGCCGTAAAAGCAAGTACTCTTCTGCAAATGTGGTGTTCACTGAAACGATGAATGCAACCATGCCGAAAGAACAATTTCTCTCCAACGACAATAACAAAGAACGGCTTATTTCCATGATGCGTGAGAAATTGGTACAGCACGGGTTTAAAGTAAGGCAAAGTGTTGAGGATGCTGACACCCTTATTGTCAACACTGCCATTGAATTGGCAGGTAACTTTGCGACGGTCATCATAATCGGGGAGGACACCGATTTATTGATCCTATTAACCGCCAAAGCACCAAATTCATAAAACATTTACGTCATGAAACCTGGAAAGGGAACCTCTCAGAACACATTCTACTCTCCCAAGTACTTCAACTTCTCGTCTGTTGTCAAACAGAATCTCCTGTTCCTACATGCAATCAGTGGATGTGATACAACCTCTGCATTCTATCGCCAAGGGAAGTTGAAGTTTGTCAAGCTTCTTGAAATGAACACGACATTACAAGAGACTGTCAAGGTTTTTCATCATGAAGATGCAGATCCTGAGGTTCTCATTTCAGCAGGTCAACTGTTCTTGGCAGCCCTCTATTCATCTAAGGCAGATGAGACCTCCTTGGACCAAATCCGCTACGAGATATTTTCAAAATCCCTAACAAAGCCAACTTTCGAGCTGGCCTCTCTACCTCCAACAAATGCAGCCGCCGCCCAACATATTCTGCGGGTGTACCTTCAAATCCAGGGCTGGTATGATAGACCAAATGATCCTCTGAGCTGGGGTTGGAGGAGGACGGACCTTGGCCTTCTCCCCATCATAAACACCAAGGATCCAGCTCCACCTGAAATTCTCAACACTGTGTCCTGCAAATGTACAAAGGAGTGTACAGGGAAGTGCAGCTGCCGAAAAGTAGGCATGAAATGTTCAACAATATGCCTCAACTGCAACGGCCAGTCATGCTCGAATTCAGCACCCTTCGAGGATGAGGATGTGACCTTCATTTCCGTAGAAGCAGAAATAGGTGAGGATAGTCCCTTTGAAGATGATCCCGATGAAGAGGACCTCGATATGCAACCGCGCCTTCCGAGCTTCTCAGATGAAGGGCCATCGACATCAAAGAAAATGCGAACATGAATGCTGCCACATTTTGTGCTGCATGCCTATTATATATTGATTTATACCATGTTTACATTTATATTTCATCAATAAACTGTTCATCAATAAAGTGTTTTTGTTACTTCATTGCACCTAAACTATTAAGCACTATGATTAATTTACTTATTAATAAATTAATAATAATAATACTTATTAAAGATTTAATGGTAATACAGAACTTTGATAAACTTAATAATGATTTTTATTTGTACCACTCGAATCTCTACTCAGGTTGTGCATATTACTTTAACATTGCAAAGCAATAAGAAATGCTGTTTTGGTACAAATGACTTAAAATGACTCAAAACGTCGAAAAACCCGATTTTGAATTGATGCCAAATTTCGAATTTGAAATGAATGAATTTAAAAACTAAGGTATCTATGTAACGTGAAATTTTATTCTCTATAACTTTTTTTCCATGGATTTTTTAATAGGAGTATCTGTTTTCAAAATATTTCGTCTTGGAAAGCCGCAAAATGTAAGTTTGCACCGAACTACGAAATTTTCTTCGTTTTTAACATTCGATTTCGGCTATACCACTAAACCGAATTTGATGTTTTTAGACATCATTCGACGCAGAATTTAGTCCTCTGTATTATTGAGTGGAATGACATTTTCCGTCCGACGCACCGTTTTCCACCTACAAGCAAAAACTAAAAAAAGTGCAAAAATTTGGCGGTTTTTTGGCTACCAAAAGTTAAGCTCACCACCTGGGATGGTGCAAACTCAGATTACACGCATTTAGGACCAAATAGAGGTATTAAAATGATTTCCAGCTTGCTGGAAATTAATTCCTCAAAACGGTTTTTTTCGATTTAATTTGATTGGCCTATATGACAAAATAATAATGACATAAATAATTAACAGCAACTAGATATTATACTAGCTTTCAAACTACATGATTGCTTTTGCTTGAGAGTGTAACGGCTTCTCGCCTTTTAAACTTATCGTCATTTTTTTGCAAGGTTAAATGGCACTTGCTTGTATTTAATATTATTCATAATTTTTGCAAAATCAGATATCTGAAATATCACTACATATTGCAAGCTGTCCTAGACTAAAAACGTTACGGTTAGAAGAAAATTGTTTGAAGTTAACTGCTATACATTCCAGCATCTTAACTGATTAAAAAAAGAGCGAAGCACTTCACCTGGACTTTCCTATACTTAAGAAATAGATAGTTATCATATTTCCAAAAGCATTTTTGTATAAATGTTTTACGCGCCATTAGTGACTATCCATCGCACTACTTCTGCCGCTGTAGCGGTGGCACAGCTGTTATAGTATAGTAGTTGGCGTCAAGAAAAAGGTAATTACAGAACATATTTGTACTATCTGTGTCTAAGTAGTATCAAAAAGTACGGAATGTATTCACGTAGAATCAACAGAAATAGTAGAAACAAAATTTATCTCTTAGAGGTTGCATGAGTTGTCAGTTATATTAAATCTAAAATGCCTATTCTAAATGAAAAATGCAAAACTTGGTTATTCATTTTACCTGCGTTCACACCTTCTCGGGTTTTAAGCCATTAACTAGGGATACCCAGACACCCCTCGAAGATGCAATAAAGAATTCTCTTGTCCTAGACTATTAGAACAAACAACAAATATTACCCCCCCCCCCCTAAATACTGCTGCACATTAAATTAAGTTGTGACTCTTATTCTACTATCACTCATGAGCAATGTAGCTTAAACAGATTTTTTTACTTATCTCCCGTTTATTAAATAGATGCATGCATTTTCGATCTTCAAAAATTCATAGAAGGTCTCACAGACAAACTAGTGCACTGGGACAGGAACTAATTTATAGCTCATTCCCAACTGTATTAGCTCATACAACTAAAAAAAAAGAATAATTATTAAGCCTTGAAGTAGATAAATTTTCCAAACTTATGCCTAATTTTTGCCTTTATTATTTTCAAAACCATATCTACAATCTATACAAATATAAAACACAAAATACACAAAAAGTTGTGGTTACAGATTACGTCAAGCGCAAGTCTAACAGACTTCTGAGAGATAACATACGTTTTTCCCAGTATTTTGACAAATAAAACATTCTCGCTGCAATTTAGTTCAAGATAACAGTTATGAGTAAACTATACCATAAACGGAAGAAACTGCGGTGAATTAATAATAAACATGGTAAGTCATAAAACTAATGAGTCGATTAAAAGACAAGAAAAGAGGACACCAAAGTAAGTAGAATTTATTATTAACAATAAATATCGTTACCCATCAAATTTATAAAACGAAAAGCCACAAAATTTGTAATAACGCATTTTCTTGGTTAAATCGTTTCACCATTTCATTTTTATGGTTGACTCAGTTACACCATTACAGAAAACCATACATAATGTAGCTACTTTACTTAAAATAAGAAATATAAAAATACTACAATCAGCTCTTCCTAATTAGTATATGAAATTGAACTTGAAGTATGGCATGGTTCAGCTGGATTTATTTTTCTTTTAGCAATTTGGCGATTGGGTTGAAGTAGAATTTGCCAAATTGCGAATAAATTCACACTTTTATAAGAATTACAAAAACAAACAGTTTTTCAACTATAGATTTAATGTTTTTAATATGTGAAGCATACATTTAAAATTTGACTGGTGCATTTAGTAGCAATTTGGCGCATCGAACATGATTTGAATTCGCCAAAAATAAAATTCGCTATTTGGTAATTTGGCGAACGGCAGCTTAAACCCTAGGACGGCTACACCAAACAAAGTGCACTTTGAAAAGGACTTTAAATTTTGGTTTTATAGGTGATATCCTGAGCGCCAACTCAAAATGGCTGACGTTTTCAATTTCAGCAAAACGCTATCTAAAACTTAAGTATTTCTTAATAAAAATTGTTCATGTTTTCATTTCTATATTTCTAATTAAGGAATATTTGTAAAAAGTTAAGTTTAAAAAAAAATGTATGCAATGTACCGTTACAAGCGTATAAAAACAATTAAATTTATTCAAAATTATCAAATAAAACAGTTTTTGGGATTTTGCAATTCGAGACCTAATAAAGATTATTCGACGCTGTAATAAATTAGCCAATCCATACATATATAAAAGCTCAAAGGGTATTTTTCTCCGGTTCCTCCAGCGGCTACCGCTTCACCAATTTGGACCATTTTTTTTTCAATAAAAGGTCTCTATCCTCAGATGGAACATGAAACATATTTATATTTTTATTCTATGTCGATTTTTTAATAATAATTATTTTAATTTATAATATATATGAAAGTCTGCTAGACGCGCTTCACTTGAGGCGACATCTACACTAACGCCGCGTCTCATTATTGGAACTAATGCATCACGTGACTTAGCATTTCGCCGGTTCTGTCAACGCTGTCTGTCAGTGCATTGTGCGCTGGGGTAACACTAGTACGACTTATTTTTCAAATCGCTCAAAAAAACTGATTTGTAGTGAAAAGCCTCATGTTATCGTATTTTTAACCTATAGTAAATGAGCCAATACGATGACTTTGTTTTTGAAATCGCACCAAACAAAACCGTATTATAGTGAAAACCCCCCATTGTCATCATTTTTCAAGCGGCGGAATGCCTTATTGATTTAAATAATTGTTTTGTTTTGACGTAAACGTCAACGTGAAGTTTCTATAGTACCATAAAATGGGTGATAATACACGTTTCGGGAGTTCCTCCATTCCAAGGTGCAAGAATATGTAATTTTTAGGAAGAAATCGAAAAAATCAATTTATTTGATTTAAATAGGATTTTTTTAATTTAAACCAATTTTTTTTAATTTGAATATCCTGGGTTACTTGCACAAACTAATACCGTATTGTCTCCAGAATTAATTGTTTCACATGTCATACCAAGTGTTCGGTCGACCTCCATTTTTATAGTTATTTATTAGGATAATCAATTACAATTTAGAATGGTTAATATATGCATGGGCACCTACTATTTGACGTAGATTACGATTTTCTGGAACTTCACGTTTCACCTGAATATACACTAATGTTCTTATTTTTATTGAAACACCGTGTATATTGTTATATTTTCGAATTTGCGATGAAATTCTGCATATGATAGTATGTTTAGCTAAACTTTGATCGCAAATTTTTTGGCGCAAAAAAATTTCAAACAGACCGCAGTATGCAGAATTCCATTCCGATTTCAAACATGTCAAAATATATTGAGTGTTCCATTTAAACTAAAACAGTTGGTGTCAGTTTTGACAAAATAGGAAGTTCTAGAAAGTCGTAAAGCATGCCAAATACTAGAGCCATACATACATATTAGCTGTTCCAGATTTTAATTGTTTATCTCAATAAAAAAACAAAAAAGGGGGGTGAGCCGATTCTCTGTTACACCCGGTATATGTATCCTTTTTTTTTATTTTGATGAGTCGCATATAAAAAACTGTGATCTTTCTCCACCTTACCCACCGTGGATCAGCACATAACGGTTATACAACAGATCTACCCCCTTTTCTCAACCTGGTGGCACAAAATTTTTCAAAATTTCTGTTGCCGCCCTAGTTTTGAACCCGTGTCCAACAGCATTGCAGCACCGGTGTTATACGTCAATCTCCCGGCCCTTTAAGATAATAGATTTGTGCAGAAGTAAAATAGCATATTATGCAACGAATCTATAATGATAGCTATTAATACAAGAGTGAGATTCAAACGAGTGTATTAATAGCCATTATATAAGAGTTGCATACACTATTTTTTCTACGACTAATTAAATTTAAAAAAATATTCATTAAAAAAATTTATTTGAACATTATACTTACAATCTTTAACAATATATAATTTAATTTATAAGTTCGAGCTTTACTTCGTTGAAGTTCATTTTAATTTATTGTAAATAAAACAATTCTTAACTGCAACAAGTTTTTTATGTTAGCTTTGTACGTATTTCAACGTGTTTACACGTCATATATTCAATAGCAAGATTAAAAGTAAACCGTTGGTGTTGCTATAGGAACAATAAATTTTCATAACTTGATCTTGGTTTTCTATATCTGCGTCCAGATGACTTGATTTCTCATTCTAAAACGTCTAATAACGGTGAATTTAAGAGATCAATTTGTTCATTCATTAAAGGTACAGATTTTAAATGTTTATTAATTTCAAATGCTTCTAGTATATCCAACTTACGTTTGTCATCACAAAAGTGTAAAACTTTTACAGTTATTAGATGTCATTGAATGATTGTGTTCTAATAACTGTTTAGCGTAATTGGATTTATGGGGGTGTTTATACTTGTAACAACGTACGTGTTCTTTGTACCTAATATCAAAATTTCTAATTGTTTGTCCTATATAAACCGAATTAAGGTGTGAGCAATTTAATTTATAGATGCCTGATTTTAGTAAATTGTCTGTTTTTTCTTTAGCACTAAACAAAGTGTTTAAAATGTTTTTTGTTGTTTTAAAAGTTATTTTACATTTATTTTGTTTTGTTTATGATTTTTGTAATTTTTTCTGATTTATTGCCAAAATATGGAATTGAGGCGTATTTCATTTTATCTGATGAAGTACTTGGATAAATTTTCTGAATAGCTAATTTATAATTTTTCTCTTTAATTAGTGTATCAAGTCAGCTGGACGCAGATATAGAAAACCAAGATCAAGTCAACAACTCTTGTAACCATGGTTACCAAAAACAATGCTTTGCTGCTATTGGTCAGTTTGGGTCATTTCATAATGAAAATCTGTATCGAAATGGGTATCATTATAGTACAGGCAGCGCACACTTAATAAGTAAATTAAAACATGGGAGTAGAAAAATTACTTTACAATGTATGCAGTTAATTTAATATAGTATATTAACAGTTTCATGTAATTATATTCTATTATATTCAAGCTTACTGCTAAATTATGCACATTATTGAACAAATTG
This sequence comes from Ctenicera cuprea, assembly GCA_958336395.1. Taxonomy (NCBI): domain Eukaryota; kingdom Metazoa; phylum Arthropoda; class Insecta; order Coleoptera; family Elateridae; genus Ctenicera; species Ctenicera cuprea. The sequence goes on from OY284490.1 coordinate 28,103,472, forward strand.
AAAAATTTCACATGAAAACGTCACCCCGCTCAAAAACTAATTGAATAAATCATTTGATTTAAAGAAATGGACAGAACCCCTACGTATTAATTCTGCTTCTAGTACGATATCCGTTGCCATTAAATTTGATTACCCTATTCTTGATTTATTAATATAGTTAGTCCACAAAGCGGTTTTAACAAAAAGACAATATATTATGTACATCACATAATTATTATGATATACATAATATATTGTCTTTTTGTTAAAACCCATTATTAGTATAATTAACCTATCTTCAAATATAAATCACACTGGGATGATTTTCAGAGCTCAGAAGAACGCGTTTATTTAAGTTTGGCGCAAATCGCTAATTAACACACAAAACATATAGGCTTTGGAAACAATTCCTTTATTACTTCATGCTCAAATTGTTTTGTTTGGCACAATATGGCACATAGTTTGAAATTAATGCAGTTTCTTTTTAATTTAAATCTCTCTGGTTAACGTTCAACTAGCTGTTGAAGAGGTAAGCATTATAAACTCCATAATTTTGTAAGTGTAAATAAGAAAGTATTGAGTCCACCAAATTTTGCCAAGAATTGTGACGGTCATCTGTCATAATTTAAATCATCAACCTACAATCTTTAATGCACCAACCACACTCCGAGCAAATTTACTGTCTGCAATGTAAATGTATCATTACTTATCATAATATGCAGCTGTTTATTAAGTTTGACTCTAAAATGTGTCACATCTATTTTTTGCCTTTCAAGCCACGTGTTACTTCATTCATGGCTCAAGAGGAAGACGCCCACGGGAATTAATTCGTTTTAACCCTATTCATTCATCGTATTTATTTCAGCATTCTTCAAATATGGATGATACCACTGCTATCATCAAAGACGAAATAGTAACGGAATATTTTAAAGAATCAAAGATATCGATCGATCGCCTTCATGAAGCTAAACCTTGTCGTGATATTTCTATAAAAAATAAAACGCCAGAAACCAAATCCCCAGCAGAATTGTCAACGGCTGAACATGAAATTATAAGTGGGCAAAAACCAACAGCGTCAAGTAAAAAGGAAAATGCATCTGCACCACAAGTAGGAATCGCTGCAAAAATCGAAACCGTTTTCGAAAAACTAGATATAACTGGTGAAAAAGCGGATTCCACAACAGGTTCCACCGACTCGCAGTCCAAAATTGCCGTCCCTCCTCTAAATTTTGAAATTAAAGGGCGCTTAACAGAGCACCAGGGCGATATTCTTTCCGCAACAACGGAAGCCAGGCGCTGTTCCGAGAATCTATTTTCAGTTGAAGGTTTGCCTTCTAGGAGAATAAATGCAACACCGAATAGCAACGTTTTCCCTGTCGGATGCATGGGATGCAAAGAAAACATTCCATTGGAGGTCAAGCCAAGTCCCAGAAGATTTCTAGACGCAAATGATGCATCCAAAGATTTTGCGGGCCACCTTGACAGCACTCCCAAGAAAAGACCTTCCAGTGGAAGACAAGAAATTCAAAGGAATCCGTTAACCGGAGCTGGAATGGAACCTACCGACAGTAGAAGACCAATGATAAAGAGAAAAGGTGAGTAGCGCAGCTAAACTATTTTACCTGTGTCTAAATAAATTAAATACAACTTATTCCAGACGGAAATCCTGTTCTTGGTACTGGTTATGAGACGGATTCGGGCAGTAATGCTAGTGCAAACAGGATTCCTCCCGGAGGGTACTCTAAGGGACTTTGGTAAATTTGGTGCTACTATGTACGGATGTTTAGTACCATCCGGAGAGGGAAAATTAAAAAAATATATATAGTAAATAAATGCAATACCTACCACTAAACAAAAATAAATTTAACAAATCCAAAATGCGAACTGTAATTAATTTTATTAAAATTCTCAATAAATTATTGGTTTTATTTTTCTTAATTTAATAAATACAAACAAAATTTTAAGACATTTTTCTTTCTTCTGTGAGAATCATAAATTACAGAAATCTCTATTACGTGACTATTGTCGCACTCCTCAAAACCAACAGGCATACAGTACTACCCACACCGTTTGGGCGACTTTTTACTATTACGTCAAAATGGCAAATCGATGCAAACTGACCGGTTTCCTATTGCCCAGAAAGGTAAGTAACCCATCATCTCAGCATTGTTTAAGCAAGTTTAACTATAACAGAATTGCGAAGTAAAGTTTTCTTCCATTGGAATTAGAAAATTAAATTTAAGAGAAAAAAAAAAGTTTTTACTTTTGAGCCGGGTATGTCGATTTAAATTAATTATTTAAATCGAGGTTTAAAAGATTTAAATCCACATTTCATAGCCAGTAAAATAAGTACATTAAGTACATTTCAAAAAAAATAATAATTTACAGTCTGTAGACAGACATACCGTGGCCCTGAATGGAAGAAATTGTAATTGTAAATGACCCTGGTTAGCTCGTTTTGACTTTCTTTGGTGTTTTAATAGATTAGTAAATATCGCCTCTTTATAGTTTAAAATTCAGGACTGACAGAGTGATTTAATCTTCCAAATTTAATAATTTATATATGGTTGAATCAACAGAAAGAAGTTCTCTTATACAGAACAAAAATTACTTAAGATGCGTTATACTAAGCTTATTTAAACTTGTTTGAAAGCTAAATCTCGTTGAATTTAAAATTAACTTTAAACTGTAAATAACGAACTTTAACTAAAAAATCATAAAAGTTTATTTTGTGTGCTATTAATTTTTACAGATTTGATTATGAAGTTATACACTGTTCCATAAACTAACCCCTCCCCCCCCCCCCCCCCCCAACTAACTTTTGAACGACTTGATATTTTTCTACAAAATTTGGTGTGCTGTAATGGGAAATTAAATACTATTTTTCAAACCATATTAAAATTTTGTATCATCCAAAATGGCGACTGGGCGCCATTTGGAAATTTTTTTTCTTAAATAGAAAGGGGGGTCGAGTGACACCTCATTTGAGAGGTCTTTTAATTCTGCGTGTGATCCTAGAGTTTCAAAATAAAATATTCCGCCATAACAAAATTGCGGATGTTAAACAAATGGACTCACTTAATTCAAAATTGTTTTGATTTTTATATCCAGGGTCGAGTAACACCTCATTTGAAAGGTCTTTTAGTTCTGTGTTTGATCCTAGAATTTCAAAGAAAAATATTAAACCATAACAAAATGGCGGATTGTAAACCAATGGACTCACTCAGTTCAAAATTGTTTTGATTTTTTTATCCCGTAGTCCACTTTTTCATTTGCAGGACTAAATTTTCCCAGAAATATCTCAAGTGGCTTGAAATAATATTGAAAGCGTTATGTTCCAACAAGACGGTGCGCCGCCTCATTATTATAGGCCTGTTTCTGACTTTCTCAACGGACATTTTTCGATCGATTGTTAGGCGGGGGCCTGTAGAATAGCCGGCTCACTCCCCAGATTTAACTTTCTTAGATTTTTTGTATGGGAATATCTGAAATCGAAAGCGTACAGAACCCGTCCAGAAACAATTGAAGAACTGGAGCAACGCATTAGCCATTACAGTTACAGTTTACAGAATTATCACTCCAGAAACTTATGAAAACGTAAGGCAGGAATTTCCTAACCGACATTTTATGTGCCAAGAAGTGAATAGTAAACATTTCGAACACTTAATTTAATTAATTTAAGCTTTAATTCTTAAGTTTTTTTAAATAGACTTCTTTATCTTCAAACATTGTCATTTTGTTATGGCTGAATATTTTTCTTTGAAACTTTAGGATCAGACGCAGAATTAAAAGACCTTTCCAACGAGGTGTCACTCGACCCCCCTTTACATTAAAAAAAATTCAAAATGGCGCCCAGTCGCCATTTTCGATGATACAAAATTTTAATATGGTCTGAAAAATAGTATTTAATTTCCCATTACACCACACCAAATTTTGTAGAAAAATATCAAGTCGTTCAAAAGTTAGTTGGGGGGGAGGGTTACTCTATGGACACAGTGTATATCTGTAGACAGACATCATATTTTAATTAAGAAAGAACTTAAAAAATACATTAATTCGCTTTTTAGTATTTAAATTTATTTCATTCTTTGGCTGACGAATTTTATTTTCAGATTTCTCTATCTTTTTCAGCAAAAATAATTTTTTTATTGTTGTTAACCTTTTAGCGAAGGGACTTTTAGGACTGCTAACTACATTTTGTATTCTCGCGGGCATCATTCCTTGTCTAGGCGGTAATAAATAACAATTTGCCACGGTGTTGACAGCTGCAAAGTGTTTTCTGATCATAATGGTACCTATCGGAGACGTGATAGTTGATGTAAAACACTTTTAAAAATATCAAGACATTAGTAAAGAAAGTCTAAGCTAAGTGTTTGTTTTTACCTATGCAGTAATAGGTTACACGTTGCATAAAGTCTCTGTTCGTTGCGAACGCATACAATCAAAATACTAAACTAAATTAACAAGCTCTTTTGTGTACATTTGAAGAGCGCAATTTTAATGTTGACAATTATTTTAAAAATTTGCGCGTTCGTACCGTTGAATAGTCGCACGTCTCACCCGCCACTCCCCTTCCACATGCATGCGCAGAACGGAGTACGTGACGTCTTTTCTTTCCAATCGTACCATTTATCTCTCCCAATCTCCCGTGCTCTCACGCCACGCTTTTGTAAATGCATAGTGTTGCCACGTAAAGTAAGGAGTATACGTATACTGTGCTGATGTGTTTTTGTTTATATTTCTTGCAATTATTACATGTTACATGTGCATTAAATATATTACTGATTCATCATGGTTGATTACGTAGGTGGTGCGTAATTATTTTGTTTGCTCCGGGCTCAACAATACCTAGTTTTAGCACCACTGCTTTGACGTATAAAAAGTATTTATTTTTGTTTACTAAGACAATGTTTCGCTTCATCGAATAAGCTCCTAATTACCGCCAACTTGGTTTGAGTTGTTTAGCAAGTTTTTCGATATATCAAACTGATTTATATAAAAAAAAATTAGATGATATCTTATTACAAAGGTTTTTATAGAACCATCCAAAAAGTTTTAGTTTGTGTAAGGAGCATGTCTTGAATAAAGCCTTGAAATATTTACTTCCAAAGAGTTGTTTGTTCCGCAATGAATTTATAATTCATTGTTTGCTCACTTCATCATGAAAAATAAAAATAAATTATTAAAATTCATTTTTCCAACATTGTAAATTTATGACGCCCCGAACAGGAAAAAACTCATTAGTCATGTACCTATTAATAATTACACCAATTTCTGTTATTAAATTTTCAGTCAATCAAAAGAGCTATCCTATCTATACCGAAAAGGAACAATATCTGATAAGTAAAAATTTGAATTTGACATTAAATTAATTATAATTAACATAGCCACATCAAAAATCTTCGACTACCTTGAAATTCAGGTTCAAAAGATGAAACAGACAACAGCACCGTCCAATGCCTTGGCAAATCCTTGTTCCAACTACTATGGCGCGCATGAACTCGGTATTTTCGTCTTCTCCCTGAAGGTTCCCGTAACAATTCATGATACTCGGGCATTGCACCAAACAATTAACCTCTTAATTGCTCAATAATAAATTATAATCGTCACTCACTCGACATTATTGCTACTTTATTTCCTTGCACGCCACAACTGCACGCAGCACGTTAGAAACCACATTCGAATTTTGATAAATAAGGAATTACAAAAATAAATAAGTAAACGTTTTTATTGGCCACTCTCCAGTTTTTATTCACAGCACAATCTGATAAGACACACATGAATAATTTTCGGGCACAATATTTAATTAAATTAAATCGAGCGAAAAGTTTTTTTTTCCGTTTCAAATCGCAGAGGATAACGAAATGTTCATACCTACACTTGAGCGATTTTTTGACTGTCCATTCTCTACTAAACAACATGATTTTCGAATGACGAAATGACCTTAATGCGTATGGATATTTCAAGCAGTCGGCATTAAAAAAAAACAACATTACAGTTGAAACGAAAAAAGTTTTGACTTTCATTCATGAATTTCAACGTTAATTTATGCATTAGAACATCCAATCAAAAATAAATTATAGATAATATTGTTAAAAACCCAAACATATATTTCAAACAAATTACTCGAATTTTGGGTCGTTTTCTTAAATTTCCAATAGCAATGCCGAAATTAACTTAAAACCTATTTTCATCCAGCGAATAAAAAACTCTTAAGTTCCACATTTTTTCCTGAAATTCAACAGTTTGCCGCACCTTACGAATATTCCTACAAACATTTTCAACTCCTACTTAAAATCGGGGTAGCCCAATACGTATGTATGGTAGTTTCTGGCTGGTGTCCAGATGAGTACACGTATAGATTTATGTTTAGTTATTTTTGACACAAGTCTTAGCTATGTGTGCAATTTCAGTTCTACAAAGAAAACAGTCTAGACCACTTAACTGTACACTAAATATAAGCTACTGTCACAGCAGTAGATGCATAGGCACAAGTGCGAGATGAGAGCGACCACTACCTACATTAAAATCTACAAGTTCAATGGTCAAGTATGTTAGTAACGAGTATTGTTAAAAAGTTAACCAACTACCCCGAAATATTTTTATACCTGATTGCATGTACGTTCGATTATGGGAAAACGTTTTAAACGTTTGGTAGATATAGTTGAACCTTCTGTTTTACATATTAAAAGACCTGATATATTGGGGATGAGCTCGCGCTTGTTATCTTGTAAAAATTGCGGCCAAAATCAGTTCTTTTGCGAATATCTTCTAAGCGGTTACAGCTAAGTAGGAAATAATTCGGTACAAAATGATAGAGCTCTAAATTTCCTTTAAAAATTGTGCTATTTATTTTTTCCGTAAAACAACTTTATTAGTTTAGCCCCAACATGGCGGCGAATGTAGGTCTGTTTCTAAAAGTCAGGTTTCGCTATAAGTACCGATCGCGTTTATTCGTTATAAGTGCTGCAATAATATATGTATACTAACATACAGAGACAAATTCGCATGGAGAAAAACAATGTCCCTTGATATTCTATTGCACACTATCCAATAGAAATTAAATCTGCGGAGATAATTTGAAAAATAATATACCAAATGCATTAAATTAATTTAATTACTAAAAGAAAACAATACGGTATGTAAAGTGCATAAAAACATATTTGCGCTCACTTAAACCACAGTACGCAGGGTCTATCTAGTAAATGTGCAGTTGCATCCTACGGCCACCTCAACCCTTATTTTCTTTCTTTTAGTTTCTGTGATCGAGTCATCGTTAGTTTCTGTTTGAGAACTATCTTGATCACACTCAGCTGTGCTGAAATTGTCAGCATCCATATCATAATATTCATTTGCGGTCATGTCATTTTCTTGATGAACATAACTCCTTTAGAGAGAACTCACCAGTGGCGGTCCGTCCTATTAGGCAGGGTAGGCAGTGTCTACCCATAACTTTTCAAAAAGAAAAAGTTCTAGGTTTCAATAAAATAAAGTTACTAATACATACAGTTTTTACTTTTTAACGCCAACGCGTAACATTAAAAATTAGGCGCCGTTGCTTTGAAAAACACAGTTTCGCATACGCGAAGGCCGAACTTATCGGGTCAAATGATTCCAGCTACGACGCAATCAACCAATCTATTATTCTTAATACGTTTGCATGCACATTGATAAAATAATGCAATGATGAGATGCAAAGAAATAGTTTCTATTTCAGAACGCAATAAGCACAGAAAAGGCACGGCCTCTGTAGTTTTTACTTTAGTTGCACCGGTCGGCGGCAGTTAGTTGCGGCGTGCAGCCATTGTGTGTTTATTTATTTCATATGTAGTTTGCAAATTTGCAGTAAATATGGAAATTCTCGTTGACTAGCTTCTAAAAGAAAAATTTGATGGATACTTTAACGAAAAACAAATAGAAATAAAAAAAATCATGGGCAATGTACTTCAAAATGACTAGAGACGTTACAGACAGACCGTAGGAAGAAATCTAGATCGTTTAATACTGAACGGTATAAAAGAATGGACTGGCTAACTGGTAGCGATATTAAAAATTAACTATTTTGCTGAAATTGCTTACTATTTTCATCTATATCTAACCCCTTAAAAGTATAGTCTGAAACAGGATACTCGGTTTTAAAAAATCTTTCAGCTGCAATTAAAAGACATGCGTCGACCAAAGAACCTTTAGCTGCAACTGTTAGTTTAAAATTATTTGGCAAATCACGCATTAACTTGGCTTTAGACGAAGGCTTGCGTTATCAAATTAAAGTGCATAATGGCAAAGTGAAATTTAATAGAGATTTTATGCGTAGATTAGTTCATTTGTAAGTTGGAGTTGCCGTAATTTTTTTGTTTTTAAATCCTAATGTTAAATAATTTTTGCCATGGCCTACCCAAATTTAAAACCCACGGAACGCCACTAAAACTCACCATTGCAGTTATAGCACATTTGCGAACAATTTAAGCTAGCAACAACCTGTCATAGCGTTCACACGGAAGAGAAACCTTCAATATTTAAAGGGACTTGAGATGTGTGGACAGGACTTGCAAAGAGGAATGGTCAAGAGGTGAAGTATTTGGGAGTCTATTTAGACATCAAGTTGACCTTCAATTGCCATTACGAAGTAGAAGAATAATTGGAAAAACGTGGGGACTAAAGCAAAGGATGATGCATGGGTTCTACACTAAGGTGATAATATCTACGATTAGATATGTCTCTCTGATTCGGTGGCATACAGCCGGGAAAGCAATTGTAAAAAAGCTGAAGTGTGGACTTCGAATGAACTTCCCCATACTAGATAATAATATTTACCATATTTGCAAAAGTGTAAATTTTATAATTATAATGTTGTACATTTCACCGACTGGTAGATTTCTAAGAAAGTAAGCTATGCTATATAAGGCAACCCTCCATTCGATCCATCCAAATTCATAGAAAGCGCTACAGTGAAATTATAGCCCTCAGAAAAAAAATCAAATTGTAGCCAATCTTCCATTCTAACAGACAGACAACTACTTTTTGAGTAAATAGACGTTAAAGTCGAGATTTTCAAAAACTTGCAGCAGCCGCCATTTTGAAGCTAGAAAGTTCGGTGAAAAAGTTTTCGGTTTGCCTTAAGTTCTTCTCTCGGATCCCGTGCTCAAAGTTCCAAAATTTAGGTTTGAAGAAAAAACGCTACCAAAAAAAAACGTGTAACTTCAGTTTCCGGTTACGGATTTTTATGAAAAGTTAAACTAGAACTACAATTTTCGACATACCTCTTGATTTAAAATTTCATCAAAATCAGACCAGTACTTTCGCCTTGAGAGACGTCACCCACCCACAGTCATTGTTTGGGTTCCTTAAGCCCCAAAACGTGTATTTCCGTTAAAAAATTTCATGAAATCAATACTTCCCTATAACGAAGGTATGGGAAAGTAAAAACAACCTCGGCAAGCTACAACGGTTTGCCTGTCTAGGAATAACAGAGGCGATGACCTCAACGCCTACTGCATTCATGGAGGCGCTATTATTTTTATTTGTACTGCTTTCACCGCAAACCGCTAGATGACGCCACATTTCAATGAATTTCAATTGCTAGTTCGAAATATTAAGTGCCGCGACATCCAGCATAGAAACACTAACTATATGATAATTCATGAGGGCGTGGTCTCAATATACGTCATCTGTCTATTTATTTTAGGTTATTATAGCGTCTATCTATATTATATCTCTAAGCGCCAAACACATTGTGCTAACAAAGTTAAAACACACTTATCGTTAATATCGTTCATCGCACGTTATAAAAATATACGTGTACAAGTATTGCCCGGTGTTGCCCGCAATGGGAGCACTGGCGCTTCGTGGAGTGAAGTGGGTGAAGCGAGTGAAGCACGCACCGCTTCATCTCTTATAATTTGTAAAATGCAGCAATTTTTATCAATTTCTGATTGAAGGTGCCTATCTATATTTATAAAACTAGTATATAAATTCATCGCCAATAAAATTTTTCTACCAACGACGATTGTAAAAGAAAACCACCGTGAATAATTGGTCATCCAACACGACTTTATCGCGAAGTGAAGCGATTATGTGACTTCCTCTATCGCTGTACGGAAGTACGTGGTTACCATGACAACGTATCCGCTACCGTCCCAACCTACTGCTAGCGGCATGTTGATCAAGACTCGATATTTACAACGCTTCACTTTTCGCTTAGAGGTGTTTCATTGTCAGCAAGTTTGTTAAAATATAAAATATATTGTTTTTGGAAAGACCGATGTCAACATTAGCAGGAAGTAAAACTGTTAATCTTAAAAGTAGGCGATCCATACAACAACGAGCTTAAAATGTGTGGTATGAACACGAACAGTACTACTGGTTATGTGCGAGTTTTTATTTAGAAAAACTGTTTTGTGAGCCTTGCATTCTCATCGGTAACAAAAATTTAGTATGCAATAAAATTACCTTTTACTTCATTGTTACCGAATTATTACACCCCTCTAGTGATGAATCCGTAGATGCAGTTATTAGAAATTAAAATAGAAAATACTAAAAATAGTTTTATGGGGGGCATGGGTTCAACGCCCCCACCCCCCTCGCCGTTTAGTCAAGTCCAATTTTGGTTTCAAACACGCTTCACCTATTTTTAAACCCACGCGCCGCCACTGAATGGGAGACCCCTTGTTTAATTCTAGAAAACAGAATAGAGCGAGAAATAAAATAGGAAAACAGGAGGAACTTTTGACATTGATAAGTTATCTAATAAAAACATGAGTTTAGGATAAGATAAAAACCTTTTGTTGTAATAAACTGTGAATTTGCTTCCCCTTTGCCCCAATTTACTGCGCTACATAGGTATAGGAAAGCATTTTGACTATATTGTGCATTTTCTATAGTCCCCTTTTATGAAATTTATCAATTATTCTGATTAACAAAATAAGGTTTATTAACGCAATTATAAGCTAAAGAAATTCTAGCACTTGACTGAAATAAGTAATATTTAAGAAAAAATAGCCGACTTAAAATTTTTCTTAGGACAAAATACAACTTGCTAAAAGCAATTAAACTGTTGAAGTTAACAATTGTTTTATTTACAATAAAATATTCTTAATAGATTGTCGTTAAATCGACTTGAATAAAACTTCAAAATAAATACCCATTACAACTACAAAAAGTTTTCTCTTCCTGATTGTAAGTTTAGAACAAAGAATACCGAATTAGGAAGATTATTTATAATTAACAAAGGGTGTCCTTGCATTTTTAAAACGGTGTTACTCACGCTAAATTGTTTAGCTTATTATATCAGACAATATTTAAAATTTATCCTCATTGATATTATTTATAAGAATTAATACAATTAAATAATTTAAAGATTAGAAAATACTTCTAGTTATCTGTACCTGAAAAAAGGGAAATGTAATTTAGAGCGCCAAAAGAAAATAGGGAGCAACGATTAAATGCCAAAAGGTCATCCAGGTACAAAATTCACAGGTGAAATATCCCAGGAGCTAAAAAACGGAAAAAAATGACATGGTGCAGAAACAGATTTGGGCAAACAAATTCTATATACAGGAGCAATGTATAAATTCAAACAAATTGTTATGTCTGCACTGCCAATAAATAAATACATTAATTTAATCTTACCTTGTGCATGTTTTCCAGTTCCAGATTTTGGAGTAGATGTCATATTTAACAACACCCATTAGCACCCCACATCATAAACATTAAATTTTGGTGTATTTACTCTACATTTTCAACTACAGAAGTTTATACATACTGTAAAAGGAACGTATTCCTTTAATTTTAACCATTGCACTATGAAAAGGAAAATGGGAAAACAGGAAAATACAAAATAACCTATCGGTGCTGTCATCTGCAATGACATTTGACACAAAAACAGTTGATCGATAACTCAGGGCTTTTTGCTTGTTGATAAAATAGTTCGCTGAAAACTGCCGAAAGCTCCTGAAGGCAGTGCGATCGTTCATTTATTTTATGCCGTAGTGCTTATACTACCAATGTCGGTAGCTGTAAAAAAATCGTAAAAGCGCAAAGGTGTTAAGAGTGGTAACGTCCGGGTGTTTGTTTATTTTTGGAAGAGTATCTTTAAATACAACGTCATATCAAGTTATATATTATTTTTATTATTATTCAATTAATATTAATAAAATAATAATTATTTCAACAGGTTACGTATATCGACGTGTTTGCAAGTCATTATCCAAGACAACATTGAAAGTAAACACTCGGTGGTGCTGTAAGAGCTGTAGATCTCGATGACTTGATCTTAATTTTTAATTACCTATGTCTGCATATGATTTGATTTCATATTCTAAACAATTTGCTCAGTCATTAACAATACAGTTTACAAATGCTTCAAATGTGAATTTCAAGTACTTCCAGTATATTCAATTTACGTTTAACATCACAAAAGCGTTAAAATTTTTTAATGTTATTCGATGTTATTAAATGATCGTGTTCTAACAACTGTTTAGCCCAATTGGATTTACGTAAGTGTTTATATTTGTAGTAACGTACGTGTTCTTTGTGCCTAACATCAAAATTTCTTGTTATCTTTAATTCGGTTTATATTAGGAAATTTTGATATTAGTACAAATAACACATACTTTGTTACAAATGTAAACGCCCACGTCAATCAAATTAAGCTAAACACTTGCTTGTTCGCTATCATTTATTGACATCTAACAACACTATACAATGTTTACATTTTTTTGATGATAAACGTAAGGAGCATTTGAAATTCAAAAAAATTTAAAAACTGTACCTTTAAATTTTAATGAACGAGCAAACTGATCTCTTAATTTCACCATTATTAGAAATTTTAGAATAAGAAATCAAGTCACCTGCAGAGATAAACAATACCAAATCATCAAGTTCTGTTGTTTCTATGGCAACACCAACTCTTTCTTCTAATCCTGCCTTTGATAATGACATGTAAACACGTACAAAAATGTATACGTCTAAAATAATGCTTTTGGAAAGCTTAACTATATTCTGAAGGCAGGCCGTCCTAACACCTTGGAAGCTAAAGCACTTCAGTACATTCTCGTCGTAATGAACTATGGTGTTAAAAGGTGCAATTCAATAAGAGGAAAACTCAGACAAATTAGCAGAAATACAGAGAGCACACGAAAGACAAATCATTGGAATATATTAAGCTGAGCAACCAGAAAAGTAACATAAAATATAACAGATGGAGCGATGATCGAAACTCGTACTTGAATGAAGAACACAAAAGCGTTGGCCGACCCAACGCGAAACGATACACAAACAAAGCTGCTGGAGTACAATGGATGAGATTAGAGACAAACAGGAAGAAATGGAATGAAATGGGGATGGCCTACATCCAATAGTGAATAAACATAGGCTTATCGATCATGTGAATACTGAATACGTTCGTACCTACCACGGCCTTTTTGTTGTTTTCCTTAACTTATTTACTTTTGATACTTCGAAATTTATTTTTCGCATCAACTAAAACCTGGTATTTTTCTTTAACAATCGATACAGCATCAACTGCATCGCTTGAATTTTTATCTTTATACAGGGTGAGACATAGAATGCAGGACATAGTAAAATTGCAGTGTTACAAATCGGGAAAGTTCAACTCTTGCTGCAATAAACACACATCGCACACATCGACGGCTCTCGGCCTTACTTACTGCCATCTAACATTTTCTAACATAACGTAACACCTTTCTGATAATGGATGCAAGTTTTAAGCCAGCCTTGCACTTCAGCGGAAAAACGACAGCTTTTTTTATTCAACCCATAAGAACTCGTCATTATAGAACGCTGTTATTCAAGGCCAAGACGCTAAAAAGATGGTTTATGTTAATCTTTTTGCAGAATCTGCTGTCTCCCATTTCAAAATTTCGCATGCTACCTTTGTCGGTTAAAATATTATGTAACCTTTAATGACATAACAGAACTTCTTCACCGAGCAACCTGCCCCTTTAGTTTGCTCAAAGATCCCTAGACATAAATCGCGAATGACAATATTGTTCGTGTAAAAAGCATTTCCAGAAATACAAATTTATAACAAACGTCTTTTCCTAATAATTATACCCACATTTTTAACACAACTTCGTTAAATTCAATTTTTTAAGCTTGACAGAGGGAGGTTTAGTTGAAAGAAGCGAAACGCTAAAAGTATTAATATAACACACATCCTGTAAGGGAGAGAGTAAGTAACGCACATACACTACCTAGTGGTTTTATGTCTAGGGATCTTTGAGCAAACTAAAGGGGCAGGTTGCTCGGTGTTTATATGGTGCTGCGGTGCTCTGGTAAGACCCGCGAGTGCTGCGGGGTACGTAGAATGAGTAAGCTGGTTTGTTTCGCAGCTCTGAAAGGAGCTGGGCGCAATACCAAAACCTCTGTGCACCGTTTTATCGATCCGGCAACAGATGGCGAAGAGAGTTTAGTTTTTGAACCGTATTTGCAGACTGTTACTTTCGATACTGAAAGCGGACTAAGCTCTCCGTTAAAAAAGCAGCCTTATTATACCCCTTTTTACTTTCTCATACTTCTGCTGATTCCGAATTTGTGGGTTTTTATCATAAATACACGTTTTGGGGTCCAAGGAACCCAAAAAATTGTTTAAAAAAATGTCTGTCTGTGGGTGGATGCGTTCGTTCCCATATACATCCGAAACCCTCTAACCGTATTTTATCAAGTTTTAGAAAATTTTTAATTGGAACTGGAACCGGAAACGGAAATTAGATATGTTTTTTTGGTATAGATTGTTTTGTGAACACTTTTTTTAGTTTTGAATACATAGTGTTGTAGTGAATCTAAAGAAAATGCAAATCGTTTTTTCCCAAATGCTGTATCTTCAAAACTAAAGCAGCCACGAATTTTTTAAAATTTTCACTTTAATGCCCGATTACTCAAAAACAAAATATCCGATCAAAACTCATCATATTATTTATTATCCCTTGATAAGTATAATGAAGTGATGTAAATAAATTTTGGACATCTTCAAAAAATTGTTTCTCAAAAACTGCCTACGCCATATTTTTACACTTTGTAAGCTGATAGAGCTTGCAATGAACTACAAATTTATTTTTTACTAATCTCTCAAATTTTACTCTGCCGCCCTCCAGGAATTTAAAAAAAGTTCGAAATTTATTAATTATTAATCATTAGTCAAAAACGCAAACGAGTATCGTTATACCTTTTAAACAGTGCAATAAAATGTTTAGAGTAATTTATTAGGATTAACCACTATATTAAAAAATAAGAAAAATAAACGGTACTTTTTAATATTACCAACCCGTTTTCCTGAAGTTACGTGATTTTAACTACGCTTATCAATTACCTCTATTTTAAATATATATTTTTCATTCTTTGCATATTTTTGATAACTCTTCAAATACAACTTTTATAGCGTTTTTTGGACCGAAGTCCAAACCGCATCTAACTAATTGTAGAGCGCGCTGCGGTTTGCCGTGCTCCTATCCTATGTGGCTAACCAAAGTTAGGGTACGCGACAGCTTGTTCCACAAGGAGCTGCAAGTTGAAATCACCGCTGGAGTGTTGCCTTTTTTAATTCAAATAATTTTTGTTTAGTTATAAACTTATGATTGAATGTGTGGTAAAATACGGTCGAGGAGAGAAGTTATAGATCGTGTCAATTTTCTGAACATTTGCTTAGCATTATTTTAATGTATATAACCACTTTTTCACTCAAAAAAGTCATATTCCATTTCGGCAATGGAATGATCACTTATTGACTCATGGACGGCATAATTTTATTACAGTACAGTAAATACAGTGTTGTTAAAAATACGTTTTTTTTAGTATCCAGATACAGATACTCTGTAATAAAAATATGTAGGTACAGATACAAAATACGGTAAAAAAAATGTTAAATATTATTATTATAGGAAATTAATAAATACATTTACCCGTTACAGTACCTGCGAAATTATCTTAAACGTATACAGAGTGTAATCGGTTTTTTATCCATATCACCATGTAAAGTTGTTTTTTTTTGCGCAAATATGTATTTGATGCTGTAAACGTATCTAGATATTTATATATAGATACTTAACAATACTGAATAAATACATATGCTGTGGTCAGAGCTTGATTTATATTATTATATGTATAATAGAAATAAATATAACTGTCTTTATTATTACTTCGTGCATTTGTTTCAAAAAACCTAAAAAAATAATTATTATTATAATTTACGAAATTTTCAGGGCCCCGTTTTGTTTAGCACCCCTAGGCAATAGCCTAATTACGACTTGACGTCACAGAGAAGCTGTAAATTGCTACTGTGCCGTAAATGTAGACACTTCCTTTTTTTATTATTATCATCTGTTGTCATTCAATTCTCAGTTGTCATTTTGACATTTAAATACGTGTATCGGCAATTTGATTAAATATAAAATGTTAAAATGTTTGATTCTTTAACAGAAGGTAAATCTTATTGTTCCCATAATCACATATAATTTATATCTTGCTTTTCTCACCCCAACAGATGTTTAAAAGCTGCTCTGTGATAATTTAACCTGCAAACCATTGTCTATATCAGCTCAAGAATGTTGTAAATTAAGCATCAATTTAGAGTAATTATGGGAAATTCTGGACTGAAACAACACTTGGAAACATCAAAGAAAACAGGAGTATTGAAACTATCGCAGCAGAAACTAAACGAGTTTCCTCCTGGTCTTGTACAACTAGAAGGAACCCTGCGAACTCTTGATATTTCAGACAACAAATTTATAATATTGCCCAATGAAATAAGTAGATTTATACATCTCAAGCAATTGAACATGAATAAAAACAAACTAGCCAAACTACCCGACTGTATCGGAGCACTAACAAAATTAGAATTATTCAATGCATCTCATAATAACCTGACCCATATTCCACGAACCATATCTAATTTAATAAACTTAAAGCAAGTTTATCTAATTGACAATCGACTGAAAGATTTTCCATTGGCGTTTTGTGGGTTAAAGCATTTAGATGTCGTGGACCTTTCAAAAAATGAGATCAGCTCTATTCCATCTGAAGTTTCGGGACTTTACGCTATCGAATTAATTATAAATCAAAACCAGATATCTGAAATATCACTACATATTGCAAGCTGTCCTAGATTAAAAACGTTACGATTAGAAGAAAATTGTTTGCAGTTAACTGCTATACATTCCAGCATCTTAACCGATTCAAAAATTGCTAATCTTGCTCTTGACGGGAACTTATTTGAAGTAAAGGAACTTGCTGAGATTGATGGCTACGATCTTTATATGGAGAGATAC
Organism: Ctenicera cuprea; assembly: GCA_958336395.1. Classification (NCBI taxonomy): domain Eukaryota; kingdom Metazoa; phylum Arthropoda; class Insecta; order Coleoptera; family Elateridae; genus Ctenicera; species Ctenicera cuprea. The sequence continues at coordinate 28,120,733 of OY284490.1, forward strand.
ACGGCAGTAAAGAAGAAATTGTTCTAAGTTATAATGGAAAAGTACAACAACTGCTGTTTCGGCACATCTTTTTACTTTCACTTTTCATTCTTCAAACATTTAGCGACACCACAAGTTAGCTTTAAATATTTTTCAAGGTGTGGGTTATAAAATACAATTGAATATGGGTGAACTAAACAATTGATTATATTATTTCCAATGTAAACAGTACAGGGGATTCTTATCCAGACTAAACTATCAAGAAATCCTGCCACTAGCACAGTAATCAAAATGTAGCAGGAAAATTATTGTGATGTGTACATTACAGCATACAACACCATATCAATGTTTCTTATTCAATGCTTGCAATTAGGAACGATAATCCTTCCCTAGACTTTAAAAAAGTCAAAGTCCTTCGGAGCTTTCACCCAAATCATCTTAATATCTGCCTTTCGTTCTTATGGACTTTGGTGCTTGATATGTCAATTTCAAATAAGTTAGCAACTGTATTAGGATCTATTAATAATAAATAATGTCGATAAAAGTATGTCTATTTATGGCAGAAGTTATTTAATTAAGCAAATCTATTTAGTAATGATTTTTTTCAAATATAATTGTTAAATAAGTTATGAATAACTCTGCCCATAAAAACTAAATTAGCTTAAATTATCCACAAACAAAACAGTTTACCTGGATTACACTGTCAAATGCTGCTATGGTATTTGTTTTTATTTTGAAATTTCAATCGGATTGAATTAAAAAAATGGAAGGAGTTTTTGGCAACTTTTATAATTTAAAGTATGCGAGTTGTAAGCTATTTTTATACGGTTTTAACTTCTATCAATACCGTATTATTTCTTTAACAATATTGGAACTTTTATTTTGCACATATTGATTTTGTATTCAGGATTGAAACTACAATAACCTTTTCAAAATGCCAATTAGATTACATAATTTTTTCACCAGTTATTGTTTGTATATATTGTGTATATTGTTATTATTAATTCTACATTAATTTAATAACTTCTGCAAATATTTATTTTATCAAGGTTCGTGTTACTGTACATTTATAATATATTGTAAATATTGATGGAAACTTTACACTGATGTTTTAAATCCTATTATTGACGCCAATAAAAATTAGAAAAGTTTATTGTGCCATAAAATACAAATTTGTAACCACTTTGTTGTTAAATTATTAAGTTGCATTTTGGTATTTAAAAGAATTTCTTGTATGTTGCACAAATATAATACCATCCAAATCATCATGAACTATCTATTCTTTACTACAGCCTAATGGTGGCCACACCATTACTTGCCAGCTGATAAGAATACTTAAAGTGATAATGAAAACGGTTCTTCATATACAATTTTTATCTCTGCCAATAATACACATATACATACATAATTATAATAGTTCTACACAACTTTTTATATCCTTCCATATTTACTCACCCATCGCTTTCTAAGCTGTGGTCCAAAGAATTAACCCTTTGAAATAAATTCAGAACTTACTCGCCTCTGCTGAGTTTATTACTATTTTTCTATACTACATCTTTTATTAAATTATAGCAGTTATATAAGTGTTATAGCTTTGTGATGTTTGTCAACAATAAGTATATGTAACAGTTCAATATTGATGTTTGTTAAAGTTAATGCTTTTACTGTTTGTATCATGTGTTTATGGATGTGAATTTCAAATCAACAATAAAAAGACAATCACTTTTATAGCATTTAAGGTCATAGCTTTAAGGCATAAAGTGTTGGTGTTACTTGTATTGTATCGTTCTAGTCTACCATACACTATAACTTTGAAATAAATTTATTTCTAAATAAAGTCGTATTAATATTATTGTGCTAAAGAGGGCCGGTTTAACCAGTAGACGACTGCCTAGGGAGCCAAAATTTAGAGTATCAAATGGAATGAATTCATAAAATAAATTAATAAAAATGAGCCAAGCACTTTGCCCAACTTTCCTATACTTTAAAATATTGTTCTATTTTAAAAGTAGGTTTTTATTAATGTTTTGCTCGACAGTAGTGACTTGTAAGAGATTAAGGTGTGAACCTTATTCTACTATCACTCGTGACTTCATGAGCTAGGATAGTTAGGCAAAAAAACCTCAAAAGAGGCAGCAAAAGAACAAGTACTAAAAAGGTAAAATGAGCTGCATAAAAAAAACATTGTAAAAAAAACTTAAAAATTAAAAAACAGTAAAATAACAATATAATAAAAGAACAAATAAAATCCAGAAATACAATTTATTTGAAGATTGCATGCACTGTTTTTAATCTGTACATTTTTATTTTTCTTTATTATCTTTTTACTAAGAAGATCTCCATTAGTTGCTAGATGTGAATTTAACTTTTCCATTGGCCATATATAACATTTTTTGACTGCTTCACTTCAAACAGGGTTACTATGTCACATTATCAGCACAAAGTGACTGATGAAGTATGAAAGGAGCTGTTGTTATACATTTGCAAAGTTTGTATGGAAAATACTGGTCATTAAACATTCGTCGTCCAAAAAAAGCAAAACTCCAAAAAAAAATTAAATAAAATTTGGATTTTTGGATCGAGGATACCTCTAAAATGCAATATAATTCGTGTCTGCTTAAATATCTTCATTTATGTATATTAGAAAAAAAACATTTGCTCAACTATACTGGCTCTACTTAGAAGTAATTTAGCTTAAATGGAAAGTTGTGATCGTCCTTTTTATTAAATAAATATATTTTTTTTTTAATTCATAGAATGCGACAGAATTTAGCGAAATAGGACACAAACTAAATTGTAGCTCATCCATTGTTCTATTAGTATATAAAAAAAATGTGTAGTTAATTTTGGAGTAGGATATTTTATGAAAATTAAAATTTTTTTACTTCACAGTTTTAGTAGTTCCAAACATTCTTGTAGTTCATAACATTATGTACCCCTGGGGCATTTATAATACCAAATTTCAACCCAATCTGATAATTCATTTTTCAGTCAATAGACTAACTGTAAGACCAAAATTTTTAAAAAATCTATAAAAAGCGTCACAAAGAAATTAGCGGGCTGGGACACAAACCAAACTGCAGCTCATCTTCAGCTCTGTGCGCATACAAAATCAAAACAAAAAATCACATGGCCAGTTTTTGAGCAATATTTTTTTGAAAATTTAGAAGTAATTTTATAGCTACTATATACCAAACTTGTTTCTGATCTGCCCACTTGTTATTGAGTAATAAGGCGTTAACGTCAAAATTTACAAAAAATTGTGTAAGATTCGGAATGTGAGTTTGTGGAAGAATCTTGTAATAAAATCATGCACAAAAATGCTGTTCAGTCATTTTCTCAGTGGGCAGTGTGTGAATGTAGTTTGCTATTTGTTTATAAAAACTGTTAGAATTTATTAAAAAACTCTTTCTTGCTTGATTTGTGTATTTTTTTCAAATAATTCTATAATCCGTAAAATTCGTAAATCCGGACTGGGTGGGAGGGATTTTATCTGTCTGGATTACCGAAGTTGTACTGTATAGCAAAGTAAAAAGCCGTATGTAATTATAAAAAAGATACTTTTATTTCCCGTTGTCCGATATTCAATATAGCTTCCGCTGCTTGCGAATTCTTATACCTTGAGTGACCAAGAATGTATACAGATAGTTAAGTCTCAATTGTTGAGATGATTCACAAGCTTTCGGATGTAGATTATGAGCTACGCAGAGCCCTGTGCCTGCGCTTATGTAACCATTTCTTACTCCTAACAATCCGGGACAAAAAAAACTTTTTCCGAAGAAAAAAAAACTTACTTAAGTAATTATTACCATCCAAGTTCACTCAACAGATGTTTATTTTTTGTTTTATCCTAACTTTTAAAATTAAATACTTAGTTCATTTAAAATTCTTAATAATCATACTGAAACAGAAGCTTGCTAACAAATTTGCAAATATCTTCTTCTTCTTCTTCGCTGATCCTTATGCCCTTTCAGGCGTCGGATGTGGGTTCTATGTCCTGCATCCATTTCCTCCATTCTTTCCTGTCTCTTGCTAGGGTTCTCATTTCCTCTACCGTCTTTCCTCTTTCCATTCCTATTTCTCGGATTTGATCCATCCATTTTCTTCTTGGTCTTCCCCTTAGCTTTTTCCTTGGTTTTCCAGTCTCCATTATTTTTCTTGTGATTCTGTCCGGATCCATTCTCACTATATGTGTATACCAACCAGTTCAATTGTTTCTTTTTTATTTTTTCCATTATTGGCTCCTGTTCTGTTATTTCTCTAATCCTGTCATTTCTTACCCTGTCCCATTTAGTTTTCCCTGCGATTTTCCTGAGGTGTTTCATTTCAGTAGCGTTTATTTTATTTTCATCTTTTTTTCTTAATGTCCAGTTTTCACAAGCGTATGATATTGTTGGTATTGTTATTATATTATGTATTTTCCTTTTCACCTCTATGTCTATGTTTTTATGCCCTAGTATTGTTTTGTTTATTGAGTAATATATTCTCGTTGATTTATTAGCTCTGTTTGTTAATTCAGCCTCTATTTTCCCATCCTCCGTTATTATACTTCCCAAAAATTCGTATGTTGTTACTCTTTCCAATGTATTATTCTTGCATTTGATTTCTTTGTCTATCTGGGTGTCTTTTTGCTTTTCATTCACTATCATTGTTTTTGTTTTGTTTATATTTATTTCCATTTTCATGTTTTCAATTTCTTTAGTCCAGGCGTTTACTAGATTTTGCATTTTGTCCTTCTTATTTGCTATTAATATCACGTCATCTGCGTAAAGCAGGCTGCTCACTTTAACTACTTCTAGATTCCTGTACCCTATTACTGTGTCCATTTGGTTATATTTTTCTTTAATTTGTCTAATAATTTTATCCATAATTATGATAAATAGTAGGGGGCTTAGGCTGTCTCCTTGTTTTATTCCTTTACTCATTTTAAATTCATCCGATCTTTGTCCCACCATTTGCACTCTTGCTCTAACCGTTTCATATGTACTTCTTACTGCATTTATTAACATGCTAGGTATTTCCAATTCTCCCAGGGTTTTCCATATTTCTCTCATATCTACCGTATCGAAGGCTGCTTTTAGATCGATGAAAGTAAGGTATAGTTCCTCTCCTATTTGCAAATATCAAAATATTTATATAAATTTTTTTTATTTTTTATTCAAAATCAATTGAGTAAAATAGTCAGTTTTTATATGACATCCAAAATTAAAACAACTGATGTCTTCTGTTGGAGTACGTAACACACCCGTGTTTAAAATATTTATGTTCTTTATCTCTTTCGGTGCTTCTTACGTTAACTAGTTTATATCATCCTCGATGTCAGCACATAAGCATAATATAACTTTCAGCGTGTGCCAGCAACTGGCGACAGTAGTGAATAAATAAGTGTTTCGAGCAATGTTGCCAAATCACCTTGAAAATTTCACGCAGTAATTTCAAAAAAAAAACGCTTGCGTATAAAGAACAGGACGGTTGTCAAAATCCAGAACTGTTTTCAGGACACTTATGGATGAGACAAAGTTCTAAAATCCAAGACAAATGGTTAGCCTAGCCCATACAGGAACCTGGCAATGGACAGACTCGGTAGTTTTTGGGGCGCAAGGCTAATGGCTTGCCTAGGGCTCCAAGCAACTTGCACCTACCCCGGTGCTAAGTAGTGTATGAAAAACATGATATAGAATAGTAAGCAAAGCTTTTAATGTGCGTACTTTGAAAAATTCACAACATAATTTATAAGCTATAGTAAAAAATTCTGACTAATTATCCAAGGTAACAAAAATTTCCAAAGGGTAATAGCGACATTAAACAAAATTTTAAATGCCGTCTCTCTCTGTACTATCACATTCAATTTTTCGACGAATTTGGTCATCGGGTGATATTTGATTAAAAAAATTATTTTCCAAAATGACATCAAAATTGTTGGCCAAACAAGTATATAATTTAAGTTGCTCTCTTTGCTCTTGAATTTCGATTTTAAGATCATTCATACATTCTTCTAGATTGTCGGGTAATTTTGCTTCATTTGTATGCATTTCCTCAGCTGCAAATAATTCATCAATTTTCGCTTTCAGATCTTGAAGATATGGACCATTTTTACGTTCGATTTCCAGATGTGGTTCTTCAGTTCCTTCTTCCTCTACTGCATTATCACAGAAAGTAGGAGGTATTGCAACTATACCATTAAATGTTTTAAAAGACTCCCTTATGATATCCCGAAGTTCTAATTTTGATTTAATTTTTGTTGATTGCTGTTGTTTATCACGCAAATGTTGAAGTGCTGCGAGTTGATTTGTAAGTTCATATAAATTGGTATCCTTATCCATATTTTATGCAGCCTAGTTTTCTCACTTCCTATTAAAGAAAAAAAGTCGAATTTAAGAATTTTGAATAGATATAGGAGAAAGTTAATCATATTTATCTAATACAACTAATATGCAAAGTAATTCAAAATGTCGGTACTTTTATACCAATCAAATGTTGTAATTTTCAGTAGCTAACCATTTTATTTTATTTACATCGTTAAAAAACTGCTAATGTTTTGGTAATAGTGATAAATAACTATTATCTTAATTTATTAAGTATGCACTAACTCCGCCCATTTTGTTATGCCATCAGTTTAAACTCCAAAGTAAGAACCAATACCACAGTAATATTTAATTGTGTAAATCATGTTAATTGTTTCTTAGTGGATAATTCAAATTTACTATTTTATTTTACAGGAGGTATATTATACATACTTATTAAACTAATAATTATAATAGTACTGTTTTAACAGTACCTGTTCTGAAATAGATAATCTATTCAAATATCACTCAATGTTGTGCCTTGCTCTAGATAAATTTCGATTTTTACAGATCTAACTTTGTTGCTTTTTAGCAAAAACACCCGAACAAACTGACAATACACAAAATCTCTCGTCCTAGGAGTTTAGTGATTTTTTCAAGCAGTTTATTCTCGCGTTCTTTATTATTGTTAAGTACCAAAGCTTTCGTAAAAACTAAAGTCTATCCATAGAAACACAGGGTTTTAGTAAATCACAGAACAGCTAAGCCGATTTCGATGAAATTTAGAACTCAGGAGATATATCAAAAATGCATCAAAAAATTAGCTTTTTAAAAAAATTAGAAACCGGAAGCAGAAGTTAGACAAATTTTTTGGGTAGCAGTTTTTCCCTAAAAAGAATTTTCTATATTTAAAAACAGAATTTGATAGAAGACTTTAGACAAAGCAAACTTTATTCCGAACCTTTTAGTTTTAAAATGGCAACTGCTAGGATTTTTTTTAAATTTTGATTTTAACGCCTTATTACTCAAAAAGCAGTTGGCAAATCAGGAACATATTTGGAGTTCTAGTAGCTTTAGTGGGACCGAATATGACTATGAACGAGAATTTTTAAAGCAAAATTTGGAAATAAAAAAAAATTGTAATCAAAAATTGGCTTCATGATTTTTCTTTACATTTTGTAAGCTCATAGAGCTCGGAATAAGCTACAATTTGGTTCGTGTCTCAGCCCGCCAATTTCTTTGTGACGCCTTCTATGAATTTTGAAAACTTTATTTTAATGCCTATTTACTCAAAAACGAATTATCAGATTAGGATGAAATGTGGTACTATAAATACCCTAGTGATACACAATGTTACGAACTAGTAAGATTTTCGGAACTACTAAAAACGTGAATAAATATTTGACATTTTCAATAAAATATAACTCAAAACTAGCAATACGATGTTTTTTAAATTTTGGTATGTCTCAGTCCGTTACTTTTTAACAACCGTTACATTTTTGAAAATTTACCCTTTATTTAATAAACCAGGAACGACAAAACATTTATTTAAGCTAAATGGCTCATAATTGATAGTAAAATAAGATGTACAACTTACAAAGATGCAGGTTCTAATTTAAGAATGCTATTTTGTAATCTCGGCCTGCTTGGTCCAAAACATATTTTGCCCAATTTTGAGGTGATTGAATATAGGGGCGCTCATAGCAAGAAAAAGAAAGCTCGTTGTAGGTATACTTTTCTTCACAATCCAAGGATCTTATTTTAGTTTATAATCTCGCCCTGCTTGGCCCAAAACTTATTTCAAGCAATTTTGAGGTGATATGAATATAGGGGGCTCCAAAAAAAGTAAAATCGTTATAGGTAAACTTTTTTGTACATCCAAGGATAGTATTTTGTAATTTCGGTCTGCTTAGTCCTCAACTTATTTTGACCAATTTTGAAGTGACGGGAGATGACGTAGGGAGTGTTCGTAACAACAAAAAAAGAAAACTCATTGTAGGCACACTTGCTATGACCTCAAAATTGGTCTCAATAAATTTTGGAACAAGCAGGACGATCTTAATACTATAAAAAAAGTGCTTTTGTTCGGTCACTCTGGGAAAACCTTGTATACAATTGATTTGTTTGAAATAATTTTTTTCGAGTTCCAAAATTGGTTGAAAATAATCCTTGAATAATCATTTTAATTTCATTCAGGAATACCACGAAATTTTCAATGTGTTTTCATTTTCATTCAGGGATAGTCTTTAAATTCATCACAGATAAGGAACAATTTAATTAAATTATAAACAAACGGGTCGAATGTAGGTAGACACCAAAAATACACTTTATTTTTGCGGAGTTTACACCAACTCGCCGTAACTTGAGAGTGATCTCTCGACACGAAATCTATATACCAAATCCAGATCCCTTCAACCTGTCTCAAATTTGTGAGAAATGCCGCTGCAACTGAGATTATGCAACCAAAACAGCGTGCAAAGTGTAATAGCTTATTTAAGTTACAAAATGCCTGGGGCATGGTTTGACTCACAATTTGCTAGTATTTTGTTAATAAAGTATGTGCCTAACCGAGTTGTACAATTGTACATCCATAGGTGCTCAATGCTTGTTAAGAGAGACAGTTCTGCAGCTATTATAGTAATGCCACTCTCGTTAAAAATACAAATTGGATTCTTTGGAACATTTGATTTTATTCAACTGATTTTAAATTACAAGTCAAAAACATTCTATAAAAAATTATGTGTAAAATCAATTCCTTAATTATTTAACTTGTCATCCTGCTTTGCATTAGCAAAATAATCCTCTTTACTAAGCATAGAATCCTTCAAACTAGTATATAAATTCAATATGGGCAAAAGCAAAGCTATGTATCCTTCAGCTATAGGTTTTTCTATTAATAAATTAGAATTTAATAACAGATTTTGATTAATTTCTAACAGTTTGCCTTTAACACAGCTATAGACAGGATATGAATGACCACCGTCGCATTCAATATAACAAAGAACGGAGTCAGGATTAAGTTTTTGAGCACCACGTTTGCCTTTACCAGAAGCAGAATTCAAAGAACGATCTATCTTATCAACCACACAATTTATTTTTAAAATTTTTTTCTTAAATTTCATGACTGGATGATTTTCTGCCAACGATATCATACAGATTCTGTTTGAATGAAAACTAACTCGTTGATCTAAATTGTTTTCTGCTGTACTGAATTTAGTGCAATATTTATGTTCATAATAACGATCACTTACGCTTAAGAAATCTGTATCCAATAATTCAATATTTATGGAATTTAAAATATCAGGTTGATTCATTGTCCTCAATTTGGTTTGTAAATAATAATTATAATATGCTTACTAAACTATTTATTTTTGTGCGTCTTCTTTTCGATTTGCGCTTTCAATTTTTGCTTGATTTCGCAACTGCGCTTTTTTTGCTCGAGATAACTCAAAATTCTTCTGTCTTCGTGCTTGTCTTTCTTCTTTTAAACATTTTACCATCTGATGATCAATCGCATTGCAGTGCCCAAGTAGTTTACGGAAAGGGTGCTGCAATTAAATAAATGTTTAAGATCTGTTACAATATTAATTTACATACATTTTTATGACAAAGTTTTAACTCTGTAATAAGTTCGTTACATTCTGGAGTATGTAAATGGGATGACAAATCTGGATGCATTACTATTTTTATTATATTTCTAGTATTATTTTTTTAAATATAATTTTTGACGTTTTGAGATATACATAGCAGGCTTTACCTTTTTATTTGAAAATATTTACCGAAATTCGAAAAAAAACGGTTAACACGCTTCACAAATGTAGGGTTATGTGGTTATGTACAGATTCTTGTTCACTACAGCAGTTCCGAACATGTACAACATTGCACTGTGGTATTACGTCCATTTTGAGTAAAGACCTGTTTCATAAAACTAAAATTTGTAAAACAAATTGAGAAATTTATAATTTACCAAATCAGATTCAACTTCAAAAATCAAATCAATGAAAAATAACCACCAAATTCACTTGAAAATTGAAAACTGTTGAAGACCACAGAATTTAAAACCAATTTTCATGCGAGGCAATTTTTAAATATTTTTTGGTATCCCACTGGTATGACACACGAGACTATTATTCTAATAAAAATACTGTAAAACATAAATTCAACATTTTTTTACTATGAAACAACTCTTACACCACTTTATAAATGAAATACAAAATTCATAATTAATAATAATAAATTGGTTTTCTCAAATTTTGCAAAGACGTTTCTCAATTCTCATTTATAGTGCCCACTCATTATAATGGCTTACGAGGATATTTTACAATAATAATTAAATAAATCATTCTAATCCTATCAGGTTTAAATACTCAATTCGTATTCGCAACCTTTCTGTTTCCGTTCATCACACGTTCTTCTTTCTCTGGCACGTGCTTCTTCCAAATTTTTCTGTTGCCGAAGTCGTCTTTGTTTGCTCAAACATTTATGCATTAAAGTCCTTATGGAAGTACAATACCCAAAATATTTCCGATAAGGATACTGCAACAAAACAATTATTGAGTTTTATTTCATAACATCTACTTTATATAACTATACATTTTTATAACATTCATTTAATTGATGCATCATTTCATAACATTCCTCGACATGTAAGTAGTACACTGATAAATCTACAGGCATTATTAATTAAGAGAGTCAATAATTATAGTATTTGTAGTATTTACACCTATATGTCAACCGTCAACTAATTAGCCCTTTGAACAATAACTAAAAAAAGTCAAAGCAAGTTTTTACTTTTTTTTTGTCAGCATTTTAGGAAGTTGCTATGGTAACGGTACCCAGCCATCATGGCTTTCTAAATTGAGAGTTTTGACAGCGAACTGCCATTTATAGTCATTGCAATGCACAGGTTTCTCTAGTTCTAGATACACGACTGTACCTTCTAAACAAACAAATAAGTGAAGTCCGTCGGGCATTTTCTGAAAGGTCAACATTTCAAGTTAGCACAACAGTTCCCATTATTTTGCAACAATCACAATAAATTAACAAATATGCAATTTTTTTCGACAATTTTTGAAACCCACCGAACAAAACACTTGCCACATACCTACCAACTAGGCGATACCATTAAAAATGATATAATATACTAATCATTATCAAGGCTATACAGTATGAAATTTTTTAATATATTACAAACTGACACTGACCTCTTAGGAAATGGTGTCTGGCTTCAATTAATTTGTTTTTAAAAGTCGTGTATCTAATGCAACTATATTATAATAGAAATCTGTGTTGCAATGAGACATATCACTAGTGAATTCGAAAAGAATCAAACTATTTAATATTAAAATTTAAAGTCGGTGTGTAATAAAATTGGTTTATTAAAATTGTTGGATAATAAAATTAAAAACCTATTAGGAGATAATTTGCGAGGGAGGCCCCCACAGGGTTTAATCCGGCACTGTTGGTCTCTCATTATAATTTTCTAAATCCGCGCCCACGTCTGCAAGAATGAATAAATGGAAACCTATCAGACAATTTATAAACAATGTTACATTGGAGTAGGTAGCAGATAATGGTACTGACAGGAATTTGTGGTGATATGTTATTTGAGGTCAAGCACCTACCTAGTTAACATTTTTTTTATCGAATAATACAAAATCAGTTTGTGGTTTTATTTTTTCACGGCAAATTGTCCAGTGGACACTGGGTAAACTTATGCGGCAGGAATTCTGTCGTCACTAGTTCTACATAATTTATCTAATTTGTAATTTACAACCAGTCATTGTAATAAGCTGATAAAATTCAAGGTTATACGAGCAAATTTATTTATTTATACTCGTCTGTCTATTCTCGTAATGGCCAGTGACGGCAACGGGTAACAGATATTTTTTACAGATATACAGGGTGTCTCAAGTTTAGTACTACCAAAGCATGGTTATCATTATTATTATTGAAGATAGTTAGATATAGATTCGGTTGAATGAGCTATGTTTTGCTTTCGTTTTGGCCAACTTGAACAAATTTTCCATAATGGCATCTTTAATATGTAAAGTAGGCTATTTAATATTTATTCCTCTGGAAGATTAATAAAGAACTGTTCAACGTCGCCAGGTAGGATTGTTTTTCCCAATATTTAATTGAATTATAATTGATACTCGACATGTTTTTTAGGTATTGCGATAACGATACTCGATACCTAAAAACGTAATGCAATACCAGCATCACGATACTAGTATCGCTATACTTCAGAACACTCACTGGAAAACTGGCAAAACTGTAAAACTTTGCGCATATTTTACCGAACCTCTATCTTTCATAATAACGAAGATAGCTACAGGGATTATAAAATTGCACCTCTCGATTCCTACCGCTGTAGGGGGAGCCTACGGCAATAACCTGTCGGGACATCGGTGTGATAATTTAGTGTAGTCAGAAATCGACAAGTTTTTATGAGAAAAAAAATGTTTGAAAAAAGTGCATTGGAATTAAACAATCAGAAACTCAAAAGTAAAACCATCAACCAAAATTGAGGGGAAGGGGGAAAGAAGGGGGAGAGAATTAGGTCTTCAAAATATTGCTGTGCCTAAAGATTGAGTTTAGAATTTTATTCTAGTATCACCCATGAACAGTTTAACTCACGCACAAACGTTTTATCGTACCCCGTTTATTAAATGAAGGGGCATAAATTTTCACTGTTCAACCATCCATAAAAGGCGTCACAGAAATTTTAGCACTATTATTTTTAATTTCCAAAATGTACAAAATTTTGTATTTCACAGGTTTCACACTTGCAAAAATTATGATACATAATAATACTGTGTTCCTTAAGGGTATTACAATAACTAAAGTTTATGCCCTACTGGCACCTCGTTATGGAATAACAAGGCGTTTAAGTCAAAGTTTTCATACAAATCGTAGCGGCCGCCATTTTGAGGCTACAGAGTTTGGAAAAAAGCTTTGCATTTTTGTTTTCTATCAGATCCCCTTTTAGATTTAAAATATTAAAATTCCGAAAAAAATAATTTTTAAAATTGCCGAAATTCCGCCTCTGGTTTGTCTGTTTTTCCAAAAATCAATTTTCTCAATGCATTTTTGAAATATCCCCACATTCCACAGTTTTTTGAAATCGGCCGCACAGACCCACCCAGTCAATTTTGACTTTCTGGAGGCCCAAAACCTGAAACCGGAATTTTCATGAAATCCGTACTTTGCGCATGTTTTTACATTTTTACTTTCCTATGATCTAGAAAAAATAATCCAAGGAAAAAAATTTACGGAAAAATCCAGCAAAAACAAGGTAAAATGCAGAGGAAAAATAGTCAACGGGAAAAAATCCACAATACTCAATGCGGGTTATTTCATTAGTATTGCTAGAGTTGAGCAAATATGCTGTGAAGATAGACTTTAATTTATTTTAATTAAATGCAATTTTTGGCTTAATTGTAATAAATAATTTTGCTATTTAAACCTACAATTAAACAATACATTTCTTAGCGCGATACGGATACCATACTAATACTCCGATTTAATTTTCATTATCACTTTTTTTTTTATTGCGTATATATTAGGGGGGGGGGGCAAGCAAGATTATCTGGCAACTTCATCTGTTAATCTTTCCATTATTTTTAATTAATTGGTAGAAGTGATAAACCTTTAAACCATAAAAGCATTAAAGATTTCAAAACATTTCTGGAACCAAAACAATCTGGAATTTTCCAGTACGCGACAAGAAATTATATTTGTTTACAATTTTTACCTTTTACATAACCCCGAGAAATAGAACAACACGCGGAAGCTTTCTCTCCTTTAGGAGGGGGGATACGTGGGTATCTGATTCTGAAATTATAAAAATAGTTTTATATTTTTATACCTGACACTGATAATAAATTCGAAATATTTTTTCTTGCGGCGCAGTTAGAATCGGCAGTTGTGAGCCGAAACGCAATGGATGCGTGGAGATTGGTTTTTTTATGGCTCAATGGCTGTGAAGGGGAATGTTTGGATATTATCTCACTACACGTCCTCCTGATGTTCTATTACACTCTACCAGCGGCACTTTGTACGCGCTGAAAAGAAATAGGACACTATTTACTTGTTTGCCGACGTTAGCAAATTTTACCGTAGACGATATTGTTTATGGCTGTTGTGTGTGGAGTATTACGCAAAAGCTGTGTTACGACAAAATTAGGCATTTTTCCCAAGAAACGTGGAGATAATTCCATTCTAGGAATTACAAGGTACATGCTTTGCTTAGTGATTTTAGATATTATGTAGTTTTTTCAAGATATCTTGTTTTACCGGTAATCCCACCCAGATGGTTTTTGTTTATGTAGCATATTTTCATTCTGCGACTTATGTTGGGTGTTGTTGTCTTTATTATTAATTATAAAGGTTGGTCATTGTTAAAGTACCTTATAGATGTACGCACTTGTAATAGAAAAGTTGAAAATATGGGAATTGAACGCGTGTCGAAGTAAATAGGAGAAAAAGATTGTGGCGGCATATTAAGGTAGGGCAGGTTTGTCACGTAGACCACAACCAATGACGTGAACTCACTTTTATTAGAAAAGTTTACTTATTTGTTTACCAAAGTTAACCGTTAACCAGTTTAGTTATTGTTTACGATTTTTTTTTACAGATAATCCACTGATTTCTAAAGTGCACGAAGATAAAAGTACCTACTTGAAAAGTAATTGCGTTGCATGGTCAGAATGGCTTCTGACAAAAATTCAGTTGATGTTGAGGTAGAAAATGACACCGACTTGAAGACAACTGTGGAAAACTTTGATAAAATGAACGGCGAAGTGGCTGCGTCTGGTGAAGGTTCCGCTAAACGTAAGGTAAGAAAAGTGCATCGACAAAACAGCAAGGAAAATCCAATGGCCACAGGATTTATTCATGGACCCCGCAGTTGGAAAAATAGTCGTCGATCTCGTAATGGCTTCGGTAGAGGTCTTCCAAAAAAAGGTGGTGCAGGAGGTAAAGGTGTTTGGGGCTTGCCCGGTTCAGAATTGCTAGAAGCTTATGAAGATGTGAATGATCCCAATTATGATTATGAAAATTTAAGCAATGGAGACATCGAACTAAAAGTTGTTGTTCCGGAAATTTCCGAAGAAGATTTGAAGAAAAAAGTAGAGCCAATTATGTTGGAATATTTTGAAAATGGCGATACTAATGAAGCAGCACTTACTGTGCAGGATACTATTCCTTACAATTACCGAGATGCATTTGTTCAGCTTGGTGTAGAAATAGCAATGGATCATAAGCCTTCCCATAGGGAAATGACTTCTGTACTAATTTCTGATTTATTTGGGCACGTGATTAACGAACAGGATATTACAAAAGCTTTCGAAAGCCTTCTTGGTAATTTGCCCGACTTAATTTTAGATATACCTGATGCCTGTGCAATTTTGGGCAATTTTATTGCTCGTGCAATTGCCGACGATTGTATTCCTCCAAAGTTCCTTATAACTGCTAGAGATAAAAGCAACAACAAGGAGTTTCATGAAACGCTTGCACGTGCTGATATCTTGTTGTCGATGAAACACGGCTTGGTACGTCTGCATAATGTGTGGGGTGTGGGAGGAGCTTTGCGACCTGTCAAATACCTAACTCGTCAAATGACTCTTCTTCTGCAAGAGTTCATATCGTCTGGTGATATTGAAGAAGCAAGTCGTTGCCTACGTGCTTTGGAGGTGCCCCATTTCCATCATGAGCTTGTGTACGAAGCTATTGTTATGGCCCTAGAGGCCAACAGTGCTTCCAAAGAAGAGGCACTTTGTAAGCTATTGAAGACGTTTGATGCAGCCGTGCTGCTAACTCAGGATCAAATGGAGCGAGGTTTTCTGAGGGTGTTTGAAGATTTACCAGACATATCTATGGATGTTCCGTTGGCTTACATCATACTTGATCGTTTTGTGGATCGCTGTTACAAGGAGGGTTTCTTATCTGAAGTGGTTACTTCCAAGTTACCTTCCAGAGGCCGCAAACGTTTTGTCTCCGAAGGAGACCAGCAATTCTTCAAAACTCATAAAATTTCATAAATATGGTTATCTTTTGTTTGGCCATTGTCAATTATGATTTGTAATTGCGTTTTGATTTGATATAATGCTGTTAGCACTATGTGCATAATTCATTACTAACTGTATGTTAATTTTTTTTGTAATGTTCTATATGAATAAATTTATTGAGGTTAATGATTTTTTTTAAATATTTTTATTATTTTTGGAAAACTGCAGAATGTATAAAATAATCAAAATTTATTAAAACTGTTTGAATACATTTTTACTATCCTATACTTTAAGTTTAGGGAAGTATTGATTTCATGATAATTTACTAAATCATGATTTTGATGGAAATGCATGTTTTGGGCAGCCAGGAAACCAAAAAAAGTTGTTTTTAAAAAATGGTTGTGTGGGTGGGTATGTGCACTCCATAACTCCCAAACTTGGAGTTTTATTTCAATGAGCTTTGGAATGTGAGGGTATATCAAAAGTTCATCAAGGAAATAAGCATTTAAAAAATCTGCAAAAGTTAGACGTGTTTTTTGGTAGCATTTTGTTTTTCTGAAACCACATTTTATAAATTTAAAAATGGAATCTGACATAGTAGAGTGCCCAAGCCAGCAAAAGACGCTTAAAAACTGATTGTGTAGGCACTTTAATGTGAAAATGTTAAACGTAGCCCAAGTTGTTCCTTATGCTCTAAGGAGTCCAATTCTGATGTTGAAAAAAGATCGTCCTTTAGATAAGGGCACTAGACAAAAATTCGAGATACATATCTAACTGGTTCCAAACATTCAACCTTAGTTCTGTACAATTTAATTTTATAAAAAAATAATTGTTTCCTAAATGAGGATTCCGTATATTGTCACGGTGAAATAACTAGTATGCGATTTTTACTACATTTTTTGTTGGGTAGGTTGATGGACGTCGTAATACATACAGAGCAGTTGATATTTTAGCTGGTAAGTAGTCTATGTGCCGATCCCAATTTAGTTTACTGTCTATGTAAATGCCCAAGCGTTTTACTGGATGTTGCAAAGGTAGTTGTTTGGTGCTAAAGCTAAGAGATTGTACTTTGTCTTCATTGTTTTTTTACCAAAAACCAAATGTTTGTCCTTTCTTCGACTCTATTTTTACTTTTTTCGAGGTCTATCATGGCACCAATGTTTAAGAACGAAGTTTTAAGGTGACTAACTTCTCATGATGAAAAAATCAGCCACTTCCGATTACACCGGACGCCAAACTTTTTTTTCCTTAATAGTACTCTATACAGTCATTTAAGTGTCACCCCACTATTATTTCGTAAACTATTGAGAATATCATATTTTGTTTCAATATAAGTTATTATTATTAACAGCTGCATAACCTGAAATTATTACCAATTAAATAAGGGAGGTGCAATGTGTTCAGGAAAATGCAAAACGTGGGTACACTAAACAACACATAAGCATCCTGTCAGATAGCCAAGCAGCCTTAAAAGCACTTGAATCACCTCGTACTAGTTCCAAACTAACGAGGGAATGTTTAAACCATCTGACACTTCTATCAGAGAGGAACACAGTTCAACTCATCTGGGTGCCAGGGCACACAGGTGTAGAGGGAAACGAAAAGGCGGACGCCCTCGCGAAAACTGGTGCATCTACCTCGTTTATAGGACCGGAGCCTGTATTTGGTATACCCAAAAAAAGCATTCGAACGGCAATAGAAAAGTGGACCGTCACACAACACATTTCTCGCTGGGAGGATACACAGGGACAAACACTGGGAAAGGCAATAATTAGGACACCTTCCTCCAGACTAACAACTGACGTACTCCACTTAGGACGAACTCAGATCAGAAGGTTGGTGGGACTTGTTACAGGACACTGCCACCTGAAAAAACACCTCCAAAAAATAGGTGTACACAGAGGAGACATACTCTGCAGACTATGTGAAGAAGCGGAGGAAACAGCCTCACACATAATCTTTGACTGTCCAGCGCTCTACCGCAAGAGACAGCAGCTTTTCGGGGGAGCTCCGGATGAACCAACCTTCACACACGAGCACCTTGTAAGAAACATCCTGCAACTCGTTGAGGGCACAGGACTACTTTAAACAAAGGATCAGGGTGGCACAAAAGACCACAGAGTCGAAGTGCAAATCGGGCTCATTAACCTAACTATAACCCTGCTTAAAATCAATCAATCAATCAAGGGAGGTGGGAGCTCCGAGTTTTAAGTGATTTAAAGTTGGTGGGGGTGAAAAACTGGTGGACAAAAGCGGCAGATAGGAAAGCATGGAGACAAATAGTAATGGGCGCAAACACACATCTAACACTCTATCCAGTAAGAGAACCAATCTAATTCTAATTTCAATCTAATCAACTTCTGCGGGTATTCTCGATCACAATTGTAAAGGCGAAAGCAGGCAATAACCCACCTAGGGTTGAGAAGCCACCTAAGTACATAAGTAAGACACTTAAATTACTCACCCTGTATTGGTGCTGGTGATACAACATTAAATTCTCCACAGTTTTGTATAAAAACTACTCAAAATTTTAAATGGTTAGCTAGGCTAGGGCGTTGAAGTAAAAATTCAAGTTGGTCACGAATTTCATATATCAATTTGCTAAAACTTTTTTTCGCAGGAGTTAGTGTCACTACAAAACTGAATGTTTAATGGGAAATTGTCTTTATTTATACTTTTCAGACTGTTTAGTAGCCAATTTTGTCCAAAAACACTAATTTAAAGCCATTTTCGGGGGTTTATTGCTAGAATTTTTCAAAATCACTTTTCAACCATAGATGAGCTAGTAGTTTCTCATTAAGGGGATAATACGTGCCAAAAAAAGAACGGAATTCCATGTAAAACTTTATAATACGTATTGAAGCTGTAATGTGTTTACCAGACACAAACGCAACTGTGGAAATAGTTTTCTCTATAATACACGATTTTTGGAGCTGCTAAAAGTCAAGATTAAGTATTGAAGCTTATTCAGTGGTAACAGCAGTCAAGATAAATTGTAACTATATTTTTGAAGCATTTTCAAATGTACTCAACAAACAAAGAGGAATTAACAAAAAAATCATTCAAATGAAAAAATGAGTACTAACAAAAAATTATAATTTTAGAGTTGGCTAAAATAAATTAATTTATTTAACAATTCATTTTAAATTTTACTAAAACGTCATCAATGCACAACTTTCGCTTTTCAGAAAGCTGGCCACCTTATACAGATGTTTTACATTAGTTCAAAATAGTGTTTTGGTTCATAAGGTATTTGTGCTTTAATAATAATACTTTTTTCAAAATACATGCAAATGTTTAGTTTGTAGTATTGATTTGTTAAATTCCTAGAGCTATCACGCACACTAGCAACTTTTAGTCAGCCAACAGTTTAGTTGACCAATTAGGATGTATTGTATAGGTTGGAACCTGTCTGCCTGCACTACCCACCAATTGTTGGCCGTTGGTCCTCAGTTCTGTCTGTCTCAAGGCTCATTGGGTGAGTCGATGAACGGGCAAGAGGGGCAGTTGCCCACCCCGGAATTTGAATTCGATAAAAAACGTTCACGAATGTAATTACCTGCTATCTACAGAGTGGGCCACGAAATCATGAATGATCTTGTTCTGTTTTATGCGAACGCCAACAAATAATTTAATAATAAGTATTATAGTAAGGAAATGTAAATTACTGTCTGAAAAAACTTATACTTAACATTTTTTGTGTGGTTAACAAGTCCATTGAACACAGTAACACAATAAAAAATGAGCGAAACACTTCGCCTGGACTTTCCTATACTTTTAAATTAACATTGTTTAATATTTTCCAACACTTTTGATATACACCTGTCTAGAAACGCAAAAGCAGTGTTTTAAAAAAAACTATAAAATAAAAAAAAAATTTTGGCCCCAACCGAGGCTCGAACCCACAACTACTTATGCAGTAAAACGGCAGTACACTCGAACACACCCGCGTATCCATCCATGCTATTCCCAACCTGTGCGTTATCGTTAAATAAGTGCGTATTGAATGCGTGCGCTATAGAAATGCATAGAACGTTCAGAACTGTAGTCACTTCCGTACAAGAATACAACTGCTGTAGAAAGTATGTGAAATTCTTCTAAGGACAAAAAGATCATTAAGGGGCAAAAAATTCGATTTATTGATTTTTTGTAAAAAGATTCTCCTAGAACAAACAAAAGAAGAAATCAATTTTTTAATTTTGTAGCGAAAATTTTGGGGGGGAGGGGGAACAGTAGCCCCCCTAAATATTAAATTATCGAAAATTAGAATCCATGACTTTTCCAGGATATCCATGACCAAAAATCATACTCTCCCATGACTTTCGACAAAAAAAATCAATAAAATTAGAGACGCAAAAATAATCACCTTTATGCGTTTTTTATCAATTCACAAGACAGTATGTGGTGGTCTCACTTGCACCTAATCATAAGCCATATTCCGTTCCTTGGAATTTAACAAGGATAAGAAAACTACCTCAATGATATTTTAAAAACCTTTAGCAGCAATTGTTTTATAAGCGGCAGTTTTAAAAATTCATTTGGAAAATTTTTAATTTTTTTTAATTATGTTAACACTAGTGCAGGAAAATCACGGTTTTTACTGTAAATCAAGAGAAAAATCAAGACTTTTGCCAAATTTTGCATAAAATCCATGACTTCCAGGTTAAAATTTTAATTCCCTGACTTTTCCATGACTTCCAGGTTATCCAGGGTCAGTGGGAACCCTGTTGAAGCTGATGTAACTGGTATGGTCAAAAATTAAATAAAATTGGTCCACACTTCAGAAAATGAAGAATTCAACACCCTAAACTTTAATATAATTGTTTCTAATATGTCTTTTACACAACTGATGCATTCTAGTTGTATTTCGAGGGCATTTCTAAAATGAATTATTCCATTTATAAAATTTTTGGTCAAGTCTTTGCTGTATTGTTACAAAGTTTGCGCAGTTGATCATCAGAAGCAGTTCTTAATGTTTCTTACTGAGAAATTTAAAAAAACACAAATCAATTAGCCTTGGTTGTTTATAGTAAAGCGGCTGCGCTTGTTCTTTGCAGTTTTCTAATAGTCAATAATAATTCGTGTTGGGTGTGGTGCTACGCCCACCGCACTGAAGCTCTAAGCTTATTGTGCCCTTCTAATAGTCAAAATACGGTATTTAAAATACTTCGTGCATTTATAATAATAAGAAAATATGATGGTTACCCCCTAACATAAAAATAAAAACAATATTTTTTCTTGTGCAACTTAAACCAGAATTTAACTAAAAAATAAAATGTTGCTAAAAGATGATAGAATCAGGTCCCCTTTACTTGGGGCCCGGGTGCTTCGCAACTACGGCACTTCGCTAGTTACAACCCTGCTTATAATAAAGTGGTTTTGAATGCTGTGGTTTTCACGCCACTCAACAAAAAGGAGAGTGATTGTAACAGACAGCATTATAATGGACTGGTGATTAAAACAATGCTAAATAGCTGGTAAAATCATATATTAAAACTTTATAAATATTAAAATTATATTAAAACACATAAAAGATTATAAACAATACCTTGTGATAGTGTCTTTACAGCTAATGTATTTTTATAGGGAAGATTATAAAACAATGGCTTAATACAGTTACCAATAAAACAATTTATTAAACTAAACGTAATAATCTCAATGTGTAACCATTGATGAGAGTACTAATAACAACTAACATTAAGTGTTGATTACAGTACAGGAATATGACTGATTAATTCCCATCATGCAGTCAGTTTCTACAATTATTAAACAAAACAACGCACATTAATTAACCTCCTCTCAAATTTTTTCAGTTTACTATACAGAGGCACTGAGATACATGTTTATATTACTATTACAGTTTTTTTCTACAGTTTAATTCAAAGTTCTTTCCCAAGTACGTTAGTTGTTGTACTCAACAATAATATTGAAAGATATGTCCGTTATACGTTACCTGACTAAGTAATTTCAATAAATAGGAGCCAAATATCTATAAATAACATAATAATATTTCATTTATGTGTTACACTTTATAAAAATAATGACGATTTTTGTCTCTATTCAACTGTAATACCTAAAATAGTACTACCTACAAAATGCACCACGCCTTCAAATAATGACAGTGGAGGATTACGATGCATTTCCACCTTATGGTAATAATAAAATTATTCGTAATAATAAACCCTGTTAAAGGTAAACCATTTGGCAAGATCTTAAAAAATGGTAATAATAATTAATTGTCCATACTGTTGAAATACGAACGCATTTAAAATGTAAAATGCGATTGAATTGTAAAAATAGTATAACCTAGAAAAGTTTTTGGAACCTAACAGAACTTTGAGCATATGTTAGTGGCAATGTTCAGTAACATCAACTATAACTGATTTTTTCCAACCAAATAAAAAGTAACCAACTGCAGCACCAAATACGACTGCAATGCAGAGCCATACATTGTAGGTCATAAATATAAGCATCAGGAAGTATGACAACGTAATCTGTAGAATATGTAGCAGAGTTTGGAAGCAATGCATACTACTCAGCATAGTTGGCCTAAAATATAAAACAAATTAGTATGAATATATTACATGTTCCTTAAGATTTAATTAGTTAGCGAATATTAAAAAGGCAAGCGAGTTCAAGTGAAAATTCATAGCAACACAAAATACCATTAAGTGAAAGGAATGAGTAAAAGTTGCTTGTAATGAATTAATTATTTTGTTAATTGTTTGAAGTAGGAAATATATGTTATTTATATTAGTGTAAAGTGTTATTTTCATGTTATTGTTTTTTTAAATTATTAAACACCAAAGAATTTTCTGACAGCTAACTTTATGGAGTAAATAAATTTGTGCGGTAGTTAAGTGTTGGGCAGTGGGAAACTTTCATATGGAAACTTTCGATTGGAAACTAAAAAAATGGAAAGTTTCTTGGGCAACTGGAAACTTTCTAAAATAATGAAAACTTAATATTTTATCAATTATTTAGTAGAAATGAAATAAATAATGTGTTCCGAGATGAATCGCAGCATTTACCTTGTTTTTGTGACTTAGTTAAAAAAATTACAATTTTAACTATTTTTGCAATTTCAACTCTAGACCAAGAAATATTTAATGTTTCCATATTCTGGAAAGTTTTCGTGGACAGCCGTAGTTGTGATTTCTTCAAGAGTTTCAATATTTATTAGTTAATCTTATTACTACTATACACTGAATGTATACTATAAAATGTCGTCTTGTGTTGGTCTGTGGGACAACTGACAAACAACGGAACGAGATATAAAAATTAATAAATAATAAAATTTTTTTTAAAAAGTAAGGGCGCTCGGAACATTTATATTAAAATTATAAAATACATTCACCAGCAAAATTAACATCGATTATATAATTGATGTAACTTGGTAAACTTTATAGATTTTTATTTTATTTGACATTTATTTTCACTTAAACCTTAGTGTTCTATCGTTAATAAATCATTAAGACATAAATTAAGGTATAGCTATCATAATAATCGTAATAAAAAAATTTTTTTTTACAGAATGTAAGAGCCGATGTCAATCCATTCGAAATATATCAACTTAAATCGTTTTCACTACCTTTAACCTCTCCCACAGTGCAACACATATGGTTTAAATTAGGTTTTTTATTTTTAAATATATTATTTTACTTCACAAAAATTTGTACCCAAAAAAATTTAGATTTTAAATTTATGTCCATTTAAAGGGATTTCATTCTGTTTCCCAAAATGTCAAAATATACAGGGTGTTCCATTTAAATGCGAGAAATCTGGGACCATTCCCAATGAAACCGCAAGAGCGAGAAAATTAAAATACATGTAATTTATGTGTATATTAATTACTCCAAATTTCATTTGTTTAAATTAATAAATAAAAAAGAAGGTGCGGGTAAGCCACGTTTCGTTTTCACCCAGTATATGACAACTGCTGGTAACATTTGATTTTTAAAGTAACAATGAATTTTGATTTGGTAAATTGAATACAGATTGGAAACAAAGAGATTAATATAAAAATGTATATGTAGAAAGTTATTTCAGTAAAGTAATCAACTATATCATTTAGTATTTAGCGCCTATTTCCACTCTATTATAAATTTATACATTATTGACGATCTTACATATTCTGAAAGAGCAGCAGCCATATACCTATTTTATATTTTAATTGCTTCAAGTACTATTTTCTTGTTTTGTGAATAAAAAAATAAACATTTCATTTTATATAGTTAGTAGAAAGTGAAGGTGTAAAAATTAGTCATAAACACATGCAAAACATGCGGCGAGTACTGAAGTAGCGGGTGCAGTTTACAAACAGTTGTTACACTTACGGTTGTTTATGGATGACTTCACCGACCATACTACAGTAGAAATGAAATATATATAATTAGCAATTAAAATAATATACAATTAGTTATAGTATCCGCATATTTGATTCTTTAAACTATAAATGTAAACTAATCCAAGGTACGAGTATCTATGTTTCATTAGAATAAAATGTAAGTTGTTGTCGACTCATGTATATATTCCAACGAAATGATTAAATGATTAGTTCAATGATATTTTAGAATTTTTTAAACAAAAGTGGAAGCCATGTTTTTAGATGGCATTTGTACGATTAACAAACAATCTTTTAAAAATTTGTAACTTTTCCACCATTGAAAATACCAATGTATGTATCATTACCAATGAAATTTAAAATGTTTTTCCCTCACGCATGCATTCCCATAAAATAAAAGACCAGTTAGTTAAAAAAAAATGAAATTTTAGAATTTTTAAATATAAGTGGACGCTATGAATTTGGATGGTATTTTCTGATATACGATTACAACATCTTTTACAAACTACTAAATTTTCTAATATTGAAAAACCAATTATTGTTTGCTGAGAAACATTGGAGTGATTTTTGTCATTGTTTGGCTGTAGAGAAATAGTAATAATTTTTAGGGGATTTCTGAAAGGTCTGTACAAAAAACTACCACATATTCCTGAGACCAAAATAGAACAATTGAACCGAACTTACTTACCTCTATCTAGTTGGTTATTTACTAGGTAAAATAACCAGATAATTTACCCAGTTATTTACATAATTTACCACCAGTTATTTAACCACCTCTCCATTTTTAACATTTTGCCCTTACTTATACTTAAATCTAACAAGTGTCTTTTGTATAGAGATAATGAGGTAAGTTTGGTTCAATCATTCGATTTTGATCTCAGGGACATATTGTAGCGTTTTGTATAGACATATGAGAGACACCCTGTGTATGATCAAAAAATGAACTGATAAGGCTTGGCCATGAAAAACGAAGCTAATTTTGGAACTTAATTCAGACAGTCACAAACTGGCATAAAAAATAATATTTTGTACGACAGATTGTGAATGTGCCTAAAGTTCCAACAGAGCTTTGTTTTACATGGCCAAGTTTTGTAAGTTTGTTTTTGATCATATGTTATTTTAAGTAAAGAAAAAAATATTCACTAGCATAGCATGACCATCCAAATTTGGTTTTTTATTTTTAAACTTAAACTTAAAAGTAACGATGTTTTTCATTACATGCATTAAATATATTTACTCACAATAAAATACAAATAAATTTACAAATACTTACTGGACCACTTGATTGTCTTCGTTAACAACCCCTTTTTCTGTAGGAAACGCAACAGCACGATATTGTAGAGCATTGTAAGTTTTCCAAAACAAGTATTCCCTGAAATTAAAAATGCTTAAATATGTACCTTGTAATATTAAATCTAAATAAATCATTTTGATAGTGTGTATTTCAATAATTTCTTAAAGCAGAATTCACATTAATTAATTTAAAGACTACTGCTGAATAAATCAGCAAATCTATACAAATCGATATGTTACAACAATGCTAATAGATATAATTAAAACAAAAACTGCTACCTATAGTATTTAAGACCTTCATAAAGCGCAGCCATAAAAAATATTCCGATCATGGAACCAATTAGTCCTCCAACTGTAGAGAATGTCCAGCTGTTAAACAAAACTGTCTCTTCTGTTCCAAAGTGAAACTGAAAAAACAGTGGTTATTTCAATGTCGCATAGAAAAAAAACTTGATACAAGAATGATGCTCTAACATCTGTGAATTTGTGTGGCCCTATTTTGTACAGCATCGATCAAAGAAGCTGCACGGTGTAACTAAGATTTATATATTTATTTAATTGTAAATAAAACACTTTTTAATTCCATTCAACATGTCCAAATACATATAAGACTAAAATAAAAAACCTGTTGAGGTTAAGAACTGTAAATTTACAATAAATTAAAATGAACTTCAACGAAGTAAATCTCGAACTTATAAATAAAATTATATATTTATATATTAGTTATTAAAAAAAATTAAAGTTTTAGAATATCAGCCTTCTTTAGTGTATAAATATAAAAATAGAGATGGCTATATACTAAAACAGTTTGACCAATTTTTCTTGCTTGCTCAGTGTTTGGTCTTGAATTCATAGTTGCCAGATCATCTACTTTACAGTCCATCATGATATTTTTGTAGCAAACTGAGTCATTCACCAACATATCACTAACACTTTGTACTATCATTTTTTCCATCATTTGTTTCATACCAAAGGTAGGTGAAAAATTGTTAATCATCATATTTACATTAAAAAAAAGTGTTTTGCTTACTAAAATCGATTAAAGAGAAAATTATTTGTTTAAATTTCTCCATAGATTTGCTAATTTGATTTTAACACCATATTTTCTAAATAAAAAAATTTATGAATTGGAGAAATACAACAAAATATTACGGTTATGATGACTTACAGCCATACTCATCATGTGTCCCATTCCACCACCCTCACCATGTCCACCATGACCGCCATGACCAGGATCCGGCGTTGTCGTATGTGTACCATGGTCATGCATCGGAGCTACTGCAGCTGATGTGACTGGGTCCGTGCTATGGTGCATATGAACTCCGTGATCCATTTCTATAAAAAAAATTAAGATAATCATATGAAGTATATAACTACTTGTTGGTTCTACTAATGTATGCACTATATTGACAACCCTCTATTCTAAAAGCAAATCAGGAAAAATTATTATAATAAAAAAACTTTTAAAATGCAATTAAAACAAATACCTGAGCGAAAACAGTATCAATTTTAACTTTTTTGACAAACGCTGATGTATATTATTGTTTTAATTAACGGAAAGCAGTCTAGAGATTATATTTTTAAGGTCTTGAAAAGAAATTAAATTTACATAAAGTGAGAATGAAGTAGTACTTACGACAGCGCTCAAAATTTAACAAGTTTCAAATTACCTAGAATACTCTTTTAATTTCACAATAAAGGATTTTCCAGTGCCACACATGTAAAAATGTGAGCAGTTAATTATAGCAGCATCGGCAATATTTAATAACTGATAAAGATAAGAAAAACAAACATGATAAATTTTCAAATCAATAAAGATACAGCAATGTCTACTGACGAATTAGTTATAGGTAGTGCATCTCTTTTTGATGCAGCAAATAAGTCTCAAAAGTAAGGTAAACTCAAAGAAAATCAGCGACATAAACTTTTATTATAATCTTGTCACGAACAAAATTTAAAAAAAAAAAATATTATTTATTAAACAAATTTAAATATTTTACTACAACACAATTTCGTTGTCAATGAAAAGACAGAATTACCGATAATTTTTTTATTCACTTGTGGTATTGGTATTGATAATTTAACTCATGTTAATAGACGTCACTTAAAAACTTCAATATTAATTCAATTTGCTTGCAATCGAAGAAATTAGGAAGTTAATTTTTGCAAGAGGATAAATTTTGATTTACCTTCACCGTCGATGCGAAGCATAACAGTTATTTAAGTATCAAGGAATGTAAGGACGTAATAACATCCGAGGTAGGCGAATACGAGCTGAGGCGGAGCCGAAGCTTGTCGCCTGCCGAGGATGTTATTAGTCGATACATTCCGTGTTACTTATTAAATTTTTCACGCTACCGGCAATTTAAGTAGGCCTACAGGTCGAAATTTAATCATATTTTTAAAAGTTCGTTTTGACAGCTGTCATCGGAATTATTTTTCAAAAGCCCCATTATTCTAAGTTGTCTGTGCTTGTTACCATATCAACGAACAGTTAAAATCAACATTATTTTCCTAGGAACGTAAGTGACACTATTAAGTTCCGTCGTCAAGGGTAACTAGTACACGAATGTTATCAGCCACTTCCGATCCCTGTAGCTATGGATGTAAGGCCTACTTACATTGCCGGTAGCGTGAAATAGTTATTTAAGTAACAGGGAATGTAAAGACGTAATAACATTCGAGGTAGGTAAATACGAGCCGAGGCGAAGCCGAGGCTTGTGGACTGCCGAGAATGTTAATAGTCGATACATTCCGTGTTACTTATTAAATTTTTCACGCCACCGGCAATGTAAGTAGGCCTACAGGTAGAAATTTAATCATATTTTTAAAAGTTCGTTTTGACTGCTGTCATCGGAATTATTTTTTAAAAACCCCGTTATTCTAAGTTGCCTGTGCTTGTTACCATATCAACGAACAGTTAAAATCAACATTATTATCCTAGGAATGTAAATGACACTATTAAGTTCCGTAGTCAAGGGCAAAAAGTAAACGAATGTTATTGGCCATTTACATCTTTTGTAGCTATGGATGTATCGTCTATTTACCTTGCCTGTAGCGTGAAAATAATTTTTCACGCTACCGGCAATGTAAGTAGGCCTTACATCCATAGCTACAGGGATCGGAAGTGGCTGATAACATTCGTGTACTAGTTACCCTTGACGACGGAACTTAATAGTGTCACTTACACTCCTAGGAAAATAATGTTGATTTTAATTGTTCGTTGATATGGTAACAAGCACAGACAACTTAGAATAATGGGGCTTTTAAAAAATAATTCCGATGACAGCAGTCAAAACGAACTTTTAAAAATATGATTAAATTTCTACCTGTAGCGTGAAAAATTTAAAAAGTAACACGGAATGTATCGACTATTAACATTCTCGGCAGTCCACAAGCCTCGGCTTCGCCTCGGCTCGTATTTACCTACCTCGAATGTTATTACGTCTTTACATTCCTTGTTACTTAAATAACTATTATTGTAATACCCACAGATTTCTATATAGAAATCTGTGGTAATACCTTGAAATTTTGTTACCGTAGCAACGTTATTAAATTAATAAAACAATTGTACTGTATATAAGTGTTAAGTAAAACAATTATTTCTAAAAATGTTCACCTAATAAACTATCTATATCTAACCGAACAAAGCTCCAATAACAGGAAGCATTCGTTAAATTATGGCAACAAAAATACCATTCGACCTTTTATTTCCTTCTGGAGAAATCTTTATTTTGTTAACTTGGTTGTTTTTAAGTAATTTTACTCATGAAATTCGTTCCACCTGTAGTGTCGGGATTTTACCATGTCATTTGCTATCGTCAATTTACTAAGCAACCAAATTTTCACACAATGTACAAAACAAGGGTTTGTCCGACAAAACAAAACCTTATCCTAAAGTGTATTATATTATCTATAGTATTATCACAAGGTATTATACACTGAAAAAATCAATTCATCTAAAATCTATGTTGGGTAATAAATTAGCTTTTGGCCTTAATAAACTTTCAATTCAATTAATATTTGTAAAATTTGCATAATAGAAAATCGATTTTTCTTAATTTTGAAATAACCACAAAAATTCCAAATGTTCAAGAACGTTGCATTTTACTCTAACCAAAGATATACAGGGTGTATTAAAACGTGCGGCTAATAATTACCGCACGCAATTCTACGTTGAAAAACAAGCAAAAAACTTTAACACCAATTTGGTCTTAGACGAAGAGTCTTTAAATTATAAGCACTTAAAGTTTTTTTAATTTGGCAACGCTGTACAATTTAAAGCTAAGAGACATGCATTTAGTTACCCTTGATCGTATATGTTTGTGATTCTGCAATTAAATCAAGTATGTGGTTTTTATTATTACATTTTAAAAATAAACCCAGCTTATAATGCATAGTTGCAACGTCTTCCAAAACTATAAATCGCGAAGATTTTGCATTCTTAAATATTAAGTTATAAGTAAACTAATTACTAAAATGTTATAATTTATATTTGATTACTTATTTTAATTGTTGAATTATGTGTTGTTGATACTATTTAAATCTATTTCTCAACCATAGTCGAAAAAAATTTCAAAGTTTGAGCATTAATAACTCCTTAATCAAAGAGTTAACACAAATTGTATTCGAGTTTTTTGCTTGTTTTTCTACGTAGAATTGCGTGGTGTAATTATTAACCGCATGTTTTAATATATAAGTAAATCATACAGGGCATAAAATAATTTTTCCACTACCGGCAATCTAAGTACGCCATACATCCATGGCTACAAAAATATGTAAATGCCTCATAACATTTGTTTATTGGTTACACTTGACTACGGAACTTTATAGTGTCACTTACATTCCTAGGAAAATAATAGTAATACAGATATATAGTAACAGTAACTAACTTACGAAATAGAAATAATTAAAACAAAATTCTGCTGATCATTTCTTATAATTTTAGGCTAATTACTGCTGGTAGTGGGAAAAATAAAATAAGCAACATGTAATCTAAGAATATAACATTCTCGGAAGGTAATATAAACCTCGGCTCCGCCTCGGTTTATATTACCCTTCCCCGAATGTTATTACGTCCTTATATTCCTTGTAGCTTAAATAACTATTATTTAACCGTACGTTTGCAAAACTTTTAAAATTTCAACGGTTATATCTACCCGTATTTTATTTTAAATTTGAATTTCACCTCCTAAGCATTATGGATAGGTCAAACACTTATTACACCCCTATTTCATCCTGAAATTAAGATAGAAAAATAAAATGTTAACAAAAGTTTTTGGTAACGTTTCATCTACCATTCTGCATACATCAATAAATTTTTAACCAATAAGCGCTGTGGAGCGATCGTATTTTTTTTAATAGTAAGTAAGTAAGTAACCTTTATTAGTACGTTTTGCTACGCATACAACACATGAAAAAAAATTGTTTTTAAAAATGTTACCTTTATAATTTCGTCACTCGTCTCCTAAAATATTTTAAATTATTAATTGCTCTAACATCCCCTGGTAGCATATTATATAAAATTAATCCTTTATGAAATAAAGAATTATATGACAGCTAGGCTTCCGGGTTGGAGCCGCGTCATCGGTGCATGAACTGCCGACGTTTCGTCCTCGGTTGCACGGGACATCTTCAGGGCTATGGTCACTTTGGGATCTGGAACACAACTGAAACCACAATTCAGTTGTGTTCCAGATCCCAAAGTGACCACAGCCCTGAAGATGTCCCGTGCAACCGAGGACGAAACGTCGGCAGTTCATGCACCGATGACGCGGCTCCAACCCGGAAGCCTACCTGTTATTAACAACGGCCGCGGAAGCCTGCAACTTAAAGAATTATATGGATTATCTCTTTTCTGGCAATTGACATAGCACACTTGTCCGTTTTTAGCGCTCATTCGACAGAGAATTGTTCTCTCTATTCAATGATATACATATAAAAATTGCATACCCTTATATAATAAAATTTTCGAGAAAAATGAGAATAACTTCTTCATATTAGCAAGTCCTGAATTCAAACAACAGTCTACCACTGAGTACCACCACATTCGCAGTAGTGTGCTCTGAAATTTATTTGTATTTTCTTTACAATCAAACACAATTGAAAGGACTAAAAATTACTGTCAACAAAATATGAGCGTTTTTCTTGAAAATTTTCTTAACTACTTCTATCAAATGCGCTAGGGTGCTATAAAAAAATGACTTCGCGTCAAGCGTGCAGAAAGGTAGGAGAAACGTTAGCAAAAAATTATTAGAACCATATTATTTTCATCTTGATCCGTTTAAGAATTCAAATGCTAACGCACAACCGCCACAGGACCTTCTCGCACTTATTGAATTTTTTTAAATTTGAAAATTCTAGAAAATTTTTAATTTTTTTAATTATTTTGAATATTTCGAAAACTTTTGACTTTTGTTTAAATTTAAAAAATATTTAAAAACATTTTGTAACATTTAAATATTATTGGAAAAATTTGAAATTTTTGAAAATTTCTATTTTTACTTTCCTATCGATAAGGAAACTCCTATAGGTATTTTCGCAATGGGAGGTTGTTTTTACTGTCATTTAACATGTTCGTACTGATTTTGAAGACAAAATTCGTAAATTTTGGAGAAAAAATCGATTGCGGCCGGGGGAGAGGAAGATCGGACTTGCACGGATCGGCAAATCGACATGTGTAAAATACGGATTTGAGCTTCTTCTTCGAGCGCGTCTATATTGAAGTAGAGCACCCCTGTTACCTGGAATTTTGTGACAGCGAAGAATTTTTCTGAGCTGAAAGCTGAAAATCGATTTTCCAAAAAAATGATAGCCTTTTTAGGCAATTATTCAATTAGACTGTTCGCGTAAACGACCAAAAGGAAACCCTATAGGTATTTTCTCAATGGAGGTTGTTCCTATTGAATAGCCATTTAACACGTTCTTCTTTTTCAAGGGGGTCTTTATGGAAGTATAGCACTCCCACCCCCTTTTTTTGGCGGACTAATCTTGTTTTCTTGTGGTTTCATCACAGTGTGACTACCATCAATCTATTAAACCAGACGCAACCACAATGGCGAATCCGAGTTTTTCGGTATTCTCAGATACTAAAACGTACATTTCCGGCAAAATCTCAACTTCCGAACTTTTGATGAATATCATGCCTGCCGCTAGCGAGGAAGGCAAAAATGGGCGTAGTAACTGTTCAACCACTCTGTACGTTATGCCGAACCTGTATAATTGCTTATTTTATGTATTTGGCACAATTTTGCCGAGTACATGAAATAAGCAAAAATACGCGCTTTGTCCAGATAGCACTGTTGTCACTTCTCCAGTATTTTTTTTTCAATAATGTGTAGATAAATCGCGTTCGGGATAACTGCCCAATTCACGCAATCAGTAAAATTTTGTCATTTTCATGAAATGGACTTTTATTCTGCCTGTTTCAAGCAATAGTCACAATTTTGCCGATTTCACAAATTCTGCGTTACATATATGCCTAAAAAAAGATACCTACTTTTATGGCAAACATTTTCTACCTAAAACCATTCGACTAGTAAGCACATTACCGGGTCTTGCAACATCGATGTCTGTATGTCTATCTGTCTGCTGATGTGTAAGCTGTATGCACTCTACAGCTTTAAGACAAACACCCAATTTAGGTCTAAACGATTAGTAATCACACTGGGATGAAACCACAAAGAGAAAAGATAGGTCTGCCAAACAAAAGGGGAAGGGTGCTGTATTTCAATATAAACGAGCTCGATAAAGAAGCTCAAATTCGTCTTCTGCGGATACCAATTACCAAATAGCCGAATATGTCCCTACTATTGCCAAGCCACCATTGATTTTTTATTTATTTTTTTAATACCAGTATTTCAGCATCATAATCGCTATGAAACTGTCAAATGACCATTGGAATAACCCCTTATTAAGAAAAAATCTAAAGGAGGTTTCCTTCTACTCGCTTACCGGAACAGTTTAATTGCGCGATCGCAAAAAACGACTATCCTCCAGTTGGACAGACACTGTTATAGTTTAACAATAAAAACCCTTAACATCACTGCAAAAATTTAAAATTACATGGTTTTTTTGAGTAATGTCTTAAAGACATACCTATTGTCTATTTTATGTTAGACATTTTTGCTACTCGAAACGGATACCACCAATTTACAGTAGGTAATAACTAGGGCTAGGATTTTAATGACGTTAAAAATCAGCGAAAATGCAAAATAAAAAATGCAATTATGACTTAAAAATCTCGCAAAAATGACATAGAAATTTAAAAAGATGACATAAATTTTATTTCCAAATTAGAACCTTTTACTTTTATTTTTAATATACAGAATCAGGAATCGGCATCAGCTAAATTCAGTAACCCAAAAAAATTCAACTTAATCCTAAACACTTAACAATAATTTTATTAACTACAATAAATGTGAATTACAGTATACAGTGAAAACTTTATGTAAATTTTCAAATGAAAATGATTGTCTGTTGTCATTCAATAAGCATTTATACATAGAAAAGCTCCTTTCTACTTCGACTGATACGACAGGAGCATACTTAAAATAGGGTATGTCACTTGAAGTTAGTTCTAATTCGTCACTAAAATTAACTGAAAAATTTTCCCCTGATAGAACTTTAGCGATCGAACACATTATTTCGTAGCCCTTATTTTTTCCCAAAACACTCTCCACTTTCTTTATTACAGCTTTTCCCATTTTACCACGTGCGCCCTTCAAATCACTAACAGTTTTATTAATCAACTGTAGTTGATCTACCAGCTGCACTTGCGACTGTTCCAGAGTGGTTATTGCAGTAGGAATGAAACCAAAGTTTGCCTTGATGAATGAGAGTTTTGTCGCAATTTCAACATCTTCTAACACTTCTTGTGCTATTTTAATTGAAGCTGCTTCAGTGCTGTCGAACGAATCGATGACCTTTTTAACGACTTTTAAGTTTTCACAGTAGTAATTGCAGGCTTCAATCCAGGTTCCCCATCTTGTTAAAACCGGGGATGCAGGGAGTGGAATATCTGGAGCTTCGGTTTTGAACGCCGTAACTCGTGAAGGAGCTTTTAAAAACACCTTTTTTACACAGCCAATAAATTTGTCAATTTCTGGAAATTGACCGCGAACTTCCTCAGCAACTCTATGTAAAGCATGCGCCAAACACGTTAAATGCAGCATCTTGGAGTAGAGAGCCCGAAGAGAGTTAGCAGCCTTGACCATGTAGGGCGCAGCGTCCGTTATTAACAGTAGCACTTTATCGTGCTGAATTCCATCAGGCCACAACGCTCTCATTGAATTATCAAAGAATTTGCTTATTGTAGAATAGTTAACTTTCTCCAAATGCTCACAATTAAGTAAAAACTGTTCACCAGGGCCGTCCTCTTCCAGAGTTCCAACGATGATATTTGCTACATACCGTCCTACAGAATCTGTTGTCTCATCCATGGATACCCACAGGTTTTTTTCTGTAACTCGTTTCCTTATTTCGACCAGCGTCTTGTCGTAACAACGAGAAACATAGTTTTTTCTCAGTGTTGAAGGATCTGGTATTGATTTTCCGGTGTGCCTTTCTAAGAAATTCCGCAGCTTAGGATGGCTCAGCTTATTCAACGGGATGTCCGCCGAAAGAAACACCATACACAGCTCTTCAAAAAAAGGATTGGAAGATGACACGGTTTCGCTAAGAAGCTGTTGTTGTAGTACGTTTTGGTCGTTCAGTCGCTGCAAACTTCGTTTATGTTTTTCTCGATTGACATGTTGCTCCACTGTAAACTTTCTTTCGGCAGCTACCCTCACATTGCACAACTTGCAGAATAATATTTTTTCATCAGTGGAAAAGACCTTTTCTCCAAATTGAGAAACAAACTGTTTTAATTTAACGGACGCACTGTCTTTAACTTTAGGCATCGTGTTTACTACACAACAAAAGGAAAGATCGCACTAAACCCGCTTTCGAACTTAACTGAAGAACAAAATACACCCGTCTGTTGATAAGAACGTGAAGAAACTGAATAAGACTGCAAAATTATTGTTGGTTCATTCCCACCCACTGCAGGCCAGTCTTAGAAAACAGCTGTGTAAGTTACTGACTCACTGACTGCATTCCAAAGAAATTTAATCCCTTAATGGGCATTCTTTTGTGGATGACTTAAGCACGTTCCCAGAAAACATTAACTTTGCATTTAGCTAACAATAGAGGTTTTAGGCTTCATTTCTAAACAGGTAAAAATACCAGAACAACCGGAACTACCGAGAAAAGAAAAATATTGCATTTTGTTCTAGACTGCATGAAAAATAAAACTTTAACGAAAGTTTATAAGCTCGCCAAGGAAAATATCGCAAAATATCAAAAATATTAGCGCTATTCCTCAAAAATGCAAAAATTCAAAGAAAAACACACAAAAACCCCAAAAAAATGCTGAAAATACCATAAAAATTAGCAAAAAATGCCCCATTCCTCAAAAATGGCAAAAAATGCAAAAAAATGCACCAACAAGTTGCTCTCATTTGATTCAATTTATCCTGAAACACGTTTATATATCACTGAGCAATGTCTCAGACTTTCAGAAAAAAAGATACAAAATCATCAAAATCCTAGCCCTAGTAATAACATTGACTATACACTTATTACATGTACCGTGTGTTCAAAAAGTAATTACATAATGGTTGGCCATGGAAAATAAAATTTCTGTCTTTGCATGCTTTAGAATTTAACTGTCATCACTCTGTCAGTGTCACTACAAATGACAAATTACAAGCTTAACCTAAAAATTTTAGTGACATTAATGTTTTGTTTGTTTAAATTCTAAAGCATGCAAAGACAGAAATTTTATTTTCCATGGCCAACCCTTATGTAAGTGCTTTTTGAACACATGGTATAATCAAAAGTAATAATCAGTTCGCCAAAAAACTCAATTTTTGCAGATGCAAAGACTAATTCAAGAAAATTAACATTTCTTATAAAGTATGCGTAGAAAGCGTTGAAGTTGAATTCGAATGCAAGAAAAGTGCAATCTCAAGCATTGTTGTAAGTTATATGCACATAACTTATATTTGTCAGAAATTTAATTTTTTTATATTGAAACAAGATCTTACGATAGACAACGAAACAAACTCATCCAACAAACCTGATTTTCAAGAATTATTACTCAACAAGCGTAGTTCCTATTATTCCCACTTTTGATTTTTTTCTTACTGTTAGAACACTAAGTTTGGTGCTGGCATTTTGGCATTTAGTTTCGGATTTTCTATTTTTTAATTGTTAAAAATTACGAAAATACTAAAAGTAAAGTTAACTTTTAGAAAGCGTAACACATACGAAACGGGCATGTTTTGAAAGCTATACTGAATAGAACACATATTCTATTTTAGTTTCAGTTTTTTGTGGCTTTGTTTGTGAATGGTAGCTTTTTTCGAAAGTACTTGTTGCAAGCAGAACTGAATTTATATGTGCATCATCAAACTAAAACGTTTATTCTAAGTTTACAGTTTGGTTTGTAAAAAATATGCTGTTAATGAACTGCAATTCTGCACAATTATTTTTTAAATATGCATGAACTGTATTAAATTTTTTATATTTTTAAGTAACAGTAGCCTGTGCTAATTGAAATGTTTTATTTTAAAATAGCTCGATTTTCGATAAAAAAGAAAAGAAAGTCTACAAGAAATTTTGTTCGATATCATTACATTGAAATCAACATACCTAGAAAACTCGACTCAACGTTTAACAATGCTCCAGATGTCTAAGAAATTATTACTGCTTGACGACAACTGTTTAATACACATATTGAGTTAACTTCCAATGGTATAAGTTATCGGAAATTAAACCATAAATGTAATTGTAATAAAAAATGCGTGAACTAAAAATAGAAACAAAGAGTCGTATTCCCTTGCCAAGTTACAGTTTAATTGACTTATTAAAAAACATTTCAATTCCTCAATCATTAAGTACCATACAGGCTGAGTCAAGCTATACGCCTTTTTTTTTAGTGAGTTTATTATTAGGAATTTATTAAAATATTTTGGTGTGCATATGTTTCGAAGGGTGCTCTACAACCTGGCGCAGTCAGTTTTTTGATTGGACGTCAAATGTCAAAATAGCGATTTTCAATTGTTTATTTTTAAATGGAACGGTACGACTTTTTTCGGCTTAAACGATGCTGTATGATGTTTACAATATGATCCTTACTGCATTTTTTCCCAATTTTCACGATTCAGCCGTAAAATATGCATTTATTATGTTAGTCTAGTAGGCCGAGACCTACGGAACGTACTTTGATGTATTTGCACAAAACGATTTAATGGTTGTCAGTATGCATAGTGAAATCATTATTTTAATAAACATAAAAAAAACAGAAACTCAGGCATTTAGATTACATTAAATAATAGTTACTTCAATATTAGGATAACATCGAATGAAAACTATAGGATTATAAACTAAACAAAATTAAAAAAAAAAGCTAATTAGTTTTTATCCAACAAGAAACTCGAAGAAGTGGAAATGTTTACGTACAAGTAATTGTTTTATCAAAAGTTTACTTATTTTACGCAAAAACATGGTGACGCGTGCGTACGTACCGGCCTACTAGACTAACATAATGAATGCTTATTTTACAGCCGAATCGTAAAAATGATGAAAAGTGCAGTAAGGATCATATTGTAAACATCATACAGCATCGTCTAAGTCAAAAAAAGTCGTACCGTTCCATTTAAAAATAAACAGTTGAAAATCGCTAATTTGACATTTGACGTCCAATCAAAAAACTGACTGCGCCAAGTTGTAGAGCACCCTTCGAAACATACGCATACCAAAAATTTTTAATAAATTCCTAATAATAAACTCACTAAAAAAAAAGGCGTATAGCTTGACTCAGCCTGTATATAAGTACAATTTGAATTCAATACCACACCATACCCAATAAATAAAATTAAGGACTCACCAAACTAAAAAAAACCCTGTAGCACCTAATTCACTAATTAGTAACTAAGTAGTCTGAACAGTTCAATTAACAACTGCCATTTGATCGAACCAGCAACGACCTTTTTTAATGGAGGGGGACGAGAACTATAATACAGTATTAGAGTACAAGTAGTGATTAATAAAGGCAGTGATCAAAAGATCAAACCAATCGCTTAGCTCTAATGTCCGCACGTAACTGCCGAGTTATAAAAAATAAATATACCTATAAATGAAATTCGAAATCATGGTATTTTGCCAATACTATCAAAAAACCGCACAGGATGTTTTTCAAGCTAGATTGGAAAAAATCCTTGAGTGTAGGACTCTGGTGTGGTTTTTAATTTTTACTTTCTCATACTTCCAGTGTAGGAATTTTAGATATTATAAACATTTTCAATTTAGAGATTTTGGCGAAAAAATAAATGCGTTTTGGAGCTTTGAAAAATCATTTTGCGTTGTGGTAAGGATAGGTAAGATAAGCGGGTGGGTGCGTTCTTTCCCCCATATCTCCGGAACAGCTAGCTCGCTTTTGAAATTATTGTTTTAGCCACAGAGCATAATATACAGGGTGTGGCAGCCCGCTGAAATTGGTCGATTGCAGGTTAAGATAGAAGAAACTTTCTTAGATAAGAGTTGTTTGGGGTCGTGTGTACTATCAGATAAAAATCTTTTCCATTATACAGGGTGTTCCATATCAGAGTGGGATAGCAAACTTATATTTTTTTAAATTAAACACCCTGTATATTTTTGCAAATTATTGTCGCCTTTTAATTTGATTTCCGACTGTTTTTTTGTTTTTAAATTCCGTTGCGGTGTTGTCAAGTTATTCAACTTTTATCTGTAAATTTGACATTTGCAGACCTTACTAGTAAAATCTGCACAAGCCGTATTTTTACAGATTAAAGAATTTTTTTCTGAGAAATATCAGTTAAGACCATGTGCTATTTTTTTAAATATATTAAAGTTGAATTTGGTTATACAGGATGTTTGTTGCCGCCGTCCAAAGTTTTATTTAATTTTTGTATTTACTGTAAATTTCCCATAAAACGTCTATTACATTCCCTATACCTATCTTTACTAGTTTTCCTTGTTTTTTCGATTTTAATATTATCTAGACAATCTATTCAAGTTTACCGCGCTGTATTACTTTAAAACAAATGAAAAGTGATTTGAGAAAGAAGATTTTAATTTTATTTAAACAATTACATTACATTACAGCTTGTGATTATTCACAATAGCTGTTCAAAATGTGTATTTTCGTTATGCAAACACAAACCAATTCGTTCGAGAAATGATGCTTGTACTCTAGTTAACATCTCTACTGTAACTTGTCCAAAAGCCCGTATTACACGTTGCTGCATGTTTTCATTGGTAGTTGGAAGTTCCTGATACACCAGATTTTTATGTAACCCCATAAGAAAGAATCCAACAGGGTTAGGTCTGGAGATCGGGCTGGCCAACCCATCGGTCCTCCCTTTCCTATCCATCTTCTTTCGAATCTGTGATTTAACCACTCCCGTACTGCAGCGCTATAATGTGCAGGAGCACCATTATGTTGTAGCTACATATTTCTTCTAGTTATTAGTGGTACATCTTCTAACAAGCTGTAATGTAATGTAATTGTTTAAATAAAATTAAAATCTTCTTTCTCAAATCACTTTTCATTTGTTTTAAAGTAATAATGCGCGGTAAACTTGAACAGATTGTCTAAATAATATTAAAATCGAAAAAACAAAGAAAACTAGTAAAGATAGGTATAGGGAATGTAATAGACGTTTGATGGGAAATTTACAATAGAATTCAAAAATTAAATAAAAATTTGAAGGTTTCATTTGAAAAAATCAAGTTATGACACATTAAAGTTAGACAACTTTGGACCGCGGCAACAAACATCCTGTAAAACCAAATTCAACTTTGAAACATCTGAAAAATAACACATGGTCTTGACTAATATTTCCCAAAAAAAATTGTTTCATCTGTAAAAATAGGGCTTCTACAGATTTTACTAGTAAGGTCTGCAAATGTCAAATTTACAGAAGAAAATGAAATAACTTGGCAACACCGTAACAGATTTAAAAAAACAAAAACGGCCGGAGAGCAAATTAAA
Organism: Ctenicera cuprea; assembly: GCA_958336395.1. Classification (NCBI taxonomy): domain Eukaryota; kingdom Metazoa; phylum Arthropoda; class Insecta; order Coleoptera; family Elateridae; genus Ctenicera; species Ctenicera cuprea. Next base: position 28,161,704 of record OY284490.1, read on the forward strand.
AGGCAAATAATAATTTGCAAAAATATACAGGGTGTTTAATTTAAAAAAATACAAGTTTGATATGCCACTCTGATATTGGACACCCTGTATAATGCAAAATATTTTTGTGACAGTACACATGACCCCTAATAACTTTTATTTAAAAAAGTTTTCTCTATCTCGAATACTTAACCTGCAATCGACCAATTACAGCGGGCTGCCACACCTGTATACCATATGTTCAAATAAAAAATACATAAGGGTTGGTCACGGGAATTAAAATTACTGTCTTTACATGCTTTAGGATTTAAACAAACATAACATGATAAAGTCACTTAAAACAATTACGTTAAGTTTGTCATTTGTAGTGACACTGACAGAGTGATGACAGTTAATAAATTCTAAAGCATGCAAAGACAGTAATGTTATTTTCCATGGCCAACCTGTATGTATTTTTTACTTGAACATACGTACTTACAGAGTATGCACGAACCCTGGTTGCTATGGCCTCATTCTGTAGTGTGTGTGAGAGAGGGGCGTACGAGGGGGGGGGGGTAGCTACTAAAATTAACTGTACAAAAATTTATAACTTTCAACTATAGTTAAAACTAAAAACATATTCTGTCCTGATAGATCCAACACCATCAAGAAATCAACTGACATAACCTATCAAATATGGTCTTCATTGACATTTAAAATAAAATATTGACGATTGACAATCGAGTACTTTTTATAGGTTCCTTGTCTCAGATCTCTCTGTCACATGTACAACAAAATTAAGACCTGCATATCATAGCAACAAGCGGTTCGTACATCCTACCTATGTTTTATATTACTTCGTGGCTTTAGTATTCAATAAACGGCGGATTCTAAACTGACTTTTCAGATGCTGTAATTTTTAGGAGGGGAAGATACAACTCCCCCATGCGCCATTGTATAGTGGGACAAATTATGTTTTATGTTCTCTGGTATTCTTTAATCCCATGCTATCTTTATCTATCAATAAATCATTTTTCTGGCGAAGAGTTTTCGAGTTTAGATATCATACCTTTAAAAAGGGGTCAGGTGGGTTTTGCATGCCATTGTTTTTTGAACGCATGTTAGCTTCGAGTGGTGTCAACTAGGGTGCTTTGGATGACATTGACGACAGATTTGAAAACAAATCTGTCAAGGTCATTTTCAAGACACCCTAACGTCAACGAAATGATAACAAAATCTAGTTTTGATTTGTTTACTGATAAATTAAATGATATTATATGCCTGTTGATCACTAAAGCATTATTATTACCATTATGTAGTGAGAGGGAAAATTCGGCTACTAACTACACTTGCATTCTTAACGGCGTTCTAAATTTAAGCAAGTGATGACTTCATTTCAGCAATACTTGTGATAGCATTGCGAACTGTTAATGTCTTAGTATTCTGGTCTTATAGTAACCGTTGCGTTGGGGTGAGATTATTATTACTATATAAATTATTTTGATTTCAAAATATAAAAACTAAAAATTTATAAAAGTCTAGGCGAAGCCATTTTTGCATTTTTGATAACCAAAAAATCGATCAAAGAATCCAAAGAGTTCCAAATATGAATAAGATCGAGTCATAGTAACTCTGTTATTAAACTTTTGTACACAATACAACTTAAAGCGATTCTTCATGTATAAAATTTAGAAGTTCGTACTTTATTTCAAAAATTAATAAAAATTGCAGAAGAGGGAATTTCTGACTTTAACTGTGATCAGTGGCAGACCGAACAATGAACCACACGTCTATCTTTATGCATTGCATCGGAAAGGTGCTATCTTAAAACCTTAAAACAAAAAGAAGATATGACCATATTGCATATGAAATAATTACGAGTTTTTTTAATTAATCTAAGTAGTATTATACAGTCTCTATCAATAAAGAAATATGTACAAAATAAACTGATAAAATAATATAAAATAGATGTTTGGGTAGACTGATAACAACAAAATTAATAAAATAGAAATCGTGTAATAGCAAAAAGATGCAAAAAAAAATAAGATACTGATACTGGAATTCTTCAGCTCCGGTAAACGTTACCCGACCAAAAAGGTTTCCACGTTATCCAGAAGAATGGGTAGTCTGTAAACGATTGTCAAAAGACAGTTCTAGGCTAAGGAAAACATTACTTCTTATAGCTAATATGCGTTCAAAAAAAAGGAGCAAGTGCCCTTTTTTTGCCGATTCTACCCGCACCGCATATGGTATACTGGGTAGGATCGTCAAAACAGTGGCACCCAAGCCCACTTGACCCCTTTTTTTTTTAACGCATGTTATCTTTATATTTATCTAACTACCTCTATTGATCTGTAAATATTAATATGTAACAAAAACAGAATTTGATTGCCTTTTTAAGATGTAAATTTTCTGTATCGTAAATCGTATCTGCGGGGGCTGTTTACTCGTCAAAACACTAGAAAGTCTTTTATTTCATGTACAAAGTCTGTGTGATCTAAAAATTTTCCCGATGAGCAGTCTCATGCTAATCTGACAGATCATTCTCTGTAGTTTCATTGCTTGTTATAGCTTTAGTCTCATAATCTTGATAATCCCATATAATTGATACAATCTTTTGCAATCACTTACAGTCTCATGAAGTCATGATTCTTAAAGTATTACATGCATGATGGTATTGTGACCATTTTTAGCGTTTTTAAATGCACTAATTACGAATTAATTACATCTTATTACATTTGCCTTAAGAGACTGTATACATTTAAGTTAAATAGGTGTGTATTAACAAATATACAATCATACCATCATCATACGTTAAAATGTGATACTATAATATTAAAAATCTAGAATAAACACGGGCATTTTACTGCCAATATGTCCCTCGATGTCGGTTTTACCTTTGAACAAATTAAACAAGTTGTATTCTAATTCATCCTTTGCGTATTCCAAAAAGATTGCAGGAAAAAAGTGAGGACAAAAATCATCTGAAAAAACATCGTAAAAAAAATTCCGCGGAAAAAGTCCTATGAAAAAAAAATCTTAAGATAAAAAATCCTTGGATAAAATGCCAACAAAACTCGTGATATGCAAGAAATTTTTTAAGAGCATTAAACATACAATTCGATTCCGATGATTGTAAAACATCGATTTTTTTTGTTTTGGATTTGACTTTTATTTAAGTATGTTATTTATAATTTTAGAGTGCTGCGACAACAAGTCAGGTCAGATTTCTTGAAGTGCGGTAATTTACTATTGAAAATATTAACGTTTTCCGTTTAAGTATTTTAGTTCCTAAATCCATCAAAACTAAAATTCTGAAACAACTGTAGACAAATAATAAAATGTTTTGGCTGGATATTTTCCTAATGATTTTTCCAGGATTTTTTGCAATAGTATTTTTTTCCGTGGGATTTTTTCAGAGGATCTTTTTCTCCACCTACTAAAAGATTATTTACAGTAAGATATTCATTTTTTTGCATTTAAACCCCAATTTTCCGATTGTAAATCATTTTAAATGTAAAATTAAAAATTTTGTAAAGTGCATTTTACTATGCTGTGTACGACAGATTCAAAAAAACACAACTCTTAATTTACTTAAAATCTGTGTACGCACTGAAAAAAAAATTTGTAATCAGATTTATTTATGGTACATGTTTATTGTAGCATTTAAAAACCAACACTAGTGTTTAAATTATTTAATTACTACAGCATTTTTTTCTTCGAAAATTGAATTTTTAAATCTGAAAACGGAAACTGATAGAAGACCTCCAGGGAAATCCAACACTTTTTTCCGAACTTTCTAGCTTCAAAATGGCCCCTGCTACGACTTTTTAAGAATTTTCACTTTAGCGCCTTACAAATTAGTATATTATAGACCAAGGTAGAGAAGACATTTTTCTCAATAAGTTGCGAGGCTGATAAGTCTTCTCTACCGTGGTTTATATACACTGTGTCCATAAAGTACCCCCCCCCCCCCAACTAACTTTTGAACGACTAGATATTTTTCTACAAAATTTGGTGTGGTGTAATGGGAAATTAAATACTATTTTCAGACCATATTAAAATTTTGCATCATCCAAAATGGCGACTGGGCGCTATTTTGAATTTTTTTTAAATGGAAAGGGGGTCGAGTGACACCTCATTGGAAAGGTCTTTTAATTCTGCTTCTGATCCTAAAGTTTCAAAGAAAAATATTCAGCCATAACAAAATGACAATGTTTGAAGGTAAAGAAGTCTATTTAAAAAAACTAAGAATTAAAGCTTAAATTAATTAAATTAAGTGTTCGAAATGTTTACCATTCACTTCTTGGCACATAAAAAGTCGGTTATGAAATTCCTGCCTTACATTTTCATGAGTTCATGAGTTTCTGGAGTGATAATTCTGCAAACTTCTGTAATGCGGTGCTCCAGTTCTTCAATTGTTTCTGGACGGGTTCTGTACACTTTCGATTTCAGATATTCCCATAGAAAAAAATCTAAAAAAGTTAAATCTGGGGAGTCAGCTGGCTATTCTACAGGCCTCCGCCTAACAATCGATCTGCCAAAAAAATGTCCGTTGAGAAAGTCAGAACCAGGCCTATAATAATGAGGCGGCGCACCGTCTTGTTGGAACATAACGTTTTCAATATTATTTCAAGCCACCTGAGATATTTCTGGGAAAATTTAGTCCTGCAAATGAAAAAGTGGACTACTGGATAAGAAAATCAAAACAATTTTGAACTGAGTGAGTCCATTGGTTTACAATCCGCCATTTTGTTATGGCTCAATATTTTTCTTTGAAATTCTAGGATCAAACGCACAACTAAAAGACCTTTCAAATGAGGTCTCACTCGACCCTGGATAAATAAATCAAAACAATTTTGAATTGAGTGAGTCCATTTGTTTAAAATCCGCCATTTTGTTATGGCTGAATATATTTCTTTGAAACTCTAGGACCAGACGCAGCATTAAAAGACCTTTCAACTGAGGTGTCACTCGACCCCCCTTTCTATTCCAAAAAAAATTTTAAAATGGCGCCCAGTCGCCATTTTGGATGATACAAAATTTTAATATGGTCTGAAAAATAGTATTTAATTTCTCATTACAGCACACCAAATTTTGTATAAAAATATCAAGTCGTTTAAAAGTTAGTTGGGGGGAGGGGTTACTTTATGGACACAGTGTATTATTTTTTCCACTACTAGCACCTTTATTCCTTTTATAATTAATTGATTTTACATTAATAAAAAATAAAATTACAAATGCAATTATGCACAAAAATAAAGTAGCCTTGCTTGAAAACAAGAGAATAGTTAATTTCAATTGACATTTATGTAAAATATATATTTTATAATAGTGGTTATAAAATGTCCAATTTTGATGATTTGAGTGAAAACTGCACTCCTCCTGAAATTAGGGAAGGTGCAGAAAGTGTTGGTGAACAGTTATTACCAGTAAAATCCAAAGATTTTTACATGAAAGTTTATGGTGAATTTAAAGATTGGTAGCAATTGTTTTCATTATTAACCAGTAGTTAATAATGAAATATTATTAACCATTAGGAAAGAAATTCATCTTCTTGGCTCTAAAACAAAGTAAATAATGATATCGCTTAATCGGGATCATTAAGTTTCTATGGTAACAGTAGCATAGAGACGCACAATCTTATTTGTGCACGAGAAATTCCGAAAAGAAAAAGAAACTATGAAATAAAAAATACTTTTAAATTTTTGGAAATTTTCGAAAAAATTTGCTCAAAAACTGGCAACACGTTTTTTTTTATTTAATAAACGGAGAATGGTAACACATTTCTGTTTAAGCTAAATTGCTCGTGAATGATGGTACAATAAAATTCACAACTCAATTTTTAGATACAGCAATATTTGAGGCGGTTAATTTTTCCCCTTCCACCCAATTCTTGGCAGTCAATTTTTCCCTGTTTTGGGTATCTTCTAATCCCAAAGAATATTTATCCAAAAGTGTAGATTTTCGTGTCTAATAAAAATTTTCGGCTGCAACTTACTCAGGTATACTGAGCAGATTACTAACGCCCCAGGTAATTGCTGTTTCGGTTGTAATGTTATGCCGGACCAGCGGAGGTAATGCTCCAAGTCACAGCGAGTAGAGTAGCCTGAACGGTCGTTGGAAGGTATAACGTTATATAAATGTACTTTTGCAAATACGGTAAGTAACAGTATCTAAAGTGTAGGCAAACTGCTTCGCCCATCACTGTTTTTTTTATTCTTTAGTACCAAATCGTGTTTTTTTTTAAATGTTGAAATGGAAAAATTTAGTGAAACAATATACGGAAGGGAAAATAAACAAGAATTTTCGTATTCTATAAATGTCAAATAGTAAATAATCACGATTATCAATCATTAACTTTTTAAATTACACGTGAACTGGATAAATTGGAAAAACCTGCGTAATCGGTTTTTCACAATTTTACATAGTTATTACAAATAACCGCAATAAACGCAAAATATATGATAAAAGAAGATAATTTTTACACACATCCATAAACAATGATAAATTCGAGAGCACGAAATTTTCGTAGCTAGATGTGCCTATGCTTCCTGCTTATTGACACTTTTGTTACACTTTCTGTTAGTCAATAATTCATTATACAACTATACAAAAAAAAAGAAAAAGTTACAGGAACCAAGTTATAGAGAAAGAAGGAAGTAGCCAAAACTAGTTTAGTATACGTAAAAACTGGGTGCCCTTGAAATGTACCAACTACATTCAGAAAACCTTAATAAAACTTTTCCCATAACAAAATATTGCTACCAAAACATCACCGGACATCCCAAACCGCATTTGTGGTTTTGGAAGCACAACCTCAAACATTTGATAACCACAAAGAAGACACAAACTATTATTATTAAATTTAGATAACTTTCCCACAACTACAAAATATTATGACAATCAACAACCAGAATCCATATTTTATTTTTGTTATTTGCTGAAGAAAAACAATTTTGCAAAATTATTGACACTTTAGGTTCAAAGCCTTTAGTGTTAAAGGTCTTTTGTTAGTTCATTTCGTTATTGTATAGTAACGTAAACAACTAATTGAAATGCGATAACCAGGCCCTTGTTCTATGCTAACAACAATTTGTGCACACGGCACACGTGTCTAACTACAAAAAATGTTGTTATCCATATTATGTTTTATCAAACGAGAACAAAAGGTTCATAATGGTTGATTACGTCCATTCTTATATTGGAAAAACATAGTACCTATTTGCACACGGTACCAATTAACTAATAATTGTTGGTAGCGTGTGCAATTAGCTTTTCATGGGACACATTTAGAAAAAATCTTATTTGTTATCAGTTTGTGCCGATTTGTTTAATCGAATGTTGCTAACACATTTTGAAGTGGTACTGATAAGCTTGGTTAGTAATCCATTCCTGCCTTGTTTATTATTTTAAACCAGAAGGAATTTTTCCAAACCCGCATGCAGAGTTGGCATGATTTAAATGAATTGATTTAAAGCAAAGTGATATTTTTATTTTAATCGCCGATTTAAATTATCTTTGAAAAAAACGCGCATTTATTGTTTTCGAATTTTGCAATGTATTTTCAATTTTGTGTTACAATTTTTTTTAAGAATAATTTTTAAATTATATGTTTATCAAATTCAATGTTGTGTTTTCATACAAAAATCTATTACAAAAAATAGAAAAATATTAAAAATAAAAAAAATAGCTCTTACGCAATGAAAAGCCCAATTTTTATTGTTCATCGAAACAATAAATAAACCATGTATTCTTTATTTTTTAAATAAATATCAATTGAAATGTTTGATAGACGAAGTCCGTTTTAATGAAAAAAATTAACAAGCTTGCCTAAACAAAATTATTTTTTTAGAAAAATAAAGCAATATTCGCGTAGCGCGAATTATTTATTTTATATTCAGTTCTTTTACTTATGCGACTTCAACATCGAATTAATTCAGTGTTGTTTTAAATCCAAATATTGAACAACAAACAGTTTTTCGACAATATTGATGTTAAATCCGGTTCAATGTGTGTATAAGTTTATAAAAAAAAAGTTTAGTGCAGCGATCGACAAATATTCTACGGAGCAGGAAGCAACATAAAAATTTAGAAGACAGAGAACTTAAACCATACAGATTTTCATTGCTAAAATGCTGAGGCACACTGGGTCATATAAATAAAAGTTTGGGCACCACGTTGAAATTTTAGGCGCCACGACTAGCGGAATATTCGGTATTCGGTCAGTGACCAAAATCACCGTCCGGTAAATCTCTCATAATAATTACAAAAACGATTTCCTCTCTACAACGCCATAAAATTGTTAAAATTTATCAAAATAATTAAACAATTGCTACTAAGCTTAAATTATCTTTATCTATCAATGTTTGATTATTTTACAAAACAGTCTCCAACCAAGTGCGATAAGAAAAAAAAACAGTGTCAAGGTACTAAAACAAGGTCAATAAGGGTTTCCTGATTTTGTCAAGTATGATGTGATTAGATAATTCCTAGCATTAAAAACAAGATGTATTTTTTAAGGACATACTGTTGCTAAAAGAAATTAGATACATTAAAAAATTTAAGACTCCTATTCATGATTAACACTGGATTTTTCAGTATTATTCAAGGAATATTGACTGCATAAATTGTATAAAACTAAAACAACAAACTGTGCACAAAATTAGAAATATATAAATTAAAAAAAGAATGAATTTTTAGATATCTTAAATTTATTGTTTTTATTTTATAAATACAGGATGTTTTAACGCATACACTCCACTCCGCAGGACGTTAAATGGGCAGATCAAATTATACAACAAAAAATTATTAACGTATAATTTTAGATCGCAATTTAGAGATATAAGGGGAGTAAAATTTTTAAAAATTACAGGATAGTACAAAGGTAGAAGATTGAGTGCCTCGATATTATAACATGAATTCCATTGTTAAGACGCTGACAACGAACTCGGTAAAACAATAAAAACATATTATCGTTGGTAGCAGCCGAGGACGTTGCCACATTGTTTTCGCCCGGTTTTAATTCAATTTTAGAAAAATTTAAATTTTTTTGATAAGTTTATACGGCGTACGGAAGGCACCTGACATAAAAACACACTTCATACTCCAAAATAAACGATATGTAAGATTCCGCGTGGGCACCCATATCTTTTAATTACACCGGGCACCAAATTAAATGTTTCCTTTGTATTTCATAGATTTACTTTAACTTGCTTATTAACGCCCTGTAGAGTTTGTGCGCCATTTTGAAACACCCTGTATGTATAATGTATATGTATTGTAAAATTGAAACCACCGGACAGCTATATCTATAATACCTATTCAAATAATCATATACAGGGCGAGTCATTTGAGGACCAAACCCTACTATTTCTAAAACTATTGAGAATGTCAAAATGTTTTCTTTATAGAAGTTTCGTGAAAGTTAGTTGAGGCCTAATGGGCTACTTTATGCCACACTCCAAGAGTTTCGGTACTGTCACGTGACTTAGTAACGACGTCATCGACAATTTTCTTAAATGGCTAAATATTTTCTTATGCAGTTAGATACAGATTTTTTCTGGTTTCAATGATATGAAACTTTCATACTCTTACATTATAAAATTTACAAAAAAATGTTAAAAAAACTGAAGCAAGTAAGAAGGCTATTGTTCTAAATAAAAACACATTGTTTAACCCCATAGCCTACTTACTTCAGTCAGTTTTTATATTTTTCTCGTAATTTTTGTAATGTTGGAGTATCGAAGTTTTATATCGTTGGAACGAGAAAAAACATCTCTATATAACTGCCTAAGATAATATGCATGGTAACATTTACGAAAATTATCAATGACGTCACTGTTCAATCACGTGACAATACAAAAATTTATGGAGTGTGGCATAAAGCAGCTCATTAGGCCCCAAATAACATTAACAAACAAATTTGACATTTTCAGTAGTTTACGAAATAGTAGGGTAGTAACACCTAAATGGCTCACCCTGTATAAATAGGGTGTCCCAGCCAAAACTCCCCAGCCTTATAACTTCCTTATTTTAAGAGATACGGTTATAAAGAGTCTTGCAAAATATTTTAAGCATTCAATGCTTAATCCAAATCCACAATGAAATTTTTTAACATATATTGCCGTTTTCAAGTTACGCCATTTTGAAATTTTGTTTTTTAACTTTTTTGTTTTGTTTTAAATATATTTTTAAACATATCGTTGAAAAGAGAATTTTTTCGCTTTCAAATGATGTACCTATCAGGTTGTAAATATTATTATCAGCAGTAATCTGTTTTAATTGTTCTAATTAAAGTTCATTCATTAAAACCATTTATAATTGTAATAATAGGTTATAAATTAATTAGCATTCAATTTGAACAAAATTGTACTGAACATCACGTAGCCTAGCAGTTTTGTTTAAACGGGTCGCTAACTAATTTATAGTATCATACTATTATTATAAACTAGTGTTACCCCAGCGCACAATGCACTGACAGACTGAGCGTTGACAGAACCGGCGAAATGCTAAGTCACGTGATGCATTAGTTTCAATAATGAGACGCGGAGTTAGTGTAGATGTCGCCTCAAGTGAAGCGCGTCTAGCAGACTTTCATATATATTATAAATTAAAATAATTATTATTAAAAAATCGACGTAGAATAAAAATATAAAAATGTTTCATGTTCCATCTGTGGATAGAGACCTTTCATTGAAAAAAAAATGGTCCAAATTGGTGAAGCGGTAGCCGCCGTAGGAACCGGAGAATAAACCCTTTGAGCTTTTATATATGTATGGATGATTTAACTAGAATAATTACTTACTTACTTACTTACTTACAGATTACTTCTAATAATAATATTTAAAATTTTGTTTTCATTTACCAATTTTTAAAAATTTTTCAAAAATCGCTTTTCGTAAAATATTCTTATGCAGGCATGTAAACATGAAACAAAATCTTTACAATGGTAGGTTTAAAAATACAGGATGTATCAAATTTCTATTGAGAACTCCCTTATTTGAAGACATACATTATGTTAGTCTAGTGGGCTGGTACGTACGCATGCGTCACCATGTTTTTGCGTAAAATAGGTGCACTTTTGATGAAACAATTGCTTGTAAGTAACATTTCCGCTTCTTCGAGTTTCTTGTTGGATAAAAATTTAATTAGTTTTTTATTTAAATTTTGTTTAGTTTATAATCTTATAGTTTTCATTCGATGTTATCCTAACTATTATTCGACGTAATCTAAACAGTTTAAAATCGCTATTTTGACATTTGACGACCAATCGGAAAACCGACTGCGCCAGATTGTAGAGCACCCTTCAAAGCATATGCACACCAAATTTTTTTACTAAGCTCCTAATAATAAGCGCACTAAAAAAAGGCGTATAGCTTGACTGAGCCTGTATAAGTGTATATTACATATTTCTAGTTAACGCATTATTAGGACACTTTTTTTATGCAGAATCTAATTTTATTAAATCAGATTTGGCAGGTCTTTCAATTATCACTCATGAAATTTCCGTTTTTGTAATAAATTGCTCAAAACTAAAACAAAATACAAAGTGAGACACATCGTTGAAATCAGAATAAAAAACTCTATTCAAACATCAAAAAAATTAAAATGCGGTCAATACGAAAAAATTAAGTTAACAATCGAAAATGAACAGGTTATAAATGGTTACAGTTATACCCAATCTGTAAAAAAAATACGATTTAGTATAGAAAAGGTGTCCTAATAATGAGTTAACTAGAAATATGTAACATAATTGACAAATGAGTTATAACCGAAAACAAAAAATCCAAAACTTCAGTTTTTTCTAGTTCTTTCAGAAACTAAGCAAGATAGCTCCAATTGCTTTTTAAATTATTAGTGGGCATAACATATCACAACTTTTCTTTAATTTAACCGTCGTTGTATCTCTTTAAATAAGCGAGCTCCCAATAGTTAAAACGCAACTTGACACATCCTATAAAACGAAAATATGAAAAAAAAAAAGAAATTTCAAAATAGCGTAATAGCGATATATTATAAAAAATTTAGTGTCGATTTGGATTAAGCATTGAACGCTTAAAATATTTTGTAATGCCTTTTAAAACCGCACCTCTTTAAAATGAAGAATTTATAAGGCTGGGGACTATTGCGTGGAACACCCAGTATATATACTTAAAGGGAAATACATAAAAAAGGAATGAATAACTTTCAATTAAAGTTTATCAAACACATTACTTCAATAACAATGAGAAGTGATGTTTGATCTTTCATTTGATCTCAACCTTCTTTTAATTTTTATAAACAATAAATAATGTACTAATGGTCGGTTCTGCTATCCTGTTCTGATCTTATTGAGTTAGTAAATGCATTTTAAATCAAATACACCGAGATAAATAAAATATTTAAATCATTATTAAGCATGCAGCGAGGAGCAAACCGCGAGTGGAAGTAGGTGTACAAGGTAGTGGAAGTACGTGGATGTATGTCGAAGTATGTGGAAGTATGCGGAAGTAAGTGGAAGTATGTGGAAGTATCTAGAAATAAAAGTGAAGTATGTGGAAGTAAATAGAAGTATGTAGTAGTGGAAGTACGTGGAAGTAAGTGCAAGTATGTGAAAGTAAGTGGAAGTGGAAGTACAGAAGTAAGTAGAAGTATATGCAAGTATGTGGAAGTAAGTAAAAGTACATGAAAGTATGGTGAAAGTATGTATGTGGAAGTATCTGTGTTAATGGTTAGGTGTACAAAATCTTTAAACGCGGTTTACTCCTCGGCATGCAGCACTAATACATTTCGAAATGTTTTAAATCTCTAAAAGAAACTCGTCCTAGTTTTTGGAATTTTATTGTTACCTACCTCAATATCAACGTTGTTACAAAAAAAATATCGAACTACATAATGACTACTGTGAAATGGAATGACATTCTCTAGATGCCTTTTGGCAAAATGCCTCTGGAAAATGAACTGTAACCGGAGCATAACCTGCATACAAAACCAGACTATGACCCTTTATGACTGTACATAATAGATCAAATTACTTTGTTGTTTAATTACTGTACAGCATAATTTTGAACTATTTATATTAAGATTTTTATAGCATGTTTAATTTTCCTTGAATTTATATAATTGTAATTGTGTGTTTTCTATTTTTTTTATTGTATGTAATTATATAAGTTGTTTCTAAAAGATATGGGATACATATAATGATGCTTTTAGGAACCAAATTAGGGTAATTAACCTTATTTAACTTTTTACCTCAATTTGCGCCTGTTACAAAGTTAGTACTGTTCACAGTCAACACTAGTTTCTTGTTTAATTTTTATTGCCAAATTGTTTGAGGTAAAAAGCTTAACTCTATATTTAAGAGTTACTGCCTACTGTCTTTAATAATGTTAACTTTAACGTAAAATCGGTCAGTAGCAATGTGTAGCAGTGGCTTCTTGGAATTTTGACTGTAAATCTTTAACTCGCATTCATTTGTAAGAAATGTTTGTAACAATTTTAGACAGTAATGGTGTTTAAGGAAATAAATACTGGAATAGTGCAACAAAAAATAAAACTTTTACAGACTTTTAGTGGCAATTTATGTATTAAATCACTCATAGTACTGAAATAGTTCAAATAATAAAAAAAAATCATTAATCACAAGCGATCGACGATCACAACTTTGTTGAAAGGGGAGCTGTTATGCAGCTTTATTTAAGCTGATGCAGCTCGTTACAGCAAAACTATATACATAATTTAAAACTTTTGCAAATAAACAAACAGAAAAGTTTAAAACGAAAGAAAGTTATTTTTTTATTGCACTATTCAATGGTCTCTGTTTTCGACAAAAAATGTAGAATGTACAAAAAAAAATAAAAACTTTCTATTAATTTCCCGTTATTTATACTCATTTAGGATTTTTCATTTGGCCGAAACACAAAAAATTCAACATTCTTAACGACTGAATTTGTTATGATTATGTTATTGATTTTTATAAGATTTGGTGGGCGGAAAGATTTTAGTTGCAGGTAGTTCTTTATACCTTCGTTAATCGGAACCGGAACCGGAAACTAGACCTGTTTTTTGGTATAGATTATTTTCCAAACACTTTTTTGAAATGTTGAATATATAGCGTTGTGGTGCATCTAAAGACAAATCAAATGCTTTGTTTTTCAAATACTGTATCTTCAAAATGAAGGCCGCTACGAATGTTTGGAAGTTTTAAGTTAAATTCCCAATTACTCAAAAACAAAATATCCAATCAATACAAGTTGTCATATTGTTTGATAGCCTTAATAAGTATAATCAAGTTATGTAAAAATATTTTGGAAAATATAAAAATGGTAAATATACTAACTGCTCAAAACTAGACATTATCAAAATTGTGTTTCAAAAACTGCCCACACCATTTTTTAAAACTTTCTGAGCCGATAGAGAATTACAAATTTGTTTTTTTACTAATCTCCCGAATTTTACTGTGACGCCCGCCCTCCAGGAATGAAAAATTTGAAATTGATTAATTTTTTATTCAAAAACGCAAACGCCAATCGTTATAACGTTTAAACAGTTCAATAGAGTATTTGAAGTAGTTTATTAGCATTAACAATAATTTTCAACGATATTAAAAATGAAGGGAAAAAAGATACTTTTTAATATCAACAACGCACGCGTTTTCCGAAAGTTGGGTGATTTTGACTACGCCTATCAATTGGCTCTAATAAAAAAAATATTTTTCATTTTTTGCATGTTTTTAATAACTATAAATAAAGTTGTTATAACCATTTTTGATCATTTTTGAGGTAGTGAGCGCATTACCTATGTAGCCGGCGCGCGCGCCGTACGTAACCAACGCCTTGGGTCTGGAGCGGGCGGCTTGTATCGGCTGGAGATGACTAGATGTAAATTTTAATCACAATTTGACGCGAGAATATTAAAAACGTAAAAAGTATGGGAAAGTACCAGCGACCTGTTTCGCCCATTTTTTAATTTGCAATCGGATAAATTAGGAAGGCAAACTTTTTTTCGAGTGGAGACAGTTTTATTTGCACTCAACATGGAAAGGAAATTGCGAAACAAAATCATTTAGTGTGATACCTTAACATTTTGTTTTGTCAAATCACTAAGCAACCAAGTTTCCCAACAAAACAAAGGTTTGTCCGAAAAAACAAAACCTCTTATGGTATTACCCTCGATAAAATTTTGTACATCAAAAAACGTCTTAAGCAAAACAACCATGATATGCTATGCAGGAAGTTCAAGTAATTTAACACAGTTATTTTTCAGATTCACGAGTGGTATATGAGTGAATTATTTCACGCATAATATATTAAATAGTCAAATTTTAATTGTATTTTTAAAACTATCAAATAAAACACGAGTAGTTTGCTTAAATATAAACATTTCTATTGAATGTTAAAAAGGCAAATGCGGCTTAGTGAAGCAAAATTCTTTAGACTTCATATATACAACTGTAATGCCTAAGTGGACTCTAAAACTGTACACATCTCGAACTTGACCTTTCTATAAGGTGACCTGAATAAACTATTTTTATGAACACAAGAATTTTAAATAAATATTTATTAATAATATAATAGTACTAGTAGTAAAAGTACACACCTAAAGCTTACTTTTAATATTGTAAACTGAGGTAAACATTAATATTCCATTGGACAATACTAAAAATATTAACTACCTACTTTGATAGTTGTAAATAAGTATTTTTACAAGACCTGGAGCCAACTTTTATTTAAAAAATTATGTGTGATCCCATCATCTTTAAATGCAAATATTCACCGCCATATTATTCCTAAAGTTTATTACTTACGGACCGTATTTACTACTGCTCCTCGTAAGTATAATACCTAAACATAATTTATAGCAAACGAAAAACTTCTGAAAAGGAATCTTAAATATGTTAGTTCTAGTCTTTGCTGCAAGTCATTTTCCATTAACTACAAAACCATAAACTTCTCTCTATTCTTTATGAATCTAATACAGGATGCTGCATACCTACTAGTGTTAATGAATATTACATGAAGCATTCAGGAAAACCCAAATTCAAGGTAAAGTTGTTGCAGTATTACTAAATTAAAATGACGTAACAATTGGACATATGTTAACTTATTATTTAATGTTTAATAGGGTTTAGAGATTTTTTTAAAAGCAAATGAATCATCCGGCGTTATCGACATTATCAGTGATAATAAATTATAACAGACCGATGAAGAAGAGGAGACAAAATGAGAACTAACCTTAAAATTTCTGGTTGAGCAAAGACAAGCCACGAAACTACAATAGCAGCATACAACGCCGTTCACTAAATAATTAGAAAGGTCTTTAATTAGATCAAGTTCTGCTTCATAAAAGTACCATTGTTAATAATAAAATAAAACTTCCACCTTTCACTCTTTAGCACAAATCTTATGCAAGAAAGTTTGTTTTTGTATACAGTCTTGGAAAATATGTTCACAGCTTTATTTCTCTTACCATATTTTATTTGAGAGTAAGTAAGATAGACGTAGTGACCTATACAAACTTTGTACGAGATGGTAAACGAAAAATCTTAACATAGATAATACTTAATCGAGAATATTCGTTTTACCTAAGATATATTTGTGTTGGTGCACAATTATTGCCGAAACCTTGATTGAAGCTGTCAACTGTCAACATCTACATATAATTTCTCTTTACATCGAATTTCATTAACATGTTTTTGGTCGAAATAAAAATTATGCAGCAAACAGTGAGCAACAATACTTACGATACAAAATCTTTAATGAAAATGTAAGCTTGCACTGTTAAATAGCTACTGTATAAATTAAATTTTAAATAAGTGTGTTATCTTTTATGATTAATTAAAATTGTCAAATAATAAAAGATAAATCAAAATTCCTTAAATGTTACTTACAACTACAAGTAAAAATGAACTATTTTATTACATTAATTAATTAATGCTTTAGTTTAATAAAACACAATCAACACTAAATAGATTTATCTCGCTTGAGTATCTACATAATATAGTTTAGCAATTTAATTTTTAATCCAAGCAGTGATGTAAGGAAGAGTAATCTAAGCGCTTCATTTTATTGTGGTCTGGGGGGCCTAATTCAGTCTTCTGCACAAGTGCCCAACGAATCCTTGCTTTGCCCCTTTTCAATGGGTAAGATGAGCCTCCTGCATGGCATATGTGCAAAGAGAGCTCACAGAACCCGCACTAATTGAGGTTATTAAACAAATTTGTAGCGGCTTTCGTTTTGAAGATTGGAAAATTTGAAAAAAAAAACATTTTATTTGTCTTTAGATGGACTACAGTTTTAAAATTTTTAAATCATGCTGGTATCATGTAATAGAAAAAAATGGTAGAAAAACTATTTATTTAAAAATAATAAATACACAATTGTGCTTCATGCCTACAAAAAATACTTAGAAAACACTTTAGGTAAAACAAAATAAAGTTTTATTACTGGATACAATGTTGGGTGTCAGTATTAAATATAAAATTAAAAACAATTATAACTTTGAAATAATTATAACTTTCATCACTATCTAATGTTTTCACTAATCAACAAAATCGAGATTGTAAATTATTGTATTATTAAAAACGTTGTCATATAATAAATTAAAATTGTAATTAAAAGCATTGCTATGGTTATATATAAATAAAAAATAGATTTGTAGTTAATATTACTGAACACCCTGATCTTGAACCACACGAATACTGACTCCTACAGATGAATTAGGATCGTATGGTCCATCCATTTCAATCTCGTCTTCATCTTCTTCATCATGTGTTTCTGTATCATCATCGTCATCATTGTCATCTTCATCATCATCCTCCTCTTCTTCATCTAACGTCTACATAAATATAATATTGTTTCGTAAGTAGATATTATTATATGGCCAACTATTTCAAGTTAAATACAGTTTTCGAACATTTGCATAATACAATCTCCTTGTTACTTATATTTAATCTACAATCGTTTTACACGTTATGTATTATACTTCATAGAACAATGTTGATAACTACCGTTTCAATTTTTAACTACACTGGATTACAAAGTTGCTGGATGTTTGTTATGGTAAACTTATATAGAAATCTGTGGTTATGGTTATGCATAAGAATAATTTGGGAAGGCCTATGTCCAGGAGTGGACAAGGACCGCTAAAGAAGAAGAAGAAGAGGATAACACTATATAATGTTTACACTTTTGTGATAAATGTAAATTAGATATACTGGAAGCATTTAAAATTCAGAAGCGTTTAAAAACTACACTGTTAATGAATGAGCAATTTGATTTCTTAAATTCACCTCTACTGGACATTTAGGAATAAGAAATCAAATCATCTGCAGTCATAGATTACCAAGATCAAGTCACCAAGTTTTGTTGTTCTTACAGCAATGCTAACTGTCTACTTTTTTAATATAACCTTTGATAATGGCATGTACACACGTCAAAATACATAGACACAAATACACAGAAGGTAACATAAATACATATTTTCATACTCTAAAGGTGAATGCTTGGTGCTTAGAATAAATTTAGGTTGGGGTATATATCAGTTCAGAAAATGTAACTGGGTGTAAACATATTCAGTGTCACTACACACCAAGTTTTCCAACATCTTGTTCTTGTGTAAAGTACGTACCTCTGTTGCTGTCTTGCCAATTGGTGTCAAGTCACTATTTCTTTGAGCAATAGAGTTAAGCTGCAAGCAGTAAAGTTAAAACAAAATATTTAAAATTTTATTCAAGGTTTTATTACCCAGGCTTGATGGTCTTGTTCGAGTTGATCTACTTCAATTTCGTCATCGCAAGGCTGGTCAACATTAAACCATGCAGGATCCGTTAGTTTTGGTCTTAATGTGGGAAAAAGTGGGAGAGCCATTCGCCAGCGTATGAGAACCAAAGTTTATTTTCAACTTGAATTGGATTAGATTTGAATAAATTTAATTTTTAGGTTAGACTCTGAAATTGTTTTTGACGTCACATCGAATTATCATCGGCACGTCGAATTGTTTGCCAAATACAGGGCGACACAAACATAAGGTTTTTTTCCAAAAGTATATTAGAAGCAGAAATAAATTAGTAAATGTTTATATAAGCTAATCAGTTTGAGGCATTATCTGCGATGACCTGTGTGTCAGTTGTCACACACAAATTCTTTACATTGGCTTTAAAATCGTGCGACCAGATAACCCAGGCAGTTGCAGACAAACGACGCATAGATCAACGCACGCAGATGACTTGGGTAATATGAGTACTTCAACAAGTTTCAGTGCTACAAACATTACCCTGGATCTGGTAAGTTTTACTTACCACTCTTGTGACCTAATATACTATAGCGTACGCTGTCACGAGCAATGTTAAAAAAACTTTACTTTTTTTATAATACTATGGGCAATGTTAAAAAAACAGCAATCGTTAAAAAAAAAGGTATTTTGACAAACAAAAACTAACTGAAAAAAGTTACCTTCTTTGACAGTTGTGGAATATAGTTATTACTAGGTAAAAAAGAAGCAGATTTACTGCCACGGCTGGTGTTTCATATGAATCCAGTCAAGGCAGTAAGTCTGCATTTTTGCCGTATTGAACATATAATTATATAGCTTTAAACAAGCTTAACTAGAACTACAATTTTTGATCTCTTGATTTGAAATTTCATCAAAATCGGTCCAGTACTTTCACCTGTAGTCACTCTCACTCACTCCCCCCCTACACACACGCACGCCCAACCACCAATTGATTTTAAGGTTTTCAAAAATATCTGTACAGCACGGCTTCAGAATAAAATTTGGGATATACAGTGTGTATACATCATACTGTTCTACTATTACAACTAATTGTTCTTTATTTTATTTACTAATAATACACAAATTTCATTTCTAAGTGGAGCATTGTATAATTTAAAAAAGTATATTAAAAAATTATTTAGTTTTTATAAGCATTTAAAACTATTATATTGTTCACCAAAATGTTTAACGAAGCGTGCAATACCTAAAAATAAACAAAAATGGAAACTGAAACAGCCACAGCAAACAGGTTATGGACATAACAAAAAAACAAGCTGCAACTAAAAAAACTTCCACATACCAAATCTTATACAAAACGGTCAAAGGGTTCCGGAGATAGAGGAAAAGCACCCACCCACAGACACATTAAAAATAAAACCATTTTTGGGTTCCTTGAGCCCCAAAACATGTATATCCCATAAAATCATAACTTTCCATACTTCAGTAGAAATAATATGGAAAAGTAAAAATTGGTAAAAAGCAATTTCACAGAACTCATAAAAGTTTCCCGAGGAAACGGATTGCCACACTCTTCTGAATGTGTACAGTAAACTCAAAAGATATACAAAACAACTTATTTATTAGATTATTAAAAAACGAAGCAAAATAAAATTCAACTTTACAAAATTAGAACAAAATATAGATCATTTATCATATTCGAACATTTTAAGATGTTAGTAAAAAAGATGTACATAATGAAAAACGTAACTAGGCCCCTTAAGAACTTCAGTGTACATATGAAATCTTGTGCTGCTCAAAACATCAGCAGCACCCAACTACGAGAATCCTTAATTAAACATAATATGCAAACTAACATTTATGTGCTTTAGTAATATATGAATTACCTCAGCAAACTATCACAATCATACAAAAAAATATATCGGGGCCGCTTACTAAAACATCTCCGAATGTTACTTTCGATTTAACAATATAACTACAAAATGTATAAATAAAGAGAAATTACGAGAAGTTGTAAATCATCAGAAAGAGATGCACATTAATGTTACCTTAATACTATTAAATTTTTTGCTACTTACAAAGAACTCCATCGCAAAGCAACAATATTGTTACATTAAGAACAATATAATACACGCTATACAATATACAACTTATCCAATACATATCTAAGACTTCCAAAATTATTCGGAATTTGAAGACCTAAAATCTGGATAAGTATTTTAAAAACCTACGAAATAACATATTATGGAAGAAATGCAAAAATAAATGATAACATTTTTAATATAACAGCAGATCATTGGAGCAAATGAACGACATCTTTTGATAAAATTGAGACTCCTATTGTTTGTACTATTCGTTTCACACTTAGAATTTCACATTTATTATGGTTAGCTCTTTAATCAAAAGTTTTTTTAAGTCAAGCCAACTGTACAGTTACAACGAAAAACTACAAAATAATTAAAATTAATGGTAACAAGAACACAAAAATAAATTTGCTGTGCATTTATCTGAAAGTGCTATTTGGTCCAATACTGAAATTAAGAATTTATACTTTCATTTTATTCATTACCTCACAAACCACAAATTTTATATAACATTTAAATTACAACCTAGTTAGAATTAGAGTGGTTACTTTCAGTATCACTAGGCCACTGCTGCAGGAAGCTTTCTTCCAGATCTGCATCAACGTCGGTAGAGTCTGTCGATGGTTTTGCTTCTACATTTTCTGTAGTCATAGTTTCAGGTGGAGGCATTTTTTTAATTGGCAAATTTTTGGCCTTTATTCTCTCACTCAAATTTTCCAATCTTTGTAAAATACTCTTGTATCTGCATGTGTATGATTCTTTTGAAAAAGGATCCTACAACAAAGGTTAACTGAAATATTGACATTACAAAAAAAATACAGTTAAGTATATCAATGCAATTACAAAACGAATATTATTGAAATTATATAGACTGTCAATAACGCAAAGTTACTTTTAACGTTTTAATTATTAAAACAATGGGAATGTATGTACCATCATTGTTCTGCCATCTAAGTGAAGATTGTTCTTTGCAATATCAACATACTGTTCGTAAAATTCAAGAAAAGTTTTCTCCATAATTTCTCGCAATTGCCCAGGAATAACCAAACGGCACTCGTTTTCCAACATACCACAAACAGATACGCGCAATGTTTCATGCTGGATATACTCGTTGTATCGTTTGGAGTCTCCTGGTATTTCTTCCTGCAAATAGATAATTTTAGTGACATTGAAATTTGTAAGTGTACAGCATCCCTGAATTTACAAATTAGTAGCAAGTCATGACGTAACTCATAAACAAGCAGGGATACATCCACGAAGTAATAAGAAAAACTATAAAATATTTTAGTAATAAAAAAAAGGGTGACATCAATTAGAGATGTAAGAACATTCGAAGGTGCAAATGCCGACACAGACTACTACTTGATTGTTACAACAATGAAACTGAGGATAAAGAACGGTAAAAGGAAGAAGAAAATGATCAAAAATTGAGCATGGAAAAACTAAAAAATGAAAAAACAAAAAAGAGATGGTCTTGGATAGTACCCTGCCAATAAGGGTACTATCTGCCTGGTTAAAGCTAAGAAAGTGGGGAAAGTGTGCACTTTATTGAGTCTACGACTTGACACTATTGCTAAAAACATTCCAGTATCATCGGTCCACCATGTATACAACAAAAAATAATTATCAATGAAAAAAGTTAACCACTGCTGCGGTTGGATTTAGTGGCTATCGACTCTCTACACGCATTTTCGAGGACAAAAAATTCCAAAGTGAATGGTTTCACAGCGAATGTGAAAAGGTAATTACAATTAATTACAAAAAAAAAGAAGAGAAACAACAATGAGATGGTTAAACACAGGAAATCAAGGAGACTTGAGAAATTTCAATAAAAAAGGAAGGGAAGCAGTAAGGCTATGTAGACATAAAAAAAGGTAATGGCTTAATGAAATTATGAAAGACATTGAAAGAAATAACACGAATGTTCTACAAGAAAATAAGAAAGCAATAGCATAACAAAAAGAGCAATGAAGACCGCAGAGGGTCATATTAACTATAATAACGAAAAGAAGAAGAAAAATTATGGATATATGGACACTTCCAAAACTATTGAACTAAAAGCTAAAGTGTTAACTTCGAGTGGGCTTCCCCATACTAGATATTAACACTTGCCGTACTTGCAAAAGTGAAATTTTTTGTTATTATAACGTTGTACAGTTGTACACCGACTATTAGATTTCTCTTCTCTCATTTCACCGTATTGTCATGATCCGGTTTAATTGAATTAAATCAAATCATGCTTTTTGCTTGGACACAACCCAAATAAATAATACCAACCCATTTCAAATAACAATTTAATTCAAGAAACAACTTATAATAACAGGACATGGACAATAAATTATTAGTTTTACAAAACAATTAATAAATTTACTTCCATGACAACATGTAATAAATTTAGGTCTAACTATTGATGAAGATTTAAGATTTACAGGGCACGTCATATAAGTAGTGGTTATAACACTTTAAGATCGCTCTACCAAAATCCCCATGCTTTAAGACGTAAAATAGATTTAAAGTCTGCAGAACTCATATTAAAGAATTATCTTTGGATTACGTAAATTCGATGACATCTCTCACAAATTGCTTGATGTCCGCTGGTTAAATATGTTAAATTGTAGGCATTTACATGCAGTTTGTTTGTATCACAAAAACATACGTAACGGTAAACCTAAATATCTATTTAAAAAAATTACCTTCTGCACCAATGCACACTCTTTAAATTTAAGATTTAAGGGATTACTCACTACACCACTTCATCGTACTGAAATGTTTAAACGCTCTTTAACTTATCAAATAACGTACTATTTTAATTGACTACCCTTAAATCTCAAACTATTAAATTTAAAAATTTTTATAAATAAATTATTAAAACAAAAACTCTACTCTAGTCAAGTCATCCCTGTCTGACAGTGTTACAGTAAGGTGTGGCCACTCTAGGACTTCAATTGTCTTTCATCGGATTTTGTATCTCTCCTACATTTCTTTCCCTCATTATTTCTCATTGCCTCTTTCCCTTCTGCTTCTTCTTTCCCTGTATTAATTTAATTTAATTAACTGTTAATTGTTTTTTTATATTATTTTAATTATTTAATATTATATTGAACATTCTGCGAAGTAGGGGTTAAGTGGAAGAGCAGCAAGCGTTTCATACAGCACCTCAAAGCTGAACTCCGCCGACATAGTATATTTTTTTTTACATATAATTTCTAATTGGAGTTTTCTTTAAATAAAGGAAATTATTATTGTTATGGGAGTCGAGTTCCAGCAGTGGCCGAGGACACACGCGTTTAACAACGCCACTCCAGGTTTTAAATGTAAAACTGTGTTTTTAACCGTTTGAAAAGACAATTGTAGTGTAGTTCCAGTTCTCAAAAACAAAGAAGCGAGTATTACCTGCGGGATTAAAGGTACCACTTGGTTTACCTGCCGATGTCACAACAGATGAAAGGAAACCGGAAAATGGATAATCAGCAAACAGTTAACGCTAAGTTATAAATATAAGTAGTAATTTCTAATAGAGAATAAACAGATGTAATCCCCAAGATAAATTAAGAACAGGCGGCTGTAAGTAAATATTAAACAAAACAAATAATTTAAAAAAGTAGATATTGTTATTCTATTAGGGCAGTCTGTTAGGCAAGAGAGTTTATTTTCGTCCAAACCCGACAATAGAGAACGCCAACAGACAATTTCCTGGAACTCGATACTAAAGGTCTTGAAGCAGGTAGATTTCTAAGGGTATTTTCGATAGAAAAAGGCAAACCAGATCCGTACAATTTAGGAAAGTTAGAACCATAATTAATTCACACTCAACAGGCGGGAAAATTCATGCAAACGAATTCTTTTACGTGCGCCGCGATACCTACAATAAAGTACAATAATTTTCCATTAGATTAATTGATTTAATTACCGACATTTGTATTGAATATACAATTTTTTTAGTATTATGTTTGTATAGATGGTTATTTATTGTATAATCTAAGGTAGTGATATACACCTAACATTAAGAAACTTTATATATTAAGTTGTAGAGCGGAGCATCTGGGGAGTACGTTTATGTTCATGTAATTTAAGTAAGGTTTGGAGCGTAATGTTGAATTTAAGGCTCAGAACCGGGTATGTCAAATTAGATTGGTTCTAGTATCTAACATTAACGTCTGATGTCAATCAGAACTAGTAGTATTAGAAGGTGTGTAAACATATACACGAAAGTGTACACACCAGCAAACCAACGGAAATCATCAGAAGCAGGAAACACAATACCTACCATGGAACAGGAACAGCATATACGGACAGACACAAATTGACAGTGCGGAAAATCCCAGGAGATGGAAACTATTTATTTGCCTCAATAGCAGACCAAAACACAAATGTCACAGCAATGCGAGAACAGCTCAAAAAAAAGAAGCTTTTATCTTAAGGAAAAAATCGTGTCATACATCAGAGAAAACCCACAAAAATTCCAATTGCAACTGGAGGAAAATGTAAGAAACTTGGCTCCGTGCTACGACCATCTAGCACATACCTACAGCCCAGCACTACAAACAGAAGCCTACTTAGAAGACCTAGGGAAAGAAGAATTTGGGGGAGGAGCCGAATCAATAGCAGCAGCAGCAGAAATACAAAAGGCGTCAATAGAAATACACTACAAAGCAGGTCCAACCTCCACACACACTCCGGTAGACAACAATCAACAACCCAGGACAATAAGAAGCCAAAGAAGAAAAGGAATCCATAGGAAGCAAGAATGAAATGCCAAATATGACGATGCTAGATCAAGGAATAGTATTAAGTAGTTTATTAGCTATTAGGAAATTAAGATATTTTCAATTTGTAATCTTAAAACAATAGATATGTGTGAAATAAGAACAATGTGAAACTTTGATACCAAAGTTTATTAGGTTAAAATGCATAATCGCATAACATTCTTGGTTACGTACTCAAAACCCCCATTGATGCGTAGCTTACTAACTACCCGGTGTTGCAGCAGCGGTGTCTTGCGGTATGCATTGCAGACATGCTAACGCGGTTCAACACCCCACCCGATCCCACCTATCACATAAATTCCTACCCACCTACTGGCATGGGGTGGGCCTGGCGTAATCCAGGATCGACCCTCGAGTCAGCTCCATGTCAGATGATGATGATGATGATGAATAAAGGAAATTATTATTGTTATTAACAAATAAAAAATCATTCTTGTATCCACTTCTTTTTGTTTACAATATAATAATGCTTCTTCGAATTTGAACACCCTTTTCCATCCTTTATGGAAAATGTGTGATAATTTAAAGTTAGTTTAATTTTTTTTACGAATAATTAAGTTACAGCTGTTTGGTGTATTGCCACAAAAAACGAACTCAATAAAACACTGGCACTCCAGACACAGAATTGGGGTTATTTTACCTCCAACCTCGTTTAGTGACGTCAAGCACTCGACACCTATAACATGAACTCTGACATGCTTTAGGAAAAAACCACAGGTCACATGATCAAGGATTTTTTTTTGAACACCCGTTTAGATTATTGTTATGCTCTACCATACTGTATTCATACACTATACTTTTACTCACTTTAAAATATCCTGGTTCATTAAAATAAGGTTTCTCATTCATAAGGCTTTGAATGGACAAAAGCAAACTGGAAAGTTGTTGGGCAGGACTCCAAGATGGACCTTCCCAGGTGCTATTAAGAATAAAATATACTTATTTTACTACATATTTTTATCTTATTTATGCTATTATTACATTTAAAAAACAAATTAATAAAAAACAAATGTTCTTCTTTATAATTACCCTAAAATGCTCAGACAAACTTTTCCACAGCGATACATGTTCGGATTGAAACGAACTCTGCCCCCATCTGTAGTCATTAGTTTAACTTTTGGAGGATGAATTGGGTAATCATTTGGACATTTCAGTATGAAGTAAAAGAATCCACCTTCGTACGGTGTATCCATAACACCCATAATAAGAGCATGAACTATTTTTAGATTGGATTCATCTCCAACGACAAACAGGCCTGGTGGTGGTTCCGTGAAAATACTTAGTAGATCTCTAAAATATATATAATTATTGCAACAAGAGTTAAAAGAAAGGAGTCAAATTGGCTGGAATTAAACTTTGTTTAGGGTGATCATGTCTGAGCACTTAAGATACATGCAGGTTTATACGCGAGTCATCAATTGTTGTTTCGTAATTCTTTTTATCTTTTTAGTTGTCACTCGTCATTTCTTCAATTACGTGACCTCGGACCAAAAAAAACGCTATAAAAACTTTATTTGAAGAATTATCAAAAATATGCAAATAAAAAATATATTTTTTAACTAGAGCTCATTGATAGGCGTAGTAAAAATCACGTAACTTCCAGAAAATATGTTGTTGATGTTAAAAAGTATTGTTTTTTTCCCTTAATTTTTTATGAAAATTCATGTTAATCATAATACAGAACTTCAAATAGTTTATTGAAATGTTTAAAGCTTATAACTAACTATAGGCGTTTGCGTTTTTAAATAAATAATCAATTTCAAATTTATCAAAAACTCCTGGAGGAACCAGGCTAAAATTTAGGAGATTAGTAAACAACAAATTTGTAGTTCATTGCAAGCTCTATCGGCTCAGAAAATTAAAAAAAAATGGTCTGCGCAGTTTTTGAGGAATAATTTTTTTAATATGCCCAACATTTTGAGCAGCTAAAATTGTTACAATTTTCATATTTCGAAAAATATTTTGACCCTAATTGATAATACTTATTTAGTGCTATTAAATAATATGACAAATTGTATTGATTGGGTGTTTTGCAGGGTTGGGTATGTAGAATATTAAGCCATTTTTCTGCATATTTTGCATGTAGAATAATACCGATGCAAAATCAGGCAGTTTAAACGCAAATGAACACATATACAACTAAGTGCTTAATTAAATGTTGTAAAGACCTTGTGAATCTGGAAAAAAAATTCAAAAAAATTCGCGGAAAGAAAATCCCCAAAAGAAGGCGAATAAAACCCCAGAAAAAATTTTAAGAAAGAGAAATTCCATAACTAGTCTCCAAAAAAAAATTCTGCGCCTTACGTAATGAATACGTAAATATGTATTTTCTAGTAGCGGAGGCCCCTCTCCACTAAATGTTGGGGCAGGTGAAAGGGATCCGAATATAGCATAAATTAAAATACAAAATATCTCAGAACAGTAAAAAACTAAAAACCAGTGCTAGAATTAGGGTGGAGTGAAAGAGTCGTAACGATTTAAAGAGCACAATTTAATTGTATAATTTAACTTTCCAATACTTCAGTAGAAGTATTAGAGAGTAAAAAAACTATTCGTGCCTGCACAGATAACCGATTTACGGCGGCGTAGAATACGTTTGTCACGGCGCGTTTCATATTCACGTGACAGGCTCTTCTTCGTTCGAATTTGTTATAATATTCAGACACAATTTTAAATATGAAAATTTATGGCGGAGATATTAATTAATTCAAAGTTTAAAACGTGGATAAACTGCTCCATCTTCGGGAGGCTATTACAGGGTTCCCACTAACTATCAAGAATTAGAATCCATGACTTTTCCAGGATATCCATGACCAGAAATCATACTTATCCATGACTCTCGACCAAAAAAATCAATAAAATTAGAGACGCAAAAATAGTCACATTTATCCGTTTTTTATCAATTTACAAGACAGTATATGGCGGTCTCACTTGCACCTAATCATAAGCCATATTACGCCTTGGAATTTAACAAGGATAAGAAAAGTACCTCAATGATATTTTAAAAACCTTTAGCAGCAAAAGTTTTATAAGCGGCAGTTTTAAAAATTTTTAATTTTTTTAAATTATGTTAACACTACTGCAAGAAAATCAGGTTTTTTATTGTAAATCAAGAGAAAAATCAAGACTTTTGCCAAATTTTGGCTAAAATCCATGACTTCCAGGTTAAAATTATAATTCCCTGACTTTTCCATGACTTCCAGGTTATCCAGGGTCAGTGGGAACCCTGTTATAGGTCCATAAAGAAAGCAGTTTTAGACAGGTCAACTTGGGCTAAAAAATGTTTGAAAAACTGTCTACTGTATTTGAAGAATTTTTACATTTTTTAATGAATATTTGTAAATATATTCACAATCAAAAGTTTGTTAAAATGTTAGCATCGAAATAAAGTAACACAACTGGTACTGTTCTATCTAGTTCTCTTTTTAGTCTTTCATTTATTTCATAAAAACAGTTTATTTGGTTAACTAGTCGATTATTTGAAGATGGTTTAGTACATAAACATAAAGTGGTAGTAGCTTAGAGGTTGAACGCTTAGCCTCTAACGCTAAAGGTCTGGGGTTCAATTCCCCACCGCAGCCATGCAGCAATAAAAATCTATGTCAAAACCAGCCACTCGCGTTCCCCAATCCGGTGTAGGCAGCCTGAAACCTTCTCTGGTATTTAGTCATTCAGATTCAACATTAAATTGTAGGTCCCCCGTACTCCACCTTAGCATTAAGAGTATGTGGCAGAGAAGAGTGCCAGAGCCCAACAGTGGGACATAAGGGCCGATTGCGATTAGCACATAAACACCGCACTGGTGTTGATTTGCTAAACCACTTTAATTGCACTGCACAGTTCACATTCTGTGTGACGCACAATGTCACTAGTGTTAACAACCACCACTGACGTATGAGCAATTCTATTCTAAAGAGTGTAAGATCCTTGTCTAAAGCTACAACCTAAAAGCAAAACTTTAATTTTCAAACAATCATAGATAAAAACAAGTATCAGTTCATATTTAGCAACATTTCTTGGAAATATTACAAGCTGCAAAATGATTTTTTTGTTTTGACAAATATTACTGCAGTAATAGGGGCGAACGGTCTAATGATGTGCCCTGAAACGTTACTGGTAATGGGAATATTCTGGAAACTTTACTCCTTAGTCAGGAAAGTTTACAAAAACCGGGAAACTTATATTAGAAGTTTACCTTATGATAAATCTGACCAAGACTCAAATGTAACGACAGAATCTGATTCGGGGTTGGATGATCCAGCTGGACTGACTAATAAGCATTGAAAAATACCATGTTCAATGTAGAATTTTAGTTCTTATTCGGTAAACTGAATTTGTTGAAGCAATTTTGAACCCCAAACCTGTAGGTGCAAATGTACATGAGTGATCCCCAAGTCTACAGAATTTCCATGAACTTGTGAGAAGCCAAAATAATTCCTTACTTGGACTTTCCCGATTTTGGAAATATTCCCCAAAAGAACTTTGCCGAAAAAGTGCCCATCACTAAATTGTATTACCAGAATGTCCTTCAGGTACTTTTCTAAAAACTACCTAGTGCAACTATTGCGTAATAATACCTTATGTATCTTAGATCATATACATGTTAACGTAGATAGCGCTTTCCCTATATTTACGGTATAACTTGATTGTGTCAAGATACCTGACAAGGAAAACATATTTGCTACACCGTAAGTACGTTATCTATTGTGCGCACACTGAACAGGACGAAACGTGACTTACTTTCAAGGATGATGATATCAGGGAATGCTCCACAAACACAAAGTAAACATAATGCTATCCTTGTTAGTTATGCTGGTACAGAATCGATTGAAGAAGGCGTTATCTACCTTTGCATATAGGTATATGATCTAAGTTATGTATCAACATAAGTTTGTGGTATGTTTATACTATTGCATTCTTTTATACTGTTATCAACGATGACTAATAGAGAATTATAAATAAAATACCCACATATAACACCACTTACATAAACAAATCAAATAATCTATGTATTCAATTTCCTTTTGTCATTCCAATAGTTGTCATATAAAAATGTATGTATTTTTGATTAAATTTACCTTTTAATTCGAGAAGAAGCGGTAGCTGTAAGTGTTCCTTGCTCCTTGTCAACAGTTGGGTCCCAATCTGGTCTTGGTAGGATCTTTTTTAGCTGAAGCTTCTTCGACATGGCTGAAAGTTAAAAAGTTAATCACTTACTAAGAACCACATCTGCAATAGTATACAACCAATTATTAAATCGTTTTCAGTATTAAAATTACCAGTAACCTTCACACATTTCAAATTTTTGAAGATTTTTAATTCATTACACATTACTGAAATGTTTGGTGAATACTTTACCTGAATCTAGTTAACAAAACCTGTAGAAATAAAATATGATGATGAAACAACCACTAGATTTTTATGAACATAAAGCAAAAAATAATTTAAAAACAGTTATTTTGTCAAAACGTCTTCAGAATGCTGAGATTGATGACGACCATAACAGATAAACAATTCCTGGTTGTCAGAAATTGTGCTGAGAAAGAGAACTACAAACTACCTGGCACTGTTGCCAAGTCAGTTTTAAATTTCATCAAAACCTACAACCAAAAGTTGCCATATTTCACAAATTACCTGTAAACTGCAGCACAATTTCGGAACGTTATAAATTTGGTCAAAAAATATTACACAAAAATAAAATATTATTAAATAAACTCAACGACTTCGTATACGCTTATATGGACGTTTCAAATTATTCTCGACTCTGTCAGTTCCCAAAATTGCTGCTTGGAGGCGACCAGAGAGAATACGGTTAAACGAGAGCCGACAGTTATGTTAAATGATAAATAGGCGAGATGCAACTGACTACAGCGCCTTTATAAACGAACTACTATAACTAATAGCAGCAGCGGCAAGTTCAAAATACAGCAAGTAGTAAATAATAAATAGTGATTTTTTATTTCAAAGTTGTCGTGAGAATCGAAAACAATGTAAATAAATTTATAAAAAACTATTTTCTATTTAAGGAAAAGTAAAAACTATATTTTCAAAAATTTAACTAGGTACCTACTTATTTTAACATTTCAAAACTGAAAGCATAACATTGATTTCCACGTAAATAGGAATATTATTAAGTTGAAACACAGATTTATTGATAAACATTTTTACTAATTCCAGCGTTTTTACAACATTTTTCTGTTAAAAAATCAAACTAGTAAATTACTATTTAGAAAAAAGTGCATATTATTCAATAATATTTATGAAAAAACTGAATAATAGTGAGCAGAGCTTTCAGGTAAGACCTAACAAGCTACCCAATTTTTGCAATACAGCAAACCTTTATTTAAATTTACTGTAAAAAAACAAGAACACAATAATATTGTATTAGATCAACTTTACATTCTATTTTAATATTTTAATTTTAATAAAAAAAAATCAAATGCTTTAACGATTACAAATAAGTATAATATTTTAGTTTAAATTGAGTTATATTTAAATAATTATTCTTCAGAAATTAAAAAAGTGTTGAAAATACAAGTCTGAAACTTGAATTAAAAATGCATATTTTATCAAAAAATGATTTAAATCGTTGATTAAAGTAAGAAAACTTACCTTGATTTACATCAGATTTAAATTTGTATTACCTACTTGATTTCAACTCTTTTGAGAGTAAAACTTTCCCAGGACATTTTTTGGCATCTCAGGTGAGATAGGAATTGGACAATGTGAAAATTACAAAAACAAAAATTAAATTTTGTCTATAAACTACTTTCAACGATTATGTAGATACTTAAAATTTAGTAGCATTAAAGAAATAGTAAACGTAAGTGTCTTTTGTATGATTTAATTGCTCATTCGTCGTGCTTTGTCATTTATGTAAATACTTTTGTGTTGTTAATTTAGTAAGAACCTTGGTGCAGTAAGGTCAATTTTATTATTGTTATTATAATTATTTGCACTAAGGAAAAACACTTGCACTTTTTAAGTCGAGCAACTATTGCAATTACAAAATGTAATGTAACTTATTACTAGAGCAAGGATAGTTATGCGCTGTAAAATTCAAAAATATGCATGCATGTATGCACAAAAAATATGTAAAATATGCACTTTAAAAATTCAAATTCTTAGTACATACTAACTTTCTTGTTGCACTTATAAACTACATATTAAAAAAAAACATAAAAAATTTAAATTTAACTATTTCTGCAATATCAGTTTTCAAGTGTAGAATTGTTTGATTTCTTACCATTCAAAACATTACATAAATCCTGAAGTTCCTTATACCCACTATTCATTTCTACAATAGAAAAAAGCTTTTCTGTAACCGCTTCTTTGGAAACAGTTTGAATTTTATGCACTACATTTTGCACTCCCGTCAGTGGTACAGTCGCCCTTGTATTCCGCCATGTATGAACGCAGAACAACTCTAAAGAATCATTTTCCTTTTCCCATTGTGCACAATTCTAACTTGTCGATCACCTTTCACCAAGGAAACAGTACTAAACTAATGTTCAAAACAAATTAACCACTCCCTAACAGCTCCCTTGGAGTACATATATAATTGACATGATGCATTTTAAGTAATTCCAAATGAGTAACCTAATGGATTCTAGAAGCCCATTTGTAAAAAGTATATACTAAGGCTAATCCTTTTATCAGTTAATGGGAAATTTATTCTAGGTAAAACAGACAAATTGTTTTTGGAAAATCCTAGTTCAAAAAAAAGTTTTAATAAAGAGTACATTAAAAATCGAAAAACGTCATGTAATATGCTACATTATGCCTATTTCTGCTAAATATGCATTTTAACAAAAAAAAAGTGGAAATTCATGCATGCAATATGCAAATGCATAATTATCCTTGCTCTACATTACTTACCCTCCATATTCTCTACAAATCCTATATTGTTAGTAATAACAGAACTCTTCGGTTGTGGTGTTATACTTAGTAGTTATTAAAGAAGTACCTACAGAGATTTATGTTTAGTTCTTGTAATAGAGAAAAACTACATATTTGCACATCTCATTTTTTGTAGCCATAAGATAAATAATTAAACAGCTTTATAGATATGCAGCATTATAATCAAATTTCCATTTAGATCGGGTGCTAGGAGTTTCGTTTGTATAATATGAGGGACGCATTCTGTTTCATGGGATGTGTTAGGAAAGCCATTAGCATTAAGAAAATGCATGTTGCCAGGCAATTTTTTTGTTTGATTAAGTTTTCAGTCTTCTTTAAGAAGCCCCTGGAGGGCACAGAGGCTAAGAAAAAAATTGAAACTAACCAGTTTTATTGTAAATTTAATGCCAATTACAAAAGTTCGTATTAACATAGGTCCAGAAATGCATTGTTTAAGAGCTACAGCTATGAAACAAAGATCCACCGATTCCTCATGGATCTGGCCCAAAAACAAGTCTTACAAAAATGCACTTTTTGCAGCTAACATCATAGTGTAAAGAAGAATCAGGGAATAAAATGATGTAGAGTTGAAAGTATTTATTGACAACAAAAAGTTACACAAATACAGCGCTTTAAATTTTCTACAACTGCATGAATTGGAAGAAACAAAACAAAAACGATTTATTCGGCTTCAAAGCTTTTGCAATTTTCATCTACACATTTACACTTATACAGCATTTTAAATTTCTTACAACTCTACAATTTGGAACTATAGTTTTACATTTAAACGGTTTAATAACAGGGTTCCCACTAACTATCAAGAATTAGAATCCATGACTTTTCCAGGTCATCCGTGACCAAAAATCATACTTATCCATGACTCTCGACAAAAAAAATCAATAAAATTCGAGGTTTTTTATCAATTCACAAGATAGTATATGGCGGTTTCACTTGCACCTAATCATAAGCCATATTACGCCTTGGAATTTAACAAGGATAAGAAAAGTACCTCAATGATATTTTAAAAACCTTTAGCAGCAAAAGTTTTATAAGCGGCAGTTCACTACTGCAAGAAAATCAGGTTTTTTTTACTGTAAATCAAGACTTTTGCCAAATTTTGCATAAAATCCACGACTTCCAGGTTAAAATTTTAGTTCCCTGACTTTTCCACGACTTCCAGGTTATCCAGGGTCAGTGGGAACCCTGAATAAGGTTAGATGGTACTGGTTCTTTCGTCATAAGCTTGGGATATAATGCAGAATTTTCTTTGAGCTTGATTCCAAACTCTACAAAATTTAAGGGGTCAAATAATAGTAGGTATGTGTTTTTCTAAAAATATGTTTGCGCAGTGCAGCCAGGAAAGATCCAATTTTTTTGGCCTTCGTAACACATCCCTCATATTATGCAAACGAAACTGTTTTTAACACATGTACTAATTGGGGCGCTGTTTTTTCAATTCTTTAACTTTAGTTTCATATCCCAAAAAGACAATGTTGTGCAAACAAAACCTTCCTAGCACCTGTACTAATTGGGACATCACTCTTTTTTAATTCTATATTTGTTCCGCATCCCAAAAACCCTCATATTATGCAAATA
Organism: Ctenicera cuprea; assembly: GCA_958336395.1. Classification (NCBI taxonomy): domain Eukaryota; kingdom Metazoa; phylum Arthropoda; class Insecta; order Coleoptera; family Elateridae; genus Ctenicera; species Ctenicera cuprea. The sequence continues at coordinate 28,196,718 of OY284490.1, forward strand.
AAACCCTTCCTAGCAACTAGACTAATTAGAGCGTTACTTTTTGTAATTCTTTAATTTTTGTTAAAACAATTATGTTATTGTCATTTATTGCCGAGAGACTATTTAAAACCAATAAATGTTTACTTTAAATATGTATACTAATAATTTTTAAGTTCATTCTGTTAATAATAACTGCAAAACGACACTATTAATATTTTTTTATTTAGTCCAGTTTATACAAACAAATAGTTAACACAATGATGTTCAGCCTTGCTTCTGGGCCAATTCCTTAGCTTTCGCCCTCTCAATCTTGGCGATACGAGCAGCAGATTTAGATCCCAGAAGACCACCACCCCAGTGACGTCTGATTTCATCACCACGATCATTAAAGTTGGTCTTGACTGCTTCAATAAGCTTGTTAAAGTTGGCCCTATCTCCAGAATCAACCTGCAGACACATAAAAAATAAATATTTAAAGTTTGAGAAAGAAAAGTAACATACTTGTGTCAATGCCACTGATGTGCAAGTTTTACGTCTTACAAGAAGTCCCAAGCGAGCCTTTCCTTTAACAATGCAGTAGGGGACACCCATTTTTCTGCAAAGGGCTGGGAGGAATAATACAAGCTGAAAAAAAATAGTTCTTCAATATACAGGTTAAAAATAATTTATATGCTTCCTATTTAGGATAAAGTATGCTCAGGGTCATTTGTCTTCATTTATATAAAAACTTTTTTGTAGTAATTACAGTCAGGTGAAGAAATTCTATTACATCATCGCAAAAATTGAAATATTAAAAAATAGTAAAATTAAGTGACATACCTCAATGGGATCTACATCATGAGCAATTATAACAAGTTGTGCCTTCTTTTGTTCAACAAGTTTTGTTACAGTGTTGGTGCCAGCACGCAACGTGTTAGGGCGTTTTGTGGGCTTATCTTCTTTCTTAGCAACCTTGGCCTCAGCACGAGCCTTTAGGCGCTGTTTTTTCTGTAATGGAGTCTCTGGGCGATATTTTTCAAGAAGTTTGAACAGTTGTGTAGCTGAAATAAGAATTTTTTTAAAAACTAAAAATTTTCATTTACATTTTTTTAAAGATTGTAAAATCATCAGAAATCATTTATGTGGTAGAAAAGTTATCCCTCATATTATATAGGATAGCAAATACAGTCATCATGACATAAAGTTTACAAACTTAATTCTTAAGGTGGGTTTATGTAGCTTTCTTTGCTTTAACCGTAGTCGTAAGAAACTATGATTACCATTGGTTAAGAACAAACTTTCGTATTGGTTACGTCTTAAGACTAAAAGCTACCTTGCACCACAGCTTTTTTGCAGCAGTTTTTTTAATTTTCCCCTATTTTATCGTCCTCTGACTTTAATCTGGCCTGATCACAATTCACAATGTCTACTATTTTGTAAATTGTGTGCTTATAAAATATAACGTGGTAACAACATCTAACAGCAGTCTATATGATCAAGAGTAGATGTCCGTAACGCATAATCGTTTCGACAATCATGTTGCATAACCTAACTACTATGTCTAATGGTGACAATATATACACTTAATAGTATGTACTCGTAACAGCAACTGCCCGGTCACAATGCCTAACCCTATTGACGATCATATTGCATACTTCGATCACTATGTCTACTGATGATGTTACTGCCACCTATGGGCAGGTAGGTACTAAGTTGGTTCGTAATATAAGATTATTTTTTATAGATCACCATTAAACAAATACAGTTGTGTTACAATAAAAAAATACATAAGATTTGGCCATGGAAAATAAAACTAGTCTTTGCATGCTTTAGAATTTAAACAAACACAACATAATGTCACTTAAATTTTTTAGGTTAAGCTTGTAATTTGTCATTTGTAGTGCCACTTACAGTGCTGTTTTTACGCTATCTGAAAGGCAGGCGTAAGACTAAGGCAAAGAAAGTTGTATAAACGTACCTTTACATTAGAGTTATCCAATTGTTTAGCAAAATCGTTGATTTTGTAGACCAAATTGGCATAGCCTATAATAGTACGATATTTAGATTAAGTTGAGAAAAGTGTCATCTTTTGAAAAATGATCATTTTTTAAATGTAGCAATTTGATTTAGCGGCTTTGCCAATCTACTCAAGAAAAAGAATGTGGATAATTACAGCTAAAATATTAATACAATGCTCTAACCTGTTTGTTTGTCTAGTGATTGGGTGAACTGGTTGATGGGTGGAGGTACTTTTAACCTCTTCTGAAGCACCGCTTTTTGCCTCTGAATACGAATGTATTTAGGCCATTTTACAAATCTAGAAAGATCACGAGTTGGTTGGATATCCTGTCCTGCAAAAGTAAACGTAAATTGAATCATCGTTGACAAAATGCGACGACTATAGATTCAAAATATTAAATATATCAGTATTAAAAAGCTCGTTTTAAATTCAACACAATTATTCTCTGTAATAAGATAGTTTTCATCATAAAAACACAAATTATTAATATTAGCAAATATGATCAATACCTAGCAATGCGATTTCACAACTCACCAATGCCAAAGTTGCGTGGTCTCTTTTCAAACAGGGGATTAACGGTTTTCTTAACTTCGACTTTCTTCACAGCAAGGGGAGCTGCTGCTACTTTTTTCCCCGACTTCTTCTTGGGCTAAAAATAATAATAATCTACTTACTACACCTTACACCATCTGCACATGTGGGGAAAAAATAATAGTTTTTGTGTAACTTTCAGTTAATACTTGGTGGTATGATTTTTCTGCACAGAATACTTAGGATAGCAAATACTAAGAGTCATCATAGGTTGCACAAATAGTTTTCTTATGCTTAACTTGGCTACTGGAACTGGGTTCACCGCTACACTTAACCTCAAATCAAGAAAATTTTAGGTTTAATTTGGTAACTAATTTAACAAATTATAGTCAATCTGTTAATCAAATACATACAAAAGTTTAAATTGTATAGATTGTTTTTGCTACAATACCAAAAAATGTTGAAAAACAAACACAACAAACCAAGTTGGAAGTTAACGTAAAAATTTCAATTAAAGCAAAAAGCAAGAATTTTATTAGAATAATATAAATTAGAGTATAATTTATAACACACTTACTTTCTTCTGCACCATTTTTAAATGGTTTCCTTTAAAGGATTGCTTAAATAAAACTAAAGTTATGTGTACATCAACTAACGCCACACGACCATACACGGCCGTAGGAAAAAGAGCGCAGCAACGGAAACACCTAATTTCCTAGTGTAACTAGTGTTACCAACATTCGTATGAGCGGGAAGTTTAAATTTAGACAGAAATAGCTTTGGAACTTTATTAGGTTTTAAATGTATATTTGCAACACTAGAGTTTGCTTATATTTCTCAAACACCATATAAAATATTGTTGCAAAAAATTAGAAAAACTTTTAATTATAGTTCTTTTCACAATTAATAACGTTATAGTGATCAGAAATTAGACATTAACCCGGCGGCAGTGTGGTGGGTTTTTGACACAGAACCTGTGTGGTGGGGTATCACATACCCCAAAGTAAAATAACAAAAAATAAAAAAAATAAATTGTTTTTTGGAAATTAATAATTGTATTTCTACTTATTAAGGTGTTTTTGCTATAAAAACACACATTTCCAGTTCCGATATATTATTTATTAAAAAATAACAATATATATCCTAAATGGTTAATTTTATGAGAAAAAAGCAACATGACTTTTGTTACATCCAAAATTTCACTTTCGGTTACTTCTTGTAGATTTTGCTGACTATCTTCCGCATCTTGCTGACTATTTTCCGCATCTTCTTCACTTTCAGAATTGTGATTACTACCACCTTGAAAGTCAGATTCACCCTCACTTTCGGAGCCAATAGCAATATCTTCGGTTTCTTCAACTTCTTGCCAGAGATCCAACAATCGCTTCTGTTCACGTTCATACGGTCCGGCCATAACTAAATTGAAACATAATAAGTCACAGAGTTTTTACATCATTATTAGATTATAATACGATAGTATGTTGGTTATAGTTTTTTTGAGTATTTTTTAGTCGAATTTGGACAAAATCGTGAAAATTCACTAAGTAACAATTATTTTACTTCTCTTTACATCATTTTGCAAATACAGAGACATTATGTCCAAGAAATTGCAACGCCAGAGGAATTAATACGAAAAATAATAGACAGAACACATTTATTTGTATACGTATAAATATACACTTACCTGTGTGGTGGGGTATGTGATACCCCAATGAACTTTGATGAAGAATAACTTGCGACGTGTACACCTCAACATCAATACAACGACGGCTATTGCTGCAATGAGCATTGAATGGAAGGTACTTAGCCCCCTGGCGAAACATCACTAACTTTAACTAAATAACGCTGATTTTAAAATGTCTGGGGTATGTGATACCCCACCACACTGCCGCCGGGTTAATGGGTTGCATTCACCAGAACAGATCGGGCAGTGGCGATTAGTAACTATCTGCTGAGGACCTAAAATTGCCGATACCTTACCGAACGCTGAGAATGTTCGCCATTTTTTTCTGTATCAAACATTTATTGAGCTAAATGCATAAACCAAGATTCATGGATAGCTAATATACAGGGTGTTTTCACTTTTTAATATTTACAATGTTTTGGGAGGGACCCACAAATGTATTGCTGCGAGAGAAATACTTATATGAATTATTTTCAGGCAGTTAAAGACTTGTACTTCCGATCACTGTTGATAATAATCACAACATATAAAAATTTCCTTTTGCTGTAATTTAAACAATCAACATCGTTTGTATTTTAGTACGCAGCTACATGTTACAATGGAAAAAGATGGTTTAATTTAAAGTTACACTAATGCTAAAATAACTACAATTTAGCATACTCTACGATTTCTAAACAGGTTTGTTTCTTTTCAGATCATATTTAACTATGTCTCTTATAATGATTGCAATATTTTTTAGGATTCATAACAACACGAATGAAGGGAAAGTTAAAAGAGCCTCTTTACTTCATTTGAATGAAGTTTGCACAATTTTCGTTTCTCAAACCAATGGTATACAGTGTGATTCATAACATGTGCAACGAATTTTCAGGATAGATTCAGAATCTAAATATAATCGAAAAATTCTCATAAACATGGGCCTGAAAACCCTTCATTATAGGGTTACAGCTTCTTGAAGATGAACCACGCTAATCACTTTTTGTAGATAACTTTTGCAGTAATTGCACTCAAATTTTAAAATTTCATATGTGAGCATTATTCACGTAATTAGTTATTCATGTATTTGTAATAATTTTGGTTTCAATAAGAACACTAGAGGTGTCTCATATGGGGGGGGGGGGGGGGGGGGGGTAATAATTTCTTCTACATATTTTAGATTTTAGCATTTTTTTAAAATTTGGATATAAAATCTTATTCTCCATACAAAATTGCACAACAAAATGTACTCCTGTTGAAAACAGTTTTCGAGATAATACCATGCTTTTCTAAAATTAAATTGCCATGAAGGTCTAATAAGTGTTTTCTTAATACGATAGAATAGAATAGTTTACACAAAACTTTGAGAGTAAATTCTATAAACATGCGTCCATAAAAGCTGCTTATGAAATTAAACCTATGGAAGAGGTAATACTGTTCCCACTTCTGCGGACTGCAACTAGCCCGGTAACGAAGCGTTTTTGGGCAAATATTTATAGGAACTTTTTATTATTTTCAGGTTCTTAATCTGTACTGAAAGTGCATCCCAACATGTTATCAATCATCCTGTGTGCATCGCCACATACAACCACAAAAATATGCAGTGATTCCTCAACTGCAACTTGTATGTCACCATCCCAGTGGCAGAGTTACCAGGTGAACCCGTGTTATGATTTCCTTGTCGACGTGCCATCATAGTAGGACAACAACAAATATAAAACTGACTACTTGTTCAGTCAAAGCTGCATTTGCATTTATTCAAAGCGTACAGACATGCAGTAATGTAGTTTATGTGTATATGGAATTTGTAAAAATTTTGTTTAATGAGACTTTATGGTTTAATTATAATTTTTTGCAGACTTGCGAAACGCATTAATTGTTTTATAATGCAAAAGATTTTTTTAATGAATTTATGTTTATATCAAGTATATTTTATTGGAATGATTGTCTAATGCTTAAGTTAACATGCTAAAAAAGTACTAAATTAGTTAACGTAGATTTTAATGTTTTCATGTTTTTTTACGTATTTCATGTGTTTTAATCTGGGTTTATACAAGTTACCATTAGATATTTAAATCTTAGGTTAGAGATGAATATTATACAATGTTTATTGTGATCTGTATAATAGGCAGGAGTCCTTCTGAAATTTTGTAAGATAATCGCGATCCGCACACAAGTAAATAATAAACTTTTGAGGTACTTAAAATACTTGTTTTTATTACTAATTATAATGTTAAAGAGATGCACTATCTCTAGAGTGACTGTTCGCATAGATTTTGCCAATACAGTACAATTTTAATGTATTATTATGTACTGATTTTTGTTTCTATTCTATTTTTAACGTTTTAAATTATGTTTATCATTTTGTGCTTATGTGGTTTGTATGTTACACAATTATAATATGTGCAGGTAGATGGTACCCTCGTAGGCAACGACATTACAGCACTGCATTAATTCTACGATAAAATTGCGCAGTTACTTCGTTGTCTTCTAATTCGATTACATCTTTATACTTTACTACTGCTATTGCCTACTTTCACTAAATAACTGCAATAAAAATTAGTACTCTCTAGTATTTAAGGAAATATTTAGAGTAAGCAATAAAGTATGATTCATATGGGTGTATTATTAATTTTTTCATGTTTTTTTTTTAATTACAATGCCTTACAGTCATTCCATTCTATAACTACATACACTGTAGCATTCCACCATGACCCATGCACACAATAAACATCAAATCGAGCGCATCAAATTGCTTTCAGAACCAATTTTGTGTTTTCGTTTTTTTTTTTTTCGTGTTTTTGCTTTGCAATAAGCCCTTTGGGGGCCTTATCGATGTTAAAACTGAGTGCATTGAAATCTGTTTTTTTTTCGAATTTCCCAAGAAAATCAAAACCAAGTTTTACCGCTTCCTCGCATTAACGATCGTTTTCCTGAAGTTGAATTCCATAACTACAGTGCTCGCTACAGTGATAATCAGTGTGAAGATATAAATTTTCAGGCTATAATAAATATTAACTTTTTCAATATTGCAAAAAATTATGAATTATAGGAAAATATGATCGACAATAGTTGTCACTATAATGTTCTTATAGTTCTTGAGTTATGAGTGTTATGACAGTATAATATTACAGTATAAACAAAGTCAGGTTAGAATAGCATTGCGTGCGGATTTCAAGTTTGACGCGCAAACGTCATTTTTTTAGGAACTATGATCTGCTGCGCCATCTCTCCGCAAAACATTTCGTGACGCCCATATCAAACTCGAGTGAAAACACCATACCTTCCAGTCATCTTGTAGTAATCATTTACTCTAACCTCTGTATGTATTTTCCGATGATGAATATTATCAAATCCCCTCCTCTCCGCGAAAATGAAAATACTTGTTATGGTTTTCAATGTATTCAAAATTCTAACAGTGATGTAAGAAAGAGTATGGTGTTGCAACTCCCACCATTTATCAATATAAAAAATTCGTCCTAAGCGGTTGACAATCTCGGGACTCTTTATAAGATTTGCGTATAGATGGCGCTCCTAAAACTTCAAATTTAAGCAATATTTCAGATTTGGCGCCATTTGATGAGTCTTTAATCACTACTTGACACTTTTTGAACTTTATTCTGTGTACAACACTTATTCACAACACTAAGGTTAGGTTAATTAGTTAATTTAGTTTTCACTTTTAATAATGAAATACGCAAGTAAGTGAAGCACTTATACCACATTTTTACAAAAAGTTTATATTTTATTGTAGTTATATTTGTGGTGGTTTTTAGTTGGAAAAAAGGTGTAACGATACTAAAATCCAAATAATACCAACAACCAACAACAATGAACAAACAAGTCGCCAAAACAAGCTGGTTTTATAGTGTAAAAGCAAACTGTATTCATATAGAAGTAGTCAGTAGAATAATAGAACTCGTTACTTACTACTACGAAATGTAAGCGTTCTTCCAGTCACTGCATAAACTTAACTTGGTACAAAGCATAATTTTAAATTCAAACTATTTATTTACTGATTATATAATTAGCAATTATAGGTAAGTAAAATAGGTAAATTCACCTTGGGAACAGCAAATAATGATAAATCTTTGTTTTCGTCTTTTGATAAGCCGCGCAAACAACAGTATTTTTGCATTTTTGCATTTTTGCCTAGAATATTACCGTGGTAATAAATAAATAAAAACACTTCTTAATTTTCAAATTTCTTTTAAAATAAAATTGATATTTACAGTTGCGCCATCTGTTGATACAATTTACAAGGAGCCCTGAGATTGTTAAAGATTGGAGATGAAAACAATTGAATAGAGTGCAAACACCAGTCTTCATTACATCACTATTCTAACGCACATCACCAAGTAGCAAATTTTACTTTGTAAATTGCTTTGGTTTACTATTAAGATGTATTAATAAAATATTAATTAAAAACACTGCAAAAAATTATTTATTTTGACTTGTTGGCGCCGCTAAATATTGGGCGCCCTAGGCGCTAGTCTAGTGCGCTTACGAACTAAAACACGCTATTGCTGTTGAAAATAGACATATAACGTTATACAAAAATACTTTTGAAAATAAAATACATATGAAAGGTAAAAGTCGGAAAAAGCCCTGCACACTTTTTTTTTGTAATTTTTCTGTTAATTCTCAATCGATCCAATAAAATATAGTAAAAGTAATGAGCTAGCAAAAAACAAAATTTAAAACTATCGAAAATATAAAGTTCCAAAAAAAAATACAAATGATGTATGTAATCACTTAAATATGGCATAAAGATAATACCAGATAAGAGAAAACAAAGAACCAAAAGCTAGACTATTTATCAAAGCATATTCTATGAAGATCTAAATGACAACTAACTGAACCCGTCTACTACGCCTCACGCATCTAATTTTAAAAGCTTGCAAGCTTTTAAAATTAGGTGCCGCGCGCGTCGCATTTACTCCAAATAATGCAAACAAAATAAAAAATAACTAAGCTGTGTCGAGATGTAGAAGCATAGCTCGTCGTCACGCAAAGTTGAGAAAGTTCTGAATTTCGTATACAGGATGTATCAAATTGCGTGTTAACTACGGGGTTCTCGCTTATTTGACAAAATACGACGATGGTTAAATTTGAATAGAGTATTTAATTCTGATTTCAACGATGTCACACTTTGCATATTGTTTGAGTTTTGAGCATGTTATTACAGAAAATAAAAATTTCATAAGAGTGCCATGGAAAGACCGCGTCATTTAATTTATTTTGAAAAAATTCTAGTAGGCTATGAATTGATGGAAGGAAAACAAAACACTACTTTTACTTACTTTATAGCTTTAGATACATTAGGTACGCGAAACTTTCATGAAACTTTGTTTTGACCGTAGACAGCAGGTTAAGTTATTTTTTACAAAAATAAACAAATGACACAGTTACTTACACACAGGTTAGAGAGTATATTTAGACGAGCTTCTAAGCATGTTTTACAAAGGTGTCAAATGTTTTGAACATTTATTTAATAATTGTTTGTATTAGTGCAGTTCTAGTGTTATCTGTTGTATTTATTTAACCTCTTATTCAAATTAGTTATGTCAGTTGCAAACATAACAACTGCAAGTGGAATTTTCAGTAAATTGTGTATGTTAGAAAATTTGTCATTTATTTGTTTTTATAAAAAATAACATAACCTGCTGCCTACGCTTAAAACGAAGTTTGCTGCAATTTTCGCGTATCTAAAGACCAAAGCAAATAAAAGTAGTGTTTTGTTTTACTTCCATCAGTTCATGGCCTACTAGAATTTCTTTAAATAAATTAAATGACGTGGTCATTTCATCGCACTCTTATGAAGTTTCTATTTTCTATAATAAAATGCTCAAAACTTAAACAAAATGCAAAGTGTGACATATCGTTGAAATCAGAATTAAAAACTCTATTCAAATATGAAAAAAATTAAAATGACGATCATAAGAAAAGAAAAAGTAACCAGTCGAAAATGAGTAATGGTAACAGTTATACCAAATATGATTGAAGATTTAGATTTAGCATAAAAAAGTGTCCAAATAATGCATTAACTAGAAATATGTAATATAAATGAGTTATAGCCGAAAACAAAAAATACAAAATTTCAGTTTTTTTAGCTTATTCAGAAACTAAGCAAGATAGCTCCAATTTCTTTTCAGATTATTAGTGGACATAAAATTCCACAACTTTTCTCTAATTTAACCATCGTCGTATCTCATCAAATAAGCGAGATCCCCATAGTTAACACGCAATTTGATACGTCCTGTATAGATTCCTCATTTAACATGAACTTAATAAATTTGCACGTAAAGTGTTAACGGCGGCTTTTTCTTTGACAGAAAATTAATTATATTATTACGGCCCGCTGATTTAATGTTCACGAGATTTATAAAATAATTACAGTTTTTTATGTCGGCATCGGAAGCTTTAAAACGATGCTAAACTTGAGTGGATTGGAGTATAATTTAAAATTTTTGGGTTTTATTACTTTAAATTGCCCAACGTCCATCCCTGCATTTAAAAGCTGATAATGATAAACTCCACTTGATCAACAAAATTAAGTTATGTTACGTGGTGTCCTAATTATATTAGAGACCCTCTGAAATTTGAATCAAATCAATCAAATCAAATTGATACCTTAGAGCATAGAATACTCTAAGATTGAGACGGTCCTGATTTCTACAGTTAAAGTTTTAATAAATAATTCGATATATTTCGAAAGTAGACTTTATATATGATACCAAATTCGATTGGCGAAATTAGGTAAAACATATTCGAGTCACAAAACTGGATTTTTAGACCACAATAAGTAAAAAGGGCGTTTCAATTACAATACATATAAATTTACTATGCACATGTAAACATGTTATTTTAAAACGTACCAGGTAGGTCATAAATCAGATAAAAATTGAAGGTAGGTTTTTGTTCCTTAAATTTAGCACAGCCTTTTTGCGTGAACAACTTTTATTACCTCGCTTTTACCGCATTTGATTGGATAATTCTGACAGTGTTACAGACATGTTGGTACTTGAAATTAATTTTACTTGATATCGCCACTACTTATCAGTTAGTATTAAGGTGGTTGAAGAATGCGGTTGTTCCATGTAACAGCCACATATTTATTAGACATATTCCGTTGTTCTTTGTAAAGTGTTGAGGTTAAATTTTAACATTTTCGCAAATACTTTTTGAACTTAGAAACAGGTAAAGATAAAAAATATGTTTATTTTTATTAATTATTAATATCGGCGAGATTTCTTTAACTAATTTTTTTTAATTACATGTTTTTTAATATAAAACTATACTGATGTGTGAAAGTATCAAATAAGGAGTCCTTATTAAGGACTTTGTCTTTATTTGTATTTGCGTGATTGTGAAAATACATATTTTATTGACTTTCACTAATTCCAATCTCTTTTATCAAAGCTTCAATCGAAACGGAGGGCATTCCTTCTTTTCTGCAAATGCCACAAGAAGTGCAATCCATTATACTTCTGGGAAGAAGGAAGTGATGATCGTTTGGCAAACATGACTTCTTTTAAGGTAATGTGTTTGATTGGTTGGTTGTAAGGTTTTTTAAAATACTTTTATAGATGCACAGTTTCAGTTCTGGCTTCCCAAAGCAAATGCAATGAAACTTTTTTTTTCTATTTTAGAAATTAACACAATAGCATTTTGATTGATTTTAAATTACGCAATTATAGGATACATACGCAAAAATAACGAATTATTCATAAATTAATGATGTTAAAAATAAAATATTTCCATTTTCATTTCAGGATATTAAAAGCAGGAATTATAAATTTATATAATCACATTTGAAATGGCGCGACGGTGGTCGATATCTTCTTTACTACTTAAAATACAGAAAAATGTTTCGAATAAATGTTTTAGAGGACTAAAAGGACAACATTTTAAAATTATGTGAAATTATACAAGGGGTTCCAATATAAGAGTGTCATACAAAACATACGTTTTTTAAATAGAACTTTTTGTATATTTTTGTATATTATTATTGGTCTTTTAATGGTCTTTCTAAATTTTTTTGTTTTTTAAATTTCGTTCTGGCGTTCGTTGCCAAGTTATTCCACTTTTTTTTTTGAAAAATTTGATATTTGCAGACCTCACTAATAAAACCTGGACGAGCAGTGATTCCCAAGATTAAACAAACTATTTCTGTTAAACTTTAGTTAAGCTTAAGACTATGTGCTATCATTCAGACATTTTAAAGTTGAATTTTGTTATACAGGGTGTTTGTTGCAGAAATGCAAAAATTTCTAACTTTAATGGGCCACAACTCGATTTTTTTAAATGGATTACCTTTTATATTTTTTAACAGTTAGATAGAGATCTCTTTGCTCTATAAATTTTATTAAATGATGTTACCTAAATTTAACGTTTTTCGAGAAAATGAGTAAGCTAAAAATCAGGTAATTTCTAAAAATCCAGACATCATGGAAGGCAGTGACACCTGTTTGTTTTTTGTTTTTCAAGGAAACAACTGTAAAGATTGTTTTAATTCATGTAAGAAATTTGTTTTTTATAAATTTTGCGACGTTGAAGTGTCTAATTTCCCATTCCATACCGTAAATCGTGAACCAAGATTGGTTTGGTTGACATTTGTTTAAAAATATTTGAAACAAATTGTTTTCATTTTCAATTTGTTAACATCATTGTGATACGCGTTTCTATTCAAAGTAAAATAAGTTCTTTAAAGCAAAACACAGGAATCAATGTCTCTTAGGATCAGGTAATTTCTAGAAACCCAGGTATCATAGGTAAAGTACGTAGCATATTGATACCTGTATTTTGTGTAGAAACCCAGTATGACTACTTATTAAAAGTGTCTGAAATTTCTTTGAAATAAGTTTTAAACAAAGGTTGATCCAACCACCTAGTTCAAATTTAAAGAAAAATGGAATGGTAAATTAGGCAATAATTACAAAATTTATAAACAACAACATTCTTACGTGAATTAAAACAATTTTCACAATTGTTTCTTGCAAAAACAAAAACCAAACTGCCGTCAATGCCTTCTATGATCCCTGGATTTTTTAAAATTACCTGATTTTTAGCTTAGATTCTAATTTTCTCAAAAAACGTTGGATTTAGGTATAAACATTATTTTAAAAAATTTACAGAACGCAGAGATCTTTATCCAACTATCTAAAAATATACAGGATGTGATATTTAATAAAATCAAGTTAGGATCCACTAAACATATAAATTTTTGCACTATGCTGCAACAAACAGCCTGTATAGCGAAATTCAACTTCAAAATATCTGGATGATAGCACATGGTCTTGACTAAGGTTTAACAGAAATCGTTTGTTTAATCGTAGAAAATACGGCTCGTGTAGATTTTATGAGCGAGTTCTGCAAATGGCAAATGTTTAAAAAAAAGTGGTTAACTTGGCAATTCCAAAACGAAATTTTAAAAACGAAATATATTTAAAAATGCAATTAAAAGTCAAATATGAATGTGCAAATATATACAGGGTGTTCTATTTTAAAAAACGTAAGTTTTGTATGCTACTCGTATATGTATGATAGAAAATAATTTTAAAACGTGGTGTTCTTAGTCCCCTAAAACATTTATTCGAAACATTATTCTGTATTTTAAATAGTAAAGACGATATCGAACACCGTGGAGCTGTTGAGTGACTCACCCTCTATATAAAATTTTAAAAAACGTTCTTTGATTTTATGCTTGCAAATTTGTCGATTACTGCATCGAAATATTTTCTGAAAAGTTGCTTTATCATCACGCAACTTCCTAAGTAATTTTTAATTTCTTTTAACTTCGAAAATCAATTAAACGAAGTTTCTATATCAATTTGCTGTTTGTTTTTGGTAGATACAAAATTGTTTGCTTTTTTATGAAGCCTCTTAGGGCAAAAATGCCTATAGTCAATGTTATACGCATCCACTTTTAGAAAATAACTCTTTACCATTCTAAAAAGCTATGATTATAAAATATTTAATGCTAATATGCCAACTAATTTTTGAGTAAATACCATTTTGAAACCAGAGAGTCTGGAAAAAAAGCATTCATTTTGCTCAGACGTTCTTTAGTAATATAGCTCACTTCAGTATTTTTCATTGTATAAGTACATACTTACATGGAATTTTAAATGTTTTTTGTTGAATATAAAAATAAAGACTGTCGAAAATCAAAATTTTATTGAAGAAACTTCGTAATAGAGAACAAATAAAAACCCGGGCCGTTGCTCCCTCTGCCCCATGGTAGTTTCGAAACTGTCAATACACTTGGAACAATAAGAAAATTCGCCTTTAAGCCAAATTGTTCATTAAAAATAGTTTAGTAGAAGCTAAGCTTATTTTCCAGATAAAAAAATATTTAAGTGGCTAAATTCTCCCCCCTTTCTCAACATTGGCATAATTATTTTCTATTTGCTTTCATTAATTCCAAGATATTATTTGGGAAATTAAAAACCAATATTTCCATTATAATGTTATTCGCTTCTCACTACATTAAATTGTACTCTTAAAGGCGGCCCAAACCTACACAAAGCTACCTATACCGCGACTTATGATAGTGTAGCTTGCTTGTGTAAGAATCAATGTCTTGTCGCCAGTCCGTCCCTGGTATTTTATATTTTGTAAAATTTTAAAAAAATTTACGACAATTTTTCATAATTTGAGTTTTTGCTTTGTTTCAACTTCCAAACAATTATTCCTATTCATCAATATAAAATAAATAAACAACAGACGTGCAAACTTCATTCACAGGTATTTCAAATTTCAGCAATTTGATAATAAAACATTTTTTTTAATTTTCTGCTGTTTATAAATAAGATATTTTAATATAAATTTAATAATAATTTTTTATCATTTGGAAATAGAGATTAAATGTGGATTGTATAGGTTTTACCTTTTCACAACGCCGTATTAAATATACAGAGTTATTCAAAAGTGAAGAATAAACTTCGTGTTTCTGCAGCGCGTTGGTTTTTGAAAAAATGCTCGGACACTTACTTAATTTGATTTTCACGCTACAGGCAAGGTAAATAGACGATACATCCATAGCTACAAAAGATGAAAATGGCTAATAACATTCGTTTACTTTTTGCCCCTGACTACGGAACTTAATAGTATCATTTACATTCCTGTAGGATAATAATTAAAGCAACAAGTTACAGATTCCAATATTTTATTTCAAACAGAATACTAAAATGTTGATGTTAACTGTTCGTTGATATGGTAATAAGCACAGGCAACTTAGAATAATGGGGCTTTTAAAAAATAATTCCGATGACAGCAGTCAAAACGAACTTTTAAAAATATGATTAAATTTCTACCTGTAGCGTGAAAAATTTAATAAGTAACACGGAATGTATCGACTATTAACATTATATTAACAACTAGTTACTTAAATAACTATTAAATATAACTGCAAGTTTTTGTGATATTTTTGTTTTCCAACGTCAACCTCCGCACACCCAGCCACCTTGATTTAATTTCTTGAAAAAGCGACCGATGCTTTGTGTGGGCTCGTTGGAAAGCTTGCAAAAACGCCATTTAAATCTATTATCGTAAATAAATTGAGATCGTTGGTTTTTGAGTTTTAGCGAATGAAAGAAAAAATGTACGTTTTTCAAATTTTTTGTAAGACGTTAATATCAAGTAACCAAAGACATAACAATTTATAACAAATGTTATAAGTGTTTTCTTTTAGCATGACTGCTAGTTTTGTCACCACATTACAGCATCATCAAAATTACAATTCTCTGTCTTTCTAATAATTGAGGCAATATTTTTTCTGTTAAACTTTGCTAAATTGAAAAGCTACAACACGTCATGTTTGGCAAACTAAGTGGCATTAAAAACAATTGAATAATAATTTATAAACAACATGACATGAGCCACCTTATAAATTATTGTTATGGTTTTGGTTACTTGATATAACGGTCTTAAAAAAAATATGAAAAACGTACTTTTTTTTTTAATCGCTATAACTTAAAAACCAACCATCTCAGTTCAATTATGATGGTAGATTTGAATGCAGTTTTTTGCAAGCTTTCCGACGAGCCCACACAAAGTATAGGTCGCTTTTTAAATAAAATTAAGTTAAGGTGGCTGGACGTGCGGAGGTTGACGTTGAAAAACAAAAGATATCACATAAAGATGCAGATGCAATTTAAGTGTTTGAGCATTTTTCCAAAAACAACGCTCTGCAGAATTACGAATTTTATTCGTTACTCTTGAATAATCCTGTATGTAATTTAATAAGTAATAATAATCGTGCCCAAGCGAGTGTTACAAACAATGACGTATCAGTTAAATTTGTTTTGGTGGACTGTCCTGCTAGATATTAATATTCAAAATATTACAAAAACTAAAACTATATTCCATTAACAGCACTATATTACAAATAAAACTGTTTTATTAAAAAAACTTTAATAAACTAGTTAATTAACTCATCCGAAGCACCAATTAACATCGAAGGAACATCAATCAGCCTAAATTTTGAAATTGTTCTTAAATCATATTTTTAAAGATCTGTACCAATACTTTTTTATTATTTAAAAATATATCTTTTGCTTTAGATACTCTTTGGAAAGACCAGCTAAACTGTTAAAATAATTTCACAAACTTTCAGATTTAATATAGCTCTTTAGCATTTTTCAAATTTAACACTTTTTATCTCAAATATTCATTTTCAAATATGACGTTAAAAAGTGGTAATTTAAATTTTTTCTCCGATAGTTTTTTAATAATTTAGTTTTGTTAATTTATAATTTTGAATTTTCAGATGTTCATGAAGTCGGAGGTACTTTGCTGTGTTGAGATGCTGGACCACCGAATTCAGGATTGTATTATCAAGAAGCTGGATGGTCGAAGTTCAAGGAACGGGATTAACGGGGAGCTGGATAAAAGCGCCGGCTTATTAATGGGCTGGACAACTGAGGGACTGGATCAGCGTGGGACTGGAATTTGGAAATAGACAATGTCAACTTATAGCAGGTAGGAAAATCGCACTTGCACAGAGCGGCTATTCGACATGCGTAGAATACGAATCTAAGCTTCTTTTCTGTGCTTTAGTCTGTTTTTGTGTGCCTATACTGAAGCAGAGCACTCCTCCCCAGCCCCTTTATTTTTTGAAAGAAATATTTAGTTTTATGATATCTGGTATTTTCTACTTGCAAACAAAGTTTATCCGCTGAAAGGTGAAAGTCGATTTTGTAATGTAAATCAAAGTAAATGATAGTTCTTTTTATTGATTTTAATAACTGAAACAGTTTTACATAAGCAAATTTTTCATACATAAAACAAATCATTATAAACAACTCAGTATGTCCCCAAAATCATTAGTTAAACATTCTTGCATAATTTCTTTTCTGAATATAGAGTTTTTTTCTCAATTTGTTGAGTTTTTTCTCAATATATTGAGTTTTTTCTCGATATCGTGAATTTTTTTCTCAATATATTGAAAAAAAAATAAAAACTGGTGTGACCCCTGAGGGCCTTCGCGCATCTTTGCGTTAATGTTGACAAACATATATACTAATGTAGACATTAAAATGAGGCCAAATCGCAGTGGATTAGACTATAAGTTTAAGATTTTGGGTTTTATTACTTAGTTATGCTAAACTACACTTAATTTGCTCAGAAAATTAGGTTACATTGGGTGGTCCTCATGACTTTGTCTAAATTTTGATACATACATACCTCTAAAATTAAAATTTCTGAAAACCCCCGTGTTTAAATTAAATTAATGCGGCCCTGGTCTCTCAAATTGAAGCTGGAATAAAAAATCCCATACATTGTAATTTGCTTTCGACTGGAGCGCAGAACATTTTTATTATTAAGTAAAAGTACAGAAGGAAACACGTATCCCAAAAACTGGATTTTCAGACCAGACAATAAGATTTTAAACACCCTGTACATATAGATTAGCATATTGAGAATAAATAAATAAATTGAAAGCAAAAGTAGCGTTTAAATTAAAGTACACATAAATTTGTTAAACATGTTAAAACTTATCAGTTATTGCATAAGTGAGATAAAACTTGAGGTGAGCTTTTTGTTTTTCAAATACAAGCTAACAGGTGCATTCTTGCCGTTTTTGTGAACATGACGTGAACACTTTTACCACATGTGATTGGTTAATTCTAAGATTATATTAACACATGTAACAGTAAATAACATTTATTACCTATTTGATTTGATATCAGTTGGTATAAAGTAATCGATGAATTTGGTTGTTCTACGAGACTTCCAATGTTTCATTGTTCTTTGTATAGTGTTGAGGAAAGGTTTACTAGTTAAATTGTAAGCAGTTCTGCAAATACTTGGTGAAGACTTATAAGCAGGTAAAGATAAAAAACAACATATTTATGTTCATTCATTTCGGCAAGTTTTCTTTAAGCAATTGTTCAACTCTGAAGATTTTTAATGGTAAACTGATCTGTAAAGGATCACATAAGGACTTTTACGTCTTTCAATTATTATAGATTGTGAAAATACCTATTTTATTGAATTTTCTCTAATTTTTATATATTTTCTTATAGCTGTAATCGAGAAGCTGTTCCTTCTATTCTAAATGCTACGATAATTTCTCCATACATTCATTTCTGCAGAAGAAGGAATTGATTTTAAGGTAAGATTTTTAATTTGTCGAGTGTAAGGTTTTCAAAACAACTTTACAGAGGCGTAGTAGTTTCAACTATGGGGCCCCAAGGCAAAAACAATATAAATTTTTCTGTTACGTTTTCGAAATCACAAAATATAGCACTTTTGATCTATTTTCTGTTACATAATTACACGATATGCACCCAAAAACTCTGAAAAATTCTTTAAATTAATGATATTATAAATAAAAATATTTATATTCACATTTCAGCATATTGAAAGCAGGAATTATATTTTGCATCATCACAATTACAAATTTTATATTATAAATTAATAAAATTATAAAAAAAATTATCGATTTTATGCTTGCATATTTAGCGATGCTACATTGAAGTATTTTCTGAATGTTGCGCTTACTTAATTTTCTTCAACAAATTAATTTAAGAAACTTTTTTTATCAAATTTACGTTCTTTTGTAGGGCACACGATTTTGTGTTTTCTTGAAGCCTCGTTAAAGCCAAGGATATGCTTCACCATCGTTACGCCTTCATTTTTATATCATTACGTTATACATCGTAAAACGCTATGATTACAAAACATATAATGTTGATTCTAGAAACTAATTTTGAGTAAATACCATTTTAAACTTAGGGAATCCGGAAAAAACCTTTAGTTTGTCCATACGTCCTTTAGCTATAGCTGCCCTCTTATTTTCAATAATTTTTTGTTATATGGAAGCATTTACCAAAATAAAAGCTGCTTCTTTTCCTATTCTCCGATTAAAACTATTACACCTCTTTCCGTTGTAGAAGTCGCATAAACCCGCTTTTGTTATTTTTATAAATTTTGAATTCAAATTGCCAGTGCAGGTAAATATCAAAAAGGCACCCTAGAGTTTTTTTCTCAATGAACAATTGTTCCTATTGTCATTTAATAATTATTTCCTTTTTGTTTCATCAAACCTTTATTTTACTTTCATACATTTTGAACGTTTCAAGAATTTTGATATTTAAAAGTTTTTTTTTTAATTTTAGAACTCGAAAGTTTAGTGATTTAAAAAATTGTGAATAAAAAATTTTAACTGAGTTTTGAAAATTGTGAAATTGTTCAATACTATGATGCTCTTGAAACTTTTTAAAATGTGGAAGTTTAAATATTTAGATATTTTTATAAATTTTGAAATATTTGGGCACTGAAATTTTGTTTATTTCTAAAATATCGAAAACTTTGAACATACTGAAAATTGAAACTTTCTAATAAGAAAACCACAATTTAATTTCTTGAAACTTAAAAATGCTGTGTAAGCGGTAATGTGATAATTTTTTTTTGTTTATTTGAACATACATTATACCACTCTAACAAGTTATAATTATAAAACTTTTAATGTTGATCATTCAACTAATTTTTGAGTAAATACCTCTTTAAAACTGAAAGTCCAAAAAAAAACATTCAGTTCCTCCAGACGTCCTTTGGCAAGACACCTGCCTTATTTTTAATAAATACATTATCTTTATATGAAAACATTTACCAAAAAAATATGTTAAAATGCCGTTTCTAATTTCTGGAATTATTTCAAATGTTTTCTTTGATACCTAGTCATTAGGGCTGAGTATTCCAAATTTCGTTAAAGTCGGTTTGCTTACATTAATTCCAAGCTTTTGTTTGGGAAATTGATAATAAATATTTGCATTATAACGTTTTTCGCTTTGAACTACATTTGTATTCTTAAAGGCGACCTATACCTAATCTACGATGAGTCACTACCTATAGCCCTTTTTCTAGTGTGGGCTGCTTGTAACCTTTCCAGAATCTGTGTCTTACCGCTAGTTTGTCCCTTCCCTATAACATTAAAAGGAATTTTTGTCGGTTTCATAATTTTTGTTTTCGCTTTGTTTCAACTTTTAAGGAACTATTTATCAACATAAAATAAAGTAAATAAACATCAAACTTTCAAACTTCATAGATATTTGAGAGTTCAGCAATTTGATGATTTTAAATCGTGTTTTGTTTTCTGCTGTTTATTATAATTATAACATGATATTTTGACAGATTATAGATTAGTTGAACTTTTACTCTATCATCTAGAAACAATATTGGCTATGCAACTTTTACCTGATTTTAATTACCTCTTAATAAATGTATTTTAATAAAAAACTCAAATTATTAGACATCGGTGGCATACCTTAATGAGGGGTTATAAACAGCGGGATGGCAATTAAATTTCTTTTGGAGAGTTATCCTGCCAGATACGAGCAGTCAATGTACATAATACAAAAATTAAAACTAACTTTAAATTAGCAAGACTTTGAAAAAATTAAAACTGCTTTGTTAAGAAATTTTAATTCTGCTAAATTCTAATTTAGTTATTATAAACACCAGTTATTATCGAAGGAGCAACAATCAGTCTCAATTTTGAAATTATTCTTGTCTAGCTGTGCAAATCGTATTTTAACAGATTCCCATAACAGTATTTTTTAACAACGCTTTTTCCTAATCAAACTATTATGTTTTAGTTTAAACATTCTTAATAAAGACCTTTTTATATGAGGTGATCATAAATTAAGTTAAAGATATCTCTGTTTCATATTTAATAAGGCCTCAGCTTTTTACAAGTTTAACACTGCATCTTAAATATTCATCTTTAATATGCGATTAAAAAGTAGTTGATTTAGATTTTTCTTAGACATAGTTTGATGTAATTTCAAATTTTAATTATATATTCAAATTTTCAGATGTTAATGAAGTCGGTGTACATACGTGTGCTGAGCTGCTGGATCACCAAAGTTGGATTACTAAGAAGCTGGATGGCCGAGGTTCGAGGAGCAGGATTATGGAGGAGCTGGAGGAAAGATCCGCACTAATGGACTGGACAACTAAAGCTGCACCAGCGTAGGAGTGGAATTTGGAGATCGACAACGCCGACTTCTTAAAGGTAGGTTCCACATCGGTGGAAGGCGTTCCAAGGACCCAAGACATCGTAATGTAAGTTTTTTCTAATTTTCCACAGCAGTATAGCCAGTAATGTTGAAACTCACATTAACAATTTACAAAATATAAAACTGTTAAATTTGAGAATATATACAATAAGATCAACAAGGCCCTAGTCCAGATATTAAGAATATTCTGCACAGTAATTAGATTAAAACAAGATAGATGTCAAAAGTCAAATTTATGTTTTAATAATTTTTCACGCCCCCGCCCCCCGTCTTGTCTTCCAATTAACGTTAAGTAGGTGATGTTAATGCGGCTGCTTTAGAAATTTAAAAACGTCATTATTACTGTGGTAGCGAACTAGGTAGATAGTTAATTAACATTTGATCGGACTTATCGGCTTGCCATAATAAATATTCTCAAATTTCTACCCCCCTTGCATAGCAGGTTTCTAGATGGTTGTCAAATGCCATAATGCCATATAGAACCGTATAATTTTTGAAAATGCTTGTTATTGTTTTCAATGTATTCAAAATTCTAACCCACATAACTAGTAGCAGATTTTATTTTGTAAATTGTAATGCTTCTTTTACACTCGTAATATTATGCTCGTTTCGATTCCGGGAGTGCAAGTGTATACGTATAATGACGGCAGAATTTCGTTTTTATTAAAAATAATACATATACAACTACATACATCAATTTATTAACTGTTTTATTTAGATGTAGTATGCAGGTAGGTATCTATATTTAATGGCGGTTATATTGCGGATGCGGAGTAGTTATACTGAGCATTTAGAAGCGGCTATTTGTAATAACTGTGGTATTGATCATTAACTAAAAATGTATTAATCACATTTATGAATTTATTTTGAATAATTCCATATGGAACAGTATATAGGGTAGCGGTTCTGCGGTTTGCCGTTTGAATTTTCGTGAAAATCGGAAAATTTTGTATGTATTACGAGTCTAAAAGAGCATGATCGCAGTTCTTGTATTAGTATATGATATTTATTGTTAAATATTTATATCAACATAAAATTTTATGCTTAAATAATTGTTTCGTTATCAAGATAATTCCCCCTTTTAAATTGATATGTAATATGATAGTTCTAAATCATTTTTGTTGTTTGGTTGAAGTACCAAAACATTCGAAATTATAAAAATCATTAATCATCATCTACTAGTTTTGTTTTTACAAAATAAATACAATGAACTGCAAATGAGTTTTAACTAAATAGTTTGAAGGCATTCCAAATTTGTTGTAAAACTTTTATAATTTGTTGCTTTTGTTGAAATATTTAAAAAATTCAAAAATACAAAACAAATCGAAAATTCAGAAATACGTTTTCGGAGTTTCACGATTTTGTTTTGTATTTTACCTATCCTTGAACTATAACACTTGGCTTTGCTGCTGTGCATTCTAATAGGACCATTTTAAGAAGTTAAACAATAGGAAAAGGAACTTTTTTTAGGTTTCAATGTTATATGGTTTTCAAAATTTTCTAACAATTTTCAGTTCAGAACGTGAATGGGTGCTTCGTTCTCAAATTTGTACAAGTACAGGATGCACAGAGCGTGATAAGTCAAGGGTGACTGATTAGCTTCGATTAGGTCGGTAATAGTAGATCTTTCCAATATTGGAACTGTGCAGAGCGGGCACGCCCGCATATGGCCCGCTGGCAACGATAATTAATATAATTATTACATATCTTTGCTATGGGGTGGTCTACGCGGGTTACTACTGATTGGCTTGCGACTACCTGCGATACTATACCTATCACTGCTCTAACCGTTCATGGTGTGTTGAATATGCTTGGCGATTTTGAGATTTCTCTTTGGCTCTGTAAGTTTGTTGCGGAAGGGGAGGACGAGTTATGCCACGGTTTTCTATGGCTACTCAAATTTTCCTACGGGTACTTTTCTGAAAAGAGTTCTGCTTCCCTTTTTTAAATATTCTAAGCTTTTAGAATTTGAATTCAAACATTTTCATATTTTAATATAAGTTTAAAATGGTCTGTTCTTTATAAATTTGAATGTGCTGTGTTGAATTCGATAAGCCGCAAAAGTGCCTGAACATTGGAAGGCATGATTTTTGCAATCGGAATTTGTTCATCTTCCTGAGTTTTCATTATTTTTTACGCTTTTGATAGGTTTGTCCCCCCCCTTCTTCAGTAGTTACTAATTCTAGCTTTGTATGAAAACTCGGAAGAATGCACATTTCCGATTATCGAGTTTAGCTTATACAGTATTAAAGGATTAATTACTTAAATAATCAATTTTTGTCAATAGATTTGTCGTGAACTATTTCATGTTAAGCAACATAGTAGAATTTTATTACTATATAGGTATTTTTCTATCATGTTAAATTAAATCAATTTTGGTATTTATGCTTGGAACGCTACATCTGTCAATGTGGCCATTTAAAGTCAGATTATTGCATTAATATTCAAAGAGTTCTCTTAAACTAAATTAATCCTTTAAATCCTGTATAATAATTATTGTTTACTAATCATGTTTATGGCGCTGTGTTTCCTCTGGCGAGACATTAGCGCACCTTTCTTAATTGTTAACTGTTGCTTTAGAAGAAACATGTCGGTGGCACAACATTACATCGTAAAGCAAGAAATGATATTTTTCTCTTGGAAGAAAAATGCATTCCTTACTTTAGATTGATGTAGTTACATCGTGTTAAAAAAATGACACACCATAAAATTTTTGGACGTTTGTTTCATCTGGAGTGACAGGGGGGGGGGGGTGAAAATATTTTGCAGCTATATATTATGTACTTCTATTTTATAATATTCTGTTTGAGAAGTATTTTTCTTTCAGTTCTTTAAAAGGTGTTTTTTTTAAATAGTTTCCGGATATTTCATTCGCAGTTTTGTCTCACATTTTAACATTCAGCCGTATTATCGAATACTTACTTGTTTCACATTACTATTTTAGATAGGTAAAATAATTATTTTTTTGCCAATATGTTAAATGCGTAATACTGTTTTTTACTTTACCATTTCTTGTTCGTCGCGGTCGTATTTTATTCGTCTGAACGTAGTGTAGTTATGAGTGGTGTTACTGTTAACAAATTTGAAATACTTTTGTTTGTTATGGTAAGTATTAATTGAATATTACATTTTATAATTGGTGAGTACTATTCCATACCCATTTGTTGAAAGATTTTTTAAAATTTCTTGTTTAGATTAAGTACTTATTAATACTTATTTTTTTAAATTATCACATTAGGTGAGTAATTAATACCAATTTCTTTTCAAAATGATAGTTTAGGTGCTTAATACTGATTTTTTAACTTTACTATTTTCGGTGGGTAAGTTAATACTAATTTTCTAAAATATGTTATTTACGCAATACTATTTTTTTACTACTTTACCATTTTTTGTTCGTCACGGTCGTATTTTATTCGTTTGGCGGTAGTGTAGTTATGACTTATGAGCGGTGTTACAGGCTGTTAACAAATATAAAATATTTTTGTTTTTATGGTAAGTATTAATTGAATATTAAATTTTATAATTGGTGGGTACTATTACATACCCATTTGTTGAATGATTTTTTAAAATTCATTATTTAGGTTAAATACTTTATCAATACTGATTTTTTTTCAGATTAGGTGAGTACTTAATACTGATTTCTTTTCAAATTGGTACTTTAGGTGTTAATACTGATTTTTTTTACATTACTATTTTAGGTGGGTAAGTTAATGCTAATTTTCTAAAAGATGTTAGTTACGTAATATTGTTTTTTTACTTATTTAGGTTAAGTACTTATTAATACTGATTTTTTTCAGATTTTATATTAGGTGAGTACTTAATACCGATTTCTTTTCAAATTGATACTTTAGGTGCTTAATACTGATTTTTTTACTTTACTATTTTAGGTGGGTAAGTTAATACTAATTTTCTAAAATATGTTATTTACGTAATACTATTTTTTTACTACTTTACCATTTTTTGTTCGTCACGGTCGTATTTGATTCGTTTGGCGGTAGTGTAGTTATGACTTAAGAGCGGTGTTACAGGCTGTTAACAAATATAAAATATTTTTGTTTTTATGGTAAGTATTAATTGAATATTACATTTTATAATTGGTGGGTACTGTTACATACCCATTTGTTGAACGATTTTTTAAAATCCATTATTTAGGTTAAATACTTTATCAACACTGATTTTTTTTCAGATTAGGTGAGTACTTAATACTGATTTCTTTTCAAATTGGTACTTTAGGCGTTAATACTGTTTTTTTTATATTACTATTTTAGGTGGGTAAGTTAATGCTAATTTTCTAAAAGATGTCTGTTACGTAATATTGTTTTTTTACTTATTTAGGTTAAGTACTTATTAATACTGATTTTTTTTCAGATTTTATATTAGGTGAGTACTTAATACCGATTTCTTTTCAAATTGATACTTTAGGTGCTTAATGCTGATTTTTTTACTTTACTCTTTTAGGTGGGTAAGTTAATACTAATTTTCTAAAATATGTTAATTACGTAATACTGTTTTTTACTACTTATTTAGGTTAAGTACTTATTAATACTGATTTTTTTTCAAATTTCACATTTGGTGAGTACTTAATACCGATTTCTTTTCAAATTATAATACTTTAGGTTCTTAATACTGATGTTTTTGCATTACTATTTTCGGTTGTTTGGCTATATTTGCTGCAGAAATATAATGTAATTTTTGATTTTTCTAACACTCGTGTATTTTATAAAATTGTAATATTTACACAGGCCATTGGATACAGGTTTGAAACCTTATTTAAATTTTTATTTAGTGCTTGATCTTGACATTTTCTTTTTTGAGTAACAAAATTTCTAGTTTCACACGAAGCAAAAAAATTGTCCAATTCCCGTGTGTTAGATAAAAAGACCTAGAATACCAAATTCTGCTATCTAACATAGGTACCATTTTTGTTAAAGTAATAATTTTGATTCCACGTTTAGGTAAAATAAAAAATTGTTTACTTACTATCTGGAAAAATAAAGTAATAATTTATAATGTAACTAATTCTTAAAATATTCATTAATCTCCAAGCTCTACTTTTATTTTCACGTTTTCAATGTTTGTAATACAGAAATCACTTACAGTTCAATGTTTTCGCTGCTTCTGCTGCCGCCCCTATGTTCTCTGCTTCTGCTGCAGCCCCTATGCTCTCAGCTCATTGAGGAATCTGACTGGACCCTAACATTGCAATTATTTTTCAAGGCGGACAGTCTAGGTAAGAATGTTTTACTTATATTTATATATTTAAATAATTTAGAAATGCGATATTTAGTTATTATGTCTCAACAAATCAATCTCTGAAAGAAGGCATTGTTTTACTTTAATCTTCTAATATTGCTGTTGCGAAATGTTACGATTAGGATTTATGGCATTTCCTAAGTCTACAAAGTAATATTTAAATTTTATTGCAGGTTCCAAATAAAAATCATTTTACTATTCATAACAAAGGGTTGGGAAATATAAAGTGGGTGTAGCAGTGCTTTACTAATAGTTAAGCTTTTGGAGTTGGTCGGGTAGAGTAGTTATAGGAAGTAATATAATTAAAATAGGTAAATTTAGTTTTTTCGTGGATTTTTATTGAACAGTATTTTTGTTTCGTTGTTGCTTGTCAGAGATGATTTGTAAAAACGGATAGATTGTCATTTTAAGTTTACGTTCCGTATATATTGCTATTCAAATATAGCGCAGCAAGTCCTAAGTCCTGTACATAATTTAAGCAGAATAGAAACGTATGCATAAAACTTAATTTTTAAATTTTTGAAATAGCACTTTCAACATGCATAAGGAGCCGTACACTAAATATAATCTAAGTATTTAAAAGCGCGCATTGAATACTCAGGTTGCTTTAGTAAGTATGCATTTCTTTTGTGTGATAAAAGTTGTAGTAATCCCTTTATTGTTAAAATTAATTTAAACATTTTTATTCTTAATCAAACCGTAAAATCCAGATTTTAATAGTTTTGTGATTAGGTTTCCATAGATGTCACTATTTTGAATTAATAAATAAATGGTATTTTTACAACAACAGGCTGCGAATTCATGTTTGACGGCGATTTAATAATGAATTACAAGGATTATTTTGTACTAGGATGAGCAGTAGAACTTGTATGGCTAAATTAAATGAAAACTTTTGTTTAAACGTGCAAATAAGAAATACTAAGAGTCCCTAGTAAGAAATATAATTTAACTTCATGAGGGGTTGTCAACTTATTTGTTAGATTATGATAAATAATGAAGCAATTTCTGTTTCTTTGCATTCAAAAGTGATTAAGGGAATTAGAAATTTAAATAGGGTTGCAAATAAATGGGGTGAGAAGACACGACTATCTGACACATTCGATGAACTGCTGAATTTGCAAACCAGCTGCTCGAAACCGTGGATTTTTAGAAGACTCATTTTTTTTAATAATTGGTAAGTTCAATGTAATGCATTAATGATAAGATTTCTTTTTTTTGTTGTAGTTTATAAATTTTAAACTTCAGTTTTCATGTGTTTGTCTATTATTTCTATTTCCTTATTCGTTACAATTTTCATTTTTCTTACTTTTCTTCTGTTACTTCCTTGTAATTATTATTTTATCAAAAAGTTAGAAAGCGTGGTATGAGTTAAACATTCATAATCAGTATTGAAATTTAAAACACCCTTTCTTCTATTGTCAAATATTAAACTATTTTTAATTCTATTTTAAATTGGTTTCTGATAACTTGTTTTCAATAATGATTATTAAACTTAGCATTGCTTCTCTTGGATAGATATTCCACGATGACTGGATCTGCCATGAAGCCGTCGATAAATGAATCTGATATAATTATTTTTAAATCAAAAATGTTAATAATTTTTTTCACAATAGTTTGATGTTATTTATTGTTTTAATTTTATTATACTAGAAATGTACTTTCTTACGTTTTGTAATTAAAATGTTCTCTTAGAAGTTCTTATTTTTGTGTAATTTATATTAGCTTTCATAAAAATCGGATAAAAAAATAATGAGCCTGAAGACACAATAAAAAAAATTAAAAAGAAACGAATACACAAAACATATAATACAAAATAATGCACTACAAAAAATGAAAACATACATTTCACTTTCATATACAGAATGTTTCCTAAGGTGTAAAAAATTCACTGGCATTTTCCTTGGCTTATTTTAAGACAAAACGTATATTATGTGTCCGCATGTCCTGCGTTTTCGAAAAATAGGGAAAATAGGGAAAAATAGGGAATAGGGAAAAATAGTTGAAATTGAGGGAAAAAAATCGTAAATGTTTAAAACCCGCTGAAATATTAATTTCTAATTTGATGCACACATGCAGGGCTAAGGACTATTGAAAAATGTTTCACCAACACAGAAAAATAGTCGTTGGCGCTGCATGTGCTCACACCAAATTAGAAATTAATATTCCAGCGGGTTTTTCAAAATTTACGAAGTTTTTCTCTCAACTTTATCACCCTGTATTTAAAAGACGAAGGACTTGCGGACACATGTTGATGGAAACTTTTTATCTAAAAAATAAGCCAAGGGAAATGCCAGTGAATTTTCTACAACGTACTTAGGAAACCCTATATAAAACATCTGCCTTGAAAATTTATCTAAAAGTTTAACGCATTATAATATAAAAGTGGACCACAAAAAATAATAACTAAAAGCACTTACAACAAAAGATAAACAAATAAATACAATTTTTTAAATACATTGTAAAGATTGCCGTGCTGGGGGCACCTGAATTGCAAACGGAATAATCCACTACTGTAGTCCCACATCCGAATTGCGGACCAAAAATTTAAGGTAAATTCCTAGTCTTAATTGCCACCTGAACTGCGCATCAGCTTAGAGGATTAAAATACAGGGTGTCTTAGATAAGGAGTGCATGCATGGGGATCTCGTAAACGGTAAGAGAGAGATTCGGTTAAATGAGAAGAATTATTCAACATCTCAAGTACTACTATGATGCACATTTAAATCCTACAATTTTGGTTTAATTTGCAGTACAGACTGAAAAAAGTTAAATTTTCAGTTTTCGTTTTTTGTGTGTAATTTGGTTATTATCAACGATATCGCAATGCGGTTTTGATATCATCAAGACACTTTTTTACACAGATTTCGAATCTCGAATTAAAATTTGTGTAGGACGTTCAATTTTCAAGACATTGACATTAACGTCGCTTTTTTTAAATACGCGTCAAAGGCGGCCATGTCATCACTGAACAGAGGTTTGATAGGTTCATTTTCACAAATAACGGAGTTATAAGCAAAAAACTGTTTTCTTATAGTAGTCTGTGAAAAACTGCTTTCTTATAGTAGGCTGAAAATTAACAAAAATAAAGAAAACAAAAAACAAAAAGCTGCATTTGTTTCCATTGAGGTTTGATCAGTTTATCTTTCCAAATAATGAAGATATAAGTTATCAGCGAGAAATTGTTTTCTCATGGTAGGCTGTAAAAAAATTAAAAAGGAAACACCTGAATGTTTCAGTGAATAAAACTATTAAAAGTGTATGTTTGTATAACAATGAAAAGACGTTTAACTTTTAAATACCCCTGTTAAGTAATAAAACACGAAAAGGAAGATAAATTTAGAATGACAATAAACTCGTGTTAAGATGCAGATATTGCCAAAATAAATTAAATAGTACTCATCTCTGATTATCATACGATAATACATTTTTAATAGTTTTATTCCCTGAAACATTCAGATGTTTTCTTTTTCATTTATTACAGCCTACCATGAGCAAATAATTTCTCGCTTATAATTTTATTATTTGGGAAGATAAACTGATCAAACCTTAATGGAAACAAATGCAGCCTTTTGTTTTTGTTTCCTGGTTTTTTTGTTATTGTTCAGCCTACTCAAGCAAACAGTTTTTTACAGCCTACTATAAAAAAAAAGGTTTTTTGCTTATAACTCTGTTATTTGTAAAAATAAACAATTGAATATTATATTAGTAAAAAGAGGAAAAAGAGTTGTATCCAATGATGACATAGCCGCGTTTGACGCATATTTAAAAAAGCAAAGTTCATGTCAATATCTTGAAAAGTGAACGACCTATAAAAATTTTAATTTCAGATTCGATATCTGTGTAAAAAAGTGTCTTAATAATGTCAAAATCGCTTTGCGCTATCTTTGATAATAACCAAATTATACATAAAAAACAAAAATTTTAGTTTTTTCAGTCTGTACTGAAAATTAGGCAAAATTTCTAGGATTTGAATGTGGATCATAGTAGTACTTGATATGCTGAACGGTTCTTCTCATTTAACCGAATCTCTATCTCTTACCGTTTACGAGATTCCCATGCATGCACTCCTTATCTTGGACACCCTGTATAACGAGTTGTTCATTTATTACTTCTTTAAAATCACAGTTTGCAAAGTTTTTTCTTATTTAAAAAAATCGTGGGTATATGCGTGAGCTCAACTGCATGATTCCCGTTTCACCTCTTTCCTTGGACTGAGCGCACTTAGCGCTATTCACCGGTCAGCATGCTCCACCCCAAAAAAACATGCAGACCGAGACTTTAACCATTAGACCATCCGCTAGCCTTTTACAAATTTATATCTAGTTATTTCGTTAATTTCCAATTGTATAATTTTTGAATGTGTAAATGTTTGTTTATCTAACATTTTCTTTGGTATATGCCTTTTTTCATTATTAACTATTGCATTTATTTTGATATATGAGTCTCCTAATCATGCTGCCTGTTAATATTTTGTTTATATGGAATGCTAGTAAGCACTGCTAAATAAAAGCTAACACAATTCGTCCGCAGTTCAGTACATGGATTAACAGCTCCTTAAGGATTTACCTAGCTGATTAAATTTGGTCCGCAATTCTAGTGCGCCCGCCGTGCTTCATATATCGGTCAGTCAAAACAGTACATTAGCAATAGAATAAAACACATACAGTTGTAAAAATAACAACCACAACTTAGATTATGAATATTTCAAAATATATGCAAAAGAACGTTGATTGAAAGCCCGTACTTTATTAGAAATTACGCACCCAAAAAAAAGAAAAGAAGACAATTAACGACAGAACAGACATTCAAAAAGTAAATAGTATTTATAATAATATTTTTTGTTAAATCGTACATTAATATTAATATTATGGTAACCAAGGCATAAACAGAAAATACATCAGTACCGTAAAGAATTACTTTATGGTATTAGTATTATAAAATGAACCTGTTTAGAAAACATAATCGAAACTCTTTTTTTAATTAGCCTCCCTAATCGCAGGAGCGGTACCAAATTCATCAGAATCACTGGTAATTTCTTCCATGATGTTATTGAAGATTTTACGCAAAATATACATATTTGTCACTTCACAATTTTTTAATTGTCAGTTCAGTTGTCTCCTTAGATATGGTAGATTGATAATTGTATGTTACTGAATAACCCTGAATTATTGCAAACTTGCTTGAAGTAAAATTGTACAGTTTCTCACAATTTAACAAAAAATATTGTACGCAGCACGTACTGAAAGTGTCTTTACAGAACTCTTAGCCTTCCAAGTCCGTACTGGAAAGTAGAGTGGGTCGAAAAAAATTAATATTTTTTTTTCGGAACGCTTTAGTGCGGAAAAGTTGCCTATTGTGATAAGAAGAAAAACGGCATAAAAAATAAAATCGGTTAATTCCGTTCGCGCATCGTACTTAAAGTTAATGAAAAATTGCAAAAATCGCGCTTTTTTTGTAAATTTTTTAACTAGTTAAAACTTTTAAAATAAACACGCTTTAGTTCTTTATGCCTGTTTTATGGTTTAAATAACCTAAATAAATTAAATTCTGATCAATTATCTATTTTTTTCCGTTGGCGCAACGTCTTAGAAAAAACAGAAATTTACCAATTTTTTGCAATTTTCACTGTGCAACTCTTCGCTCCTTCTGCTATAATAGTCAAACATTGCTGATACCTAATCTAATTTCATGACCATTCGCCAAGTCTCTCGCTCTCAGACACTGTTAGATACATTTAAAGACAATCCGACCTTTATTATTAGTAAAAGAACCCAAACACTCGGTAACTTATCACATTCTTTAGGCGGGCTTCACCGGTGACTGCTAAAGCCCACCGTTTTTTCGCCGAGAAGCTAGAAATACTGAAACGCAAATTCAAACATATTTTCGGAATATTATTATGTAGACTTTCAAACAGTGTTTGGGCTGGTTCCCTACATTTAGTACCAAAGCCAAATTGTGAGTGGCGGCACCTATGGTCGAAACACATCTTCTAGCAATGATTTTGTCAAAGCATATCACGAAATTCTAATTGCACTTGAAGATGTTCTTAAAACGGAAATAATACCTTTCCGTTTTTACGAGTTTTGCAAAAACTAAGACTACTTTTGAACTATGCAATGCGGCTTAGTCTTTTCAAAGATTCGTTAACGAGGTGCTGCCAGGTCTTTACTTTTTGTTTTGCTTATCTCGACGATATATATTGGGCGTCTTAGATTCGCTTGACGCATTGGCGGTATTTGTTCGACCGGTTGCAGAAATTAGCACTAGTGATACGTCTTTTAGGGGTATCTTGTGGGTAATATTGGCATACATCGTCTCATCTAAAGTTGCAGTTTCCTCGCCTATATGGACTCGGTCTACAACGTTCGCATTCGTGCAAAACAATTGATCTATTGGCACTTGTTGCATGATATACTACTATTTATATTCATTATCAGACGAAAAATTTGTATGCCAATTTTGTGAAATAATTTGTTTTACTCTTCACAGTTTTCGGCTTCAAAAATTAGGTCCGGTCACCACCATACTTAATTGTATGCACCAAACTGCATACAATACTTTTCTTACGCATATTATGTACATTAGCGAAAAAGGTAAAAACCATGAAAACCTTGTTCCGAAGTTGACACGAATATTGCTTTTTTTATTTTTGATATACTTACTTATTTGGAGCAGATACCTAAAAAATCCACACGTTGTAAAGCTTTTATAAAATTGGTTTAGGTAATTTGCTTCTTATAAGTTTTGTGGAAGAATACCTGAGAAGTATTATAGAAATAGCTCTATAAAATATATTAAAAGTACGTTTTTGTATGGAAATATTACGACAAATATGCTA
This sequence comes from Ctenicera cuprea, assembly GCA_958336395.1. NCBI lineage: Eukaryota > Metazoa > Arthropoda > Insecta > Coleoptera > Elateridae > Ctenicera > Ctenicera cuprea. The sequence continues at coordinate 28,230,509 of OY284490.1, forward strand.
TTATTGACTTTCGGCTTAGACCGCGCCTTTATTTACAACTGGCCTTAGTGCTTTCTGCGCTCTAAAGATGTAGGCTGTAGGTGGGTTTCAAATAACAAAGTGATACAAGCACAATAGTTTCAAACAATATTAAAACATTTTGAATTTTTTATTAATTAAAGCAACACAAATCATAGTTTTTTAACATGTTCTAAAAGAGCAGCACAATACTTGTGATGCTAATTTAGGTAGGCACTCTATTCTATCACTTTTAAAAGTTTTATTGAATTATCAAAAGTGTCTTGAACTTTTAAGAGCTTAAAAATTTTCCAAATGTGAAAATTTACATTAAAAATACATCAGCTTTAATTTTCTGTTGCACTCACTCTTTAACATTCATATTTTGTGAAAAATTCAGTTTGTTAAAGATGGATGTCTACATAGTTCTACAAAGAGTGCCATTATTTAAGTTTCTTAGTAATTATTTTTAAATTCTTAATAAATAAACAATGAAGAACACACTTTATTAATAAAGTATAAATTAAATTTATAAATACTATGAATCGTAATACAGACGTTCCCACTAGGTATTTGACACAAAGAGTTATTGTACTCATATATTACGTACTTGAGTTCTAAACTCCTATGAGGTAGTCTCTTTTTAGCTAAACGGCAGTAAACAACTATTACTTAAGTATTAATACTAAACGGACGATTCATCAATTACCGTAATAACGCGGTTCGGAAAGGTTTTCCATTTAGAATTGTTGGTCCTATTGACTCCATTTGTTTCTTCTTCATTATTCGTTATGGGTTGCTCTTCAGCCCCTGATGCAAGTCTGGATCGTGCTAAAGACCATCTTCTACCTTTCCTGTCTAATATCACAGGTAATTCCGCTATTAGATTATTTTCAAACTCGCTAAGCATAAGATAATTTTCTACTTTGTTACACGAAGTTATGCAGTCTCCAATGTAGTCTAAATCATCTAATAAATTATCAGGAAGATCCATATCTGCTATACCTTCTTCGGAAATGCAGGTTAGTTCAGGTTTATCATTAGAACCAACGATATTATCAATCATACCAGGTGGTTGATTAGGAGCTAAGTCAGCACCTAAAACAAGAGCTGCAGCTGCTGCTCCTGCCGTTACACCAGCTTCATTTTCAGGTTCTTGTGAAAATGATAATTTTCTCCTTTGAGGGCAATTCTCATTAACACAAACATGGCGAGTTCCATTTTCTCTGGTATGCTTGTGCCTTGCAATATTTCTTCGATGTAGATCAATGAGAAACAGAGTTAAACTGCCAACTAACACGCATGTTGAACTGAAGTAATACCCCGTCTTTTCTCCACATTTTTCGTTCATGTAACCTGAAAAGAAAATTGTTATAAGTAAAATTCGGATAAAAAATTAACCTTTGCATATTTGTAATTATTACTCGTATAATAACATGTGAGCAAACGAAAGTGACATCGAGTTTGGCTTTGAAAATTGAAACGTATGTCTGTTAGAGCTTCAACTTTGACACTTCTTGGAGTAATAATGCACATGACAAGCTTGATTTCGCTTTCGTTTGTTCACATTGAATTAATCACAGACAAATGTTTCAATTTTCAAAGCCAAACTTGATCTGTACGCCCATCTCTTTCGCTCTATAGTAGATTATCGCACGTGCTTTCTCTTTGTTTCACATTGCATTCTCTATTTTCTGTAAAACGGTTCTGCACGCTGTATGTAAGCGCAATAACTATTACTAGAGAGCGCGCTTATATACAGGGTTATTCAAAAGTAAGGAATAAAATTCGTGTTTACGTTGCTTTTTGAAAAAATGTTCGGACACTTAAATAATTGATTTAAATATAACTGCATGTTTATCTGATAGCTTTTGTTTTTCCACGTGAACCTCTGCACTTCTAGCCACCTCGATTTAATTTTTTTTATTAGCGACCTATACTGTGTGGGTTCGTTGTAAAACTTGGAAAAAAACTGCATTCAAATCTACCATCATAAATGAACTGGGCTGGTTGGTTTTTAAGTTACAGTTGAAAGAAAAAATGCACTTCTTCCATCATCCATCAAACGAGTGCCATAATAATGCATTATCCCACGTGTGACTACTCAAAATTTGTTGAATATAGATCTTATTTTGCTTGAAATGATATTTGCATTTCGCATTAATTTATTTGCAAATGTTAAGTCACTTTTAGAATACTTACGTTTTAAAATCAAAGGAACGAAATAGAATCGATTTGTTCAATACTATGGCAACCAGCCAGTTTTCTTATAAACAGAGCTTCAGTTTTGTTTGGGTAAATAAAATGAGTTGTGTAACAAATTCATTATATAACTCATTTTACATTAGTGCGATAATGAAGTTCAATACCTAACGCAAATGAATGACATAATAAGCAGTAGTCGTAGATAAAATATTCTCCGGCTCGAAATCCATGCCCTGCGCCAGGGAATATATTTTATTATCGGTTGAGATATCAGATTTACTATCAAGTTCAAAAATGGTTGGATACTGAGTTAATGGCATACCACGTACAGAACGGGATTGGAAGGCCACTAAAACAGGGATGACACAAGTTACGACAAACAAAGAAGCAGCTCCTACGGAATTCCTGAACATTACTTCTTGTGTATTGTGTAGTTGTCGAAGGGTGGGTTTGCAATGTTCCGTGATTGGTGGCGCATGCGAGAAACTATCGTGCACTAACAGGGAAATAATAATCGACAACGACGCGGTCCCGATTACCCTCTTTTGATATTACGCTCGAAAAATACTGCTCTGAATCTTTCAACGGAGCTGACTACGAGGATGAAGTAGAACTAGAAGACTGTGCTGAAGAGGAAAAAGGATCAACTGATAATGTCGAACCACAAAAAAATAAAATGAAAGAATGTAAAGGTGCTAATGAGCAAACTGCAAATTTTAAACAAATAATAAAATGACAATATGTTAACCAGGGGCCTCCCGAGGACACTACTTTAAAAAAACGCACCGAATATACCCTACCTTGTGGTGGTGTGGTAACGGATACAAAAGTATGTAGAAGGGGGGAAACGGCAATATCCCAAAATTAACATCAAAATCATTAAAAGCATTAGAAAAAACACGTAAATTGATATACATGACGCAGTGCAAGCTATAGTGCGCCGGAGGGTGGAAAACATAAGCGCGCTTTCGTGGCTATAGCGCTGAAAGTATGTGTCCTACGAAAAAATGGCATAGAACAGTTTTTGTGGAAAATTTAGTTTAGTTCATTTTATATAATAAAGTATTTTGTTGTAAAATTAACTGGAAGCGAAGTATTGGCGAAAAACTAATTTCACCCCACTATATTTTATCTAGGCTTGCACATGGGTGCAATATTAATATGTTGTTTTACAACACAAAAAGAAGACATAAACAGTTACTCTAGCTTTTCCTCATTTATTTCTTTATTCAAACCCTCTATTGACTGGAATAAACCGACAGTTGCGCAACTAGAAGTTGCCAGTGCGCACGCTGCCAAAGCAACAGTCGTTTTCGCAATTTTGTCTGTCAAGTAATGAAGTAACAGACAAATGGGACTTTAACATATTGTTTAGTTCGCGGGCCCAAGAACCTTAATCCGGCACTGACCTTCTGGATTTATGTAATTAATATAAAAATTAACTAATCGATCTGAAATTCCTCACTTTGCTTGCTTACCTTGTTAATTTTTTTAAGTTACTGTAATTTTTTTAATACCTTAAAAATTGTTAGGTCAATCGTCGGTAAAATTGAACATGTCTGTCAACATGGCAAAAGGAAAAAGCGTTTTTTTTTAAGTAGCAACGACGAAATGACGATGCAAATTAGTATAAAGGTCAATAACTTCATTTCATTAGATCAGATATACGAAGCTATCGCGTTATTGATGACAGACACATTTTAACCGTTTATATTCATAGTTTATCTATGAATTTAGAGAAGGTAAGAAAAAATAAAAGAAGCAAACAGAAGTGAAGAATGTGTGGTAATAACTGTACATACATTCATTAACAAAAATTTCACATTAGCATTTATGTAACGCAGAGATATGAAAAACGGAGTCCTTTTCCGGTCTGTTAATTAAGTACAAAATTTGTATTCAATAAATTTATAGTTTGTTCACGAAATCCTTACTTATTGGAAATTATAATATTAAGTATAACCTTTTATTTAAAGATACGGCTTCATTAGTTTGGTTATTGACGTTCAAGGCGGCATAAGAAAAATATTTCATAGAAAAAATATACAGCATCCTTAGTAAAATTACCTATTTATTTGTATAGACTAAACTTTAAACTAATTACGTACCTGAAAATGGAACACCAATTACGATAGGAATGGCTTGGGAACACTGAACGAATCCCCAAGTACGGGCAAAGTTACGTGCCCGTACCCGTTCGTAGGTGTACATCTTCAAGGAATAGTGATAACCTCCACAAAAAATACCTAGAAAAAATATGAAGTGAGTCTTACAAGAATATCCTGTAATTTGAAAACAAAATATTTTGCAATTCATACATATTCACTAATATATACATTGTGCAAGCATATAAGTTAAAGACCAGAAACGTAGTCAAATTAAGCATTTTAGTTGGCTGGTAATGTTAATTTTTCTACTCCCCATAGCCTAGAGAAGATGCTATACTATAATATAACGTCCTGCATAACCCGTTGCTAGGCGAATAGAGAAACAATTAGGGTATGTAGATCAAAACGTAGAAAAATTCAGTGGCGTTCCGTGGGTTCAAAATTTGGGTAGGCAATGGCAAATGCAAAAACGTTAAATAATAATTTAACACTAAAGAGATTAAAAAACTAAAAAATATTCAATTTAATTTAGCTCGTTAGCCTTATGAAATATCAACAAACAACAAAACCTATAAATAAATATTTAGAACATAATATAATGTTCGACGAATTGACCTTCTATACACTATACAAAAAAAAGTTTATTTTCTGTATACAAGGTCGATTCTACTTTCTTTAATAACTGTAATCAGTGTAAATAGTCGATTATATTGCCATGCCACTTATTATTACTTTTTTTTAAGTTTAAAAACTATTTCTATTTGTTTTTCAGAAAAGTATCTATTAAATTTGCCTTTTAAAAGTTGGTTCACGCGCCCAATTTTTAATGTTACATGGTGGCGTATAAAAGTAAGCACCGTATGTAAAAGCCACTTTTTTTATTGAAACTATTTTTTTTGTTTGAAAAATTATGTTTAGTTTTTTTAAACTAGTAATTTTCCGCGAAATCTTCTAAAAAATGTTGCATCAAGAGTGTTGCACGTGTTACTTGTTACAGGGTGGGGCGCTATAGAAACGTACCACCGTGCCCACTAGAAAACTCCTAAAGAAATACTGAATATATAGAATTCTTTTATTGACGCTTTTGAAACAGGTCTAAATCTGTATGTGGATGTTATACAATAATATTTATCATATGCACGTCCGTCGTGTTTATACAAGTAATTTGTTACCTAGACGGAAATACAAATACCATTACTTTTATTTTAATTTATTTTGCCGCTTCTGCAAATTTTCCGCTGTAAGCAACAGTTTACTCTACTTAATGGGTAATCCGGCCCTGACTATTCCACCGTTCGTCACTGTTTAAAACTTTAGAACTGTGGAGTTAGACACGGAGCATGATATAGTAGAAAGGATGGTATGCTACAGCGCACAGTTTAAGAGCCACGGTGTGACGTCATCAAATGTAAAGTGTAGAAGCGCCAAACAACGGCAAATAAAAAAATTAATTCGCGGTAAGTCTGTAGCCGGTGTATTTTAATCGTTTTTACAACGTATAAATATAATAATTTAGTTACAATGAATAAATTTAAATAAAAACTTTCTGGATAACTAAAATATTTCACATTGGGTGTACCTATGCCCATAATAATATAATGTTCAATAAACAAAAAAATAATTTAGATGGATCTATAATTTAATACTTTACTTTTTGTCTTTTATTATAGTTGGGGCAATTTTTTTTACATAGCCCTTTATAATAAAGTATATAAAGTAAATGAAACTAATTTTAAACACTAATTTATTGACAAATTAGAAGCACCTAACCGTCATATCAATCCACGTGACATTAGAAACTGACAGAAGAACACGTACTGCGCGTTTGTACTGATGAAAAACAGGGTTTCTCAACAAGTTATTATTACACTTGCGCAGAAGTTGATGAAATTTGGTCTAAGAAACAGCATACCATGTTCTATACTCTATCATGGACACGGAGTATATTTGCTTCAAGAAATAAACACAAACTTTATTTTCCTAAAGCACTTTACATACATATTTTGATAACTGACAATTGCATAAAATCAATAAATTTTCTTCGTGAACCGTTTGACTGTGGCTGCTATAAAACTATGGATTAATCTTGCAATTATATGAAACACTTCTCAAATAATCAATAAACGATAATATCCCGATTATGGAAATCAGTTACAATTGTATGAATTCTATTATTTGTTTCAACGTATTTTTTACAATTCTGTCGTGAATCGCGAATTAGATCTTGAATTAGCATAAATGCAAAGAAAGTTACAACTCGAGCCAATAAATAACCGCACATTATATTAAGACCGATTATGATAAAATGGAAGAGGTTATAAAATTTAGGTAATTGAAGATAAGCCTGATCTGCCTGAATGGTGCGGATTTCAATGCAAGTAACCGACAAGTAACACCGCGCATGAGTTGCGAAGAAGAAACTGTAGAAAATGCAGTAATACGGTATTATTATTTTTATAACAATTATTGTGTTGCGTACAGACATCTTTGCTATCAAAACGGTCATGTGCTGCGTTCGACAAAAACACGTCGCTATTATTCTTACTACAACTGAAGAACCTTTGAAAACGTCGGAAGTTGTAGTATATACGAAATGTTTTAAAATTTGCGGCATGTTGTTCCCGCTTTCATATGTTAGCAACTATTTTTATATCATTTTAATTTACTAATTAATTTAACTCCTATCGAGAGAAATTTTGAAAATGGTGTCTGCAAAAAAAACAATATAAAATATATACATTCTAAGGCTTGATAAAGTATCTCTTGTCGAGGCCAAACATAGTGGTATTTTTATTATGCAAGTAAGTGCTCCAAACAGAACTTAAACTAACATTACCGTTTAGTGGAAGGGTTACTGAACATTACTTTTCACTTTCTGTGTTTGTTGAAAGTTGAATCGAGTTTGGTGCTGAATGAGAAATATATTCGATCGGTGTAGAAATGAAACCACAGGTAATTGAAATCTGGAATGGTTTGTTATTCACTCATAAAATCCGTTATGAACAACTTCCAGTTTAATCTAGAGTTTCTGTAAGTTTTTGTGTTGGTGGCTTATCTAAATCCATAAACATTTCGAGATTTTAACGTTTATTGTCACACTAAGCGGCACAAACACGCCTAGCAATCTTCACGCCAAACGCATTTTTAGCTTCCTCATTAACTCGTTAACGGCCTATAAGTGTCACATCTACTATAATATTGAGACATTTTTGCTTTTTATTGAAATGTTTACTTTTGAAATTTCAAACATCCTTACAGTAGTCGAATTGGGTTGCTTTTATGTAAAAACAACAATCTTGTTTGCTTGTTTAGCAATAACTATAAACATTATTTCAGATGTGGAAATAATTAAGCGAGGAGAGTTAAAATTGTTTTTATATTTCGTCTTTAAATCAAAGAATTCATGGGATTATGATACACAACTAGGACCGGAAACGCGATTCTGGAAAGTAATAAAATTTGCAAAGTTATATTCCGCGTTTAATTTGTTTTATTGTATACGATCTAACAAACTCCTATTATATTAGTAAAAAACCTCAAGGAAAAGTTCCCACAAAATTAAATTACAAACAGAAGAAAACACATTAGAATCCGTTTGTTAAACAAGAAACCCGATTTAAACGGAAAGAAGAGACATATTCGATGTTGGGCCGGCTTAATTTATCTTAAAAGAAAACTAAATTTGGTTATTGTGGTTAAAGCACAATTATGTGTTACAAACGTAAATAAATCTGCTGCAATTTGCTGATTGGCGAACCTACATTTTTGATCAATTTCGGTCCCTTATCTACAGTACAAGCAACAGAACATCGTCACCCGTACAAATCTACGAGTTTTTACATATTTGAGGGAAAGGGGAAAAATTTAGCAAATTTAAAAATGAAAGATAAAACGAACAAACGTATAATTGTTGATCTCGGAGAAAAGTTTATTCTTGAAAATGAATCATGTTTTTGATTTAGTTAGTTCCTTAACAAATTGAATTTATTATGACTAAGTCCTATTTCTTATGTTTATAGGTATATTAAAAAAAGTGGTAACACAGTAGCTATAAACTAGAAATCAATTCCGACTAAAGCCGGAGTTTTTTTATTGCCGCCTGTTATTTTGGCTTTATAAAGAATTATTTTCTTTTTAGAACCCAGACTGAAACAAATTGTCTATACCAAGGCTGCCCAACCTTTTCATCAGTTGGGCGAAATTGACGATTTAAAAATCACTGGCGGGCCACTGATTACTGACGGTATCTATTTTTGTTACTTAAGCTTTTTAAAGTCTTGTTTGGTGCAACAAAAAAATCAACATTTTGAAATTTAATTGTCGTTTATTAAAATAATAAAATAAATAGCATCTACTGCCAAATAAAGAAACAAAATTTTATGTAACGAAGATCTAAATCCAAGTAATTGGTACAATTAATGTGATTTCTGACATTGTTTTTGTTTTAATAATTTTCCTATGTTAGATTTCAGGTCAGATGTTGACAGTAACTACAAAATCAGATATATGTTGCTCAGTTAGAGATGTGCGGTATTAATTTTTTACAAAATTAAGATTTGAAAAAAACTTTTCACAAACATATGTTGATCCAAATCTACTTAAAAATTGAAAGGCCAGGTCAGTTATTGCAGGAAAGTCTTCCTTTGGCACCAATGTCCAAATTCTTCTGAAGAAGTTTGTGACTTTGAAGATATTTTTTCTGCAAAAAGGTTTTTTAGTGCAGAATGATTTTGCAGTTCAGTGAGTTCCAACTGAATATTGGCAGGATAACTGATTATTCCAGTCAAACTGATTGTGAAAGGATTGACAAAAATTTGTAAATTTTGTTTTGTACTTTCAAAGTCCTGGAATCTGCTCTCAAACGACTGTAATAAGGATCTAATTTTAGCTTCGTACAGTTGGCAATATTGAGCTTCTCTTTCAAATCTTTGAGTATGGGAAAAAGGTCAATATTTTCGTTGGCTAAATTAATTAAAAACAAAACAAAAGGTCTGTCACTTTCCGAGCGGGATAGCTAATCACGTGACCGCGCACAAGGCGCATTGTTTGTTTTACCGCGGCGCGCGTTACTTTTTCAAATTGGCGGGAATTTTGAAACTGGTTCACGCGGGCCACTTATAATTCGTTCACGGGCCACAGTGTGGCCCGCGGGCCTGGGGTTGGGCAGCCTTGGTCTATACGATATATTCCTGCGGCAATTTTCAGATGTATACGTAACGTTTCAGCAAAAGTATTGTATGAAGTTAGTGATGAGTGTGATTGAAATCTCGAGTAAATTAGAATTTTTTCACAGTAATTTTGCCACAACCATAAAATGTAATAATAAGCAACTTTAATTTATTGTAAATAAAACAATTCGTAACTTCCTTTAACCGGTTTTTTATTTTAGCCTTATACGTATTTTAACGTGTTTACACGTCATTATCAAAGGCAAGATTAAAAGTAACCAATTGTGTTGCTATAGGAACAATAAATCTTCATAACTTGATCTTGGTTTTCTATATCTGTGTCCAGATGACTTGGTTTCTCATTTCTAAACGTCCAATAACGGTGAATTGAAGGTACAGATTTTAAATCTTTGTGAATTTCAAATACTTCTAGTATATCCAACTGACGTTTATCATCACAAAAGTGTAAACATTTTATAGTGCTATTAGATGTCATTGAATGACTGTGTTCTAATAAGTGTTTAGCGTAATTGGATTTATGGGAGTGTTTATACTTGTAACCACGTACGTGTTCCTTGAACCTAATATCAAAATTTCTAATTGTTTATCCTATGTAAACCGAATTACAGTGCGAGCAATTTAATTTGTAGATTCCTGATTTAAGTAAATTGTCTGTTTCTTCTTCAGCATTAAACAAAGTATTTAAAATGTTTTTTGTTGTTTTAAAAGTTATTTTACATTTATTTGTTTATTTATAATTTTGGCAATTTTTTCCTATTTATTGGCAAAATATGGAATTGATTGAATATTTCATTTTATCTGATGAAGTAGTTGGAAATTTTTTTTAATAGCTAATTCAAAATTTTTCTCTTTAATTACCTGTTGGAAGTTAAGAACTGTTTTAATTACAATATATTAAAATGTGCTTCAACTAAGTAAAGCTCGAACTTATAATAAATAAAATAAGCATTTTTTATTGACGCAATAATTTCGTAAAATCAACGAACAGGTCAATACTTCCTTTAAACAAGTCCTAAATTTTTCTCGTTTCAATACTGTCCGTAATGAATTTATAGGAAAAGGTTAAATATTTTCATAATGTTAATGCCAAATTTGAACACAAAATTTGGGGTAATGTAATAGGAATCAGTCGTATAGTGTTCAGGGTTGAATGCTCAAAGTTTTTCATAGTTCGAACATCATCAAAATAGCAGCGTTGATCTTTAGATACCTTTTAATAATTTTCCTTGCGGTTTCTGTTTAAATATTAAATTAGCATTTAAATTCTAATTCTAAGTCATTTTAGCAATTTGATGTTGCAAATTTTTTTTATAAAGGGTAATAACGTAACGCATCTTTAAAGGTCATTAGATTATATGGAAACAAAATATTTGTTCTTTTATAAAATAGCAAATAACAGTTATGGCGATATTAATGTTTGGGGAGCATGTGCTAAAGTGATGCTGACACAATAATTGAAATTGTAATTCTAATAGACCGTTTATGAAGAGCGATCTTCAAAAACATTTTAAGGTCATATGAACCATTGGAGGACTTAAAATGGTGTATAGCGATTCCTATACGTTATCGACTTAGAATGAGTTTTCGAAAGTTATTTTTAAGCGCCAGAACAAGTTGATATAACCCCAAACGCCAATAAATTATTTTCAGGTTATCTGTTCATTTAAATATTGTTACTTACCGTAAATCCAAGCAAACATGACGTAGGCATGATAATTTCCACTAACGACAGTAAATGCTAAAATGGACAATCCACACATAAAGACGGCTGTTTGACAAAGGTATTGGCGGGCAATTCGACATTCCGTGGAATTATGCAGCACCAGCGTACTGAATACAACACAACCTACTGTCCACGCCAATCCCAGATACATTTGTAGAAGTACTGTTGAATCTCCCAGGCCCTCAGCTTCCGCTTGGTAGGCAAGATAAAATATTGGAGTATTTATGCCAAATGCGCTGATACCAGTAGAAGCCAGAAGAATTCGGACGGTTTTACTCTTCAGCGTACTAAAGTCGAAAAACGGGATTTTATCCTCGATTTTGTTTTTGTCTTTTATTTTTCGTTTCTGGTTCTTGATGTGCAGTATGGCGCGTCTTTGTGGGTGGTAGAGCGAGGCTGATCGGTAAAACGTTCCTAAGATGAATGTTATTGACACTGCTCCTGTCACTACTTGTAATCCTAGACGCCATCCTAATGCACTGTAAAAAGAAGTTTCACGTTAGTCAAGTCTCTGTATACTTTATACAATAAGTTGTTATAATAATATTTTTTTTAAAACCTATGAATTCAAAAGGGAACAAAACGTAATGACTATTTATTAACAACGTTAAACAATAAAAAAAACCGTTTGATTCTGTTATTTACAAGAGAAATATTTCGGGTCGTTTAAATCTGTCCTCTAGCAAACAACTTGGACAGGCATATACTTATATCGATGGTACCTACCAACTACATACTAACAACATTTTACTAATAGTTAAGTGTTAGTAAAATTAACCTATAAATTAAGAATAAACAACCTATACAGCTTAAAATCATTATTCTCTCCTAAAAACAAGCGGGATTCTTAAGGCGAGTATAATATAGTATGACAACCGGAATAATTTATTACAATCTCTTCTCTTGAATACGACACATAAGGCTTGAACTTGAAACATACGGCAGTAGATGTAGCCATAATCAAACACTTTATAAAGAACTTATTTAATCAACGTGAGACATCTCCAAACGTTTTTTTAAGACTTCAGGCGCTTTATGTGACCATTTACGGGAGTCACTTTAGACAACCTGAGCATACACATAGCTGAATGACTTTCTAGTGTTATTTTAAGAATAAAATTAATTTTTAGTAAAGAAGCGGTTTAGTCAAGTTGCTTAATGCATACGATCACTTCATACTTTACTTTTCTTAAGACCTGGCAATGAATTTGAGCAATGTAAACGAAGAGTGCAAGCGTGAGAAAGTGCCCCGAATAAATAAAATATTGTGAGTAAATTATATGAGTCTATAATAGAAGTATTTATATGTGGAAAGCAAATATAACTGTGGGTAGTTGAATACAATTATCTACAATAATGTACATCTTAAATATTATCGTTATTGTAAAATCTATGCAACTGGTAAAATGTTTCAAGTACCAATGTTGTGAACTATCGTCATTAACTAGGTTTTATTTTGTTAAATACCAAAGACAACTATTATCTCTAATTACTAGTTCTAGAAAATATTTAGTATTTCTGAGTAAATTGCCTATTTATTGTTTCTCAGGAAATTCACCCAAAAATCACAGAAAATTAAATTTTCATTCAAAACATCGGGGCTCCTTTTAAGATTTGTTTCTGTAGAACTCCCCGTCCCTAAAAATATCCCCATGTATGTGAAATAACTAGTTTTGTTACAGATTTCAAAAGAATGTACTGTTTAAATCGGCATGCTCTTGTAGTAAGCTTCAGTTTGTTAAAATTTCTAGTGGCAATATTAAGGGCGGTACACTTGCAGCATCACCCACGCCACTTAGCCTAACCTCGACATTACCGTCTACCCCCTTGGCCTCCTGCCGATCCTACCTCACATGACTTGCGCACCTCCTCTGCATGCAGCTGAAATGTGTGTAAACCACAACTTTGTAGTGGCACAGATGGATAGGCTGGTGTGTTCGGTCGTACTACTTTTTTACTGCATAAGTAGTTGCGGGGTCGAATCTCGGTTGAGACCAAATTTTTATTTTATTTTATAGTTTTTTTAAAACACTGTTGTTGCGTTTTGCTGTTTACGCGAGGTTATTTGTTAAGAGCAGTTAAATTTTTAAAGAAAAAATACGAAGACAAATTTGCATTCACTCACTGATTGACGGCATACTAGGTAACACGTAAGTCGGGTAATAAATTAAAAAAAAGGATTTGTTGTTTTCTATTGAACGCAATTTATTAGCAATGAAAAAATCGGCTTTAACAATGCAAATCTCGATGTAAATATCACACTCGCACATATGCGAGCCAATATTCGATGATATTGCGCAACTCAGGATCGGCTGAGGGCCCAAGGGGCTAGACTGCCACCTCTACCACTGCCTGGTCAGTCGCCCTAGCATGAAGTCGATAAGCTTCAGCGTGTTAAGTTATAACTATTACTTTGTTTTATTCCTAATTAAAAATAAGTGTGATAAATAAATCTGTGTAGTACATTCAAACGTTCTTATTCACCATCCCAAAAATTCGACACGACATTAACTAAACATTAGTGTTGAAAACAATAAAACAGAAAAAAACGTGCTCGTGGAAAATTCTAAAAAATCATGATTGATCCAACTACTACGGCAACAACTACAACGACCACTCCCTCCACCGCAACCGCTACCATATAGACACTACGAGGATGGTAACGGCTTCAGCTGTAACGTTGCCAACGTTTCGGCCAATTACAACTGAACCATGGTTTGCAACAGCGGAGGTAAAATTTGAACTAGCTCAACTAAAAACTAAACACGAACACACGAAATTACAAAACCAGATGGACAAACAGATGTACACAAAGCATAAAAAAGCCATTGGACAATTCTATCTGATTTGAAAAAGCTAAAACAATTACTTTCGGGCGAGGAATTAGGCTCAAGAAAACCGTCCCAGTTGTTGCGACACATGAGACACCTCCGACACGGCAGTAGACGAGGTCTTACAGCAGGGTGAAGCGAAATACAGTGAATCTACTTCTTTCTTTTCTGCAAAACTTATTCCGACAGAGAAAAAGTACAGCACCGACGACCGAGAGCTGTTGGCTATCTACAAAAGCGTAAGACATTCGCGACTTTATAATTTGATCACCGACCCCTCACCTTTGCACAAAAACCAGAAAGGTGCAGCCCCCGTCAATGCTGCCAGTTAGATTACATTTCTCAGTTTACCACTGATATTAGATATATAAAGGGCATTAAAAATGTATCTGCTTTATCACGTATTGGTAGCATAAAACAAGCGGAATTCACCTCTAGGTCATTGCATAAAACAAGATGCCAAATTAAACGTCTTTATGCCAAACAAGCACTGTTCTGCATGATGTGGAAATAGTATACGAAACAAGAACCAATAAGATTTACGCTCCCGAATGCTTTCGTAAGAGTGTCTTCCACACCACATATGACTTGTCACACCCTGGGTCCAAGAGCACAGTAATGCTGGTTACAAAAAATTATTTTTGCAAAATTTGAAGAAAAAAGTATATATTTGGACTTGCTCGTATATTCCGTGTCAACGTGCAAAGACTAACTGCCAGACAAAAGCTCCAACTAGAACATTTACACCCCCAGATGCTCGTTTTGCATATGTGCATATAGACATTGTTAGGCTTTCTAACACTGGTGGATCGTTTGAGCAGGTGGCCAGAAGCCATCACCATAAGGGATGTCACCGCAGAAACCTGCGCATGTAAATTTTGCACGAATTGGATTAGATTTTGCGTACCAGCGATATTAACTACAGATCGGGGCATGCAGTTCGAAGCAACCTTATTTGAAGCCTTATCAAAACTCACTGGTATGCAACGGAATCTTACAACTGCATACCACCGCAAAGCAACGGGTTGATAGAACGTTTCCACACACAGTTGAAGGTAGCGCTGAAGTGTCAGAAGCACTTCCAGTGGTCCTTCTAGGTATCAGCAACACAATCAAGTTAGACATTGACGCCACACTATCTGAGCTAGTATATATAACAACCTTGCGTCTGATACATTTCTAGTGGCGATAGTAAAGATTGTACACTTACAGCAACACGAACACTACTTAGCCTAACAAGTACCTCGACCACTTTCTAGTCAGTCTCCCCAACATTAAGTCGTAAAGCTTAAAACGTGTTTAGTTGTCAGTGATACTTTGTTGTATTCCTAAATTAAAGCATTAGCGTGTAAAATGAATTTACGTACATTCAAAAGTTCTTATTTGCCATTCTAAACTTTTTTCAGCTTTAATATAAACAGTCACAACACAGTCAGTTAAGGAATGAGAACCAAATCATGCGTTTACCTTGGTAAAAGTTTTCTGTCTGTTGTTTTGTAGGGCGCACCATACATAACCTGTATTAGTGTTCACACGAACAGAACCTTCGTAACTCTGATAATAATTTCTCCCGTGGGATTGTGTTTCAATCGCATATACGAAGTGAGATGTGAGCAAAAATTATTTATTAGCTTATTATGGATACTCCGGTTTTCCGTTACAAGACACAGATCGTTTATAGTGATAGGTTTGCTAAACGGTAATTCGACCTGATTTTATAGACCAATTTATTGTTATTTACTGCTAATAAGATGCAAAACATTTTTCAAGCGGATGTCTTCTTGTTAAAAGATATTTATTTTAATTAATATTGGTGTTGCTATAAATAAATGTCTTGTTAAGAAACACCTCACACTTTTCAACTATTAGAAGAAGTATGCTGAATTTGACACCCAATTTGAAATTTAATTTTTACTTTTTCGTACTTTTGGCATAGAAAAGTATTCGTTACATGAAATTTTTCGCTTTCGAGATTTTAATGAAAATACAATTTTTCTACTCTCATGTGTTAATTTACTTATTAAGTGTGCGCTATACTATACCTAATGATATCTACTCATTAAGATTTTCATTATAAAATGACCCTAACTGACCAATAGCAGCTAAGCATTGTTTTGGGTAACCATGGTTACAAGAGTTGTTGATGTTTTTCAGTTAACTTCGTAAAATAGTTCGAGTTTTTTAAAGGTATATTGTTTAAATAAATTGTTTTAATGAATAGTTTTTTAAATTAACTAGTTGTAGAAAAAATAGTGTATGCAACTGTTGTATAATAGCTATTAATATACTCCCTACCGCTCGTGTCGTAATCTCACTCGTGTATTAATAGCTATCATTATAGATTCGTTGCATAATAAACTATTTTGAGACTCACGAAACTTAAAAAAACGAGTTTGTTAGTTAGTTCCCTCATACCTTCCTAACCGATAATCTAACTTTAATGATATTTGAATATATAGATATACGAAACATGTATCCGCTTATTAATACGCTATTACAAAAATCCGAAATTAGAAGGGAGATAATAATTGCTTTATTGATATCATTTTGTTTGTCAAAAACTGAATTATGCAAATGTGAAAGCGCCGGTGATAGAAGACAGAAAACAAATTAAATGTTTTTGAAGTGAAACTTCATTGGCGGCGGGTGAAAGATGCGATCGTCAGTAACGGAAGCCGTTCACCGGATGCGCGGCCATTGTTTCCGCAAGTAAGCATCTAGAGTCTAGCATCGATACGTCAGTTGTCAGTACGGAATTGATCACGAAGTGGGTTGCACGCGGATCACACAACTCTAAACGAGTGCATTGTATTGCTTTGCTTATACAGGGTGTCCAAGATAAGGAGTGCATGCACGGAGATCTCGTAAATGGTAAGAGATAGAGATTTGTTTAAATGAAAAGAATTATTGAGCATCTCAAGTACCACTATGATCCACATTCAAATCCTACAATTTTTGCTTAATTTTCAGTACAGACTGAAAAAATTTTTAGTTTTTTTGTTTTTTGTGTATAATTCGGATATTATCAAAGATAGATAGATAGCGCAAAGCGGTTTTGACATTATTAAGACACTTTTTTTGATTTGAAAATTTTATTTTAATAGGTAAATAAATATTCAAGATATTGACATTAACTTCGCTTTTTTAAATATGTGTCAAAAGCGACCATGCCATCTTTGGATAGAGCTATTTTTCCTCTTTTCTTTGATATATGGTTTAATGGGTTTATTTTTATAAATAACGGAGTTATAAGCAAGAAACCTTTTTTTTATAGTAGGCTTTGAAAAACAGTTTTCTTGAGTAGGCTGAAAATTACCAAAAAACAAAAGGCTGCATTTGTTTCCATTGGGTTTGATCAGTTTATCTTTCCGTTGCCTT